>JARQOD010000001.1:346206577-346298603 GCA_033576555.1 Oophaga sylvatica
TGACATTTGGGGCTGTCTCCCACCTGTACCCCGACTCCGGTTTTCTTTTTACTATGCCTAAAATACAACGCTTCGGACCCCGTGCCGGCAATTTAGTGCAGGAACCCAAAAACCTAAAGCACTTCTCTTCTTCTCCACGTCCCCTTCGCCCTCTTTCCGCCTTAACATAAAAAACTGGTGGCTTTTGGGGAAAAAAGTCAGTTTTTATCCAACCGCTGCAAAAATTTTCAGTTTCCCCCAAAGTTCACGACCGAGACTGAATGGCGCCTTCCCGAGACAGAAGCTAACAGGTGAAAACCACTGAACACTAAGCTCCACACAGACTGATCTTCTCAGACAGATAACTACCAGGATGACTCCCCTGAGCCCCCGGAGCAACACTGACTCCTCGGGGAAAACATCTCTGATCCCCAAGCCAGTGCCACTCCCCCTTATACTCGATGGGGGTCTAAAAAGTATTGGGGATGAATGCATAAAACTTGCTTTTTGCCTTTCCTGCACTCTCCGTTTTTTTATGTGGCCTGCGTCCCCGGGGTCACACATCCCTTACTAAGGCACTAAGGGAGCAAAAAAATTCATTTGCAGAGACTGTAGATAGTTTACAAGGGACTAACCATGTTAAATAGAAGTTTTCCTGATCCTTCTATAGGCCAGGGGCCCATATAGCTGGGCAGCTCCTAAATTTTTTAAACGGGGAAACCCCCATCCGGGCCCCCGGGGCCAAAGTGCACCGGGCACGGTTTTAAACATTTGGGGGAACAAACTACAGAAGGGGACAACATTACAGGGACGGGGCTTTGTGAATGGGTTTAGATGATTTTCTAGCAGACCCCCTCGGGGGTTACAAGGGGTAAGTGGGGTTGTGAGACGGAATCAGGGGTTACGATTGGTTTTATTAAGGAGTCTTTCCCTCGGGTTGCCGTGATCAATTGTTTTGGTCTAATCTTCTTTCCTTTCCCTTTGTACCTGCTGTGTCGGTTTTCCCTCTCCTGCTATCAGTAAACAATTTCTTATTTTGGTTTTTGCTATATTTTTGGGTTTTTTTCCTGCACTTCTGTGGGGCCTTCAGGGTCCCCCCCGGGGTTTTGCCCTCTCATTTGTCCCGCCCCTTTTTTTACTTTGCTTTTCCATTTTTTTTCAGTGGCTGCTGTTTTTTTTTTTTTCACCAGAGAACTAATTAGGTGGAAGAGGTCGTGTGTCCAGTGTTTTGAAATTTATAAGTTGGTTTTTTTTTTAGGGTTTTTTAGATTGCATAAGTACCCTTCCCCGCCTTTTCTATTTAATATTTTTGGGGCCCCAGCGTTGCTCATAATTTTTTTCTGTGTCATTTTTCCCCCTTTCTAACCCCATTTCATGTTTGGGGGGTTTCTATTATCTTGGGGTTCTGCCCCGGGGGGAAGCTTTCCCCATTTCTATTTTTGGTTAGTTATTTTCCAGCTGTGCGGGGGTCTGGGGCCCCGTGGGGAAAGCTCCAGGGGTGCCTCTATTGCGGGGGTTTGTCAGGGGACGCAACCCATAAATTTCCCGCTCCTGGTGTATTTCCTTTTTTGCCTCACCCCCCAGCTACCTAACAAACATACACCGCCAAAAAATTGTAGGTCCCACAGAAGGAAAAAAATTTTTTTGAAGGAAGAAAAGTTGCAAGTTTTTTTCTGTTTGTTGTTTTTTTTTTTTTTTTCCCCTGTTCGGGTGGGGGGAGGACTTTTCTCCCAAGGAGTTTGCCTTTTCTGGCCTTTTGGGATCATTTGCCACTGAGTTCAGGTATTGCTGCATTTTTTGCTGGGTTTTCCTGTTTGGAACCGGGGATCCCCATCCAGATTTGTTTTTGGGGGATCGAGCAAGTTTCAGAATTTCAAAAATAATTGAAATTGTTTCTTGCCTAAATCTAAGCCCAGGAAACCAGGCACAGGTTCAAATTACATCTCTCTCCTCGCGGCGATCCTCAGGATTGGCTTTTCCCCCTTTCCCCCGGGGCCGTTTTGATGAGTTGATGCTTTTTTTTAGGTTTTGGGGGTTTTGTACGATACCTAATGTCACACAGCTAAAAAAAACCTTGGGGGAAAAAACAGGGCTTGAGCGCTGATTTATACTGTCAAATTTCCCCTAGGGGGGCAGCCTGACAAGTGGAATGACGACGCTTTGGGGCCCCCCCTTTTGGAAGGGCTGTGGGATAAAAAGGATGATGGTGGATCCCGTCCCCCTGGTCTAAAAGATTCTATGTCATTAGCGATTAAAATTTTACAGACTTTTTCTGAGCGAGAATACTGGAGTGGGGTTGCCTTTGACCAGGTGAGCCCACATGTGATGGAGTTGCTGGGGCACGCGTCATGATTTCGAAAGCGCAATGGGTTTATGTTTCTACTGTGGTACCTCTCATTTTCAGTCCCCCAAGGGGGGAAGACGTTTCCGCTCGGTTGTTTGGGGGAGTTTCCCCAGACTAAGTTTTTGTTAACTGTCCCTGTTTTTCCTCTGCCTCATTTTCTCTGGGCTTTCGTTATTCGGAGCAGCATTAACCTGATGATTTATTTTGCTAAACGTTGGGGTTTTTCCCTTGATACCCCTACAAAGTCTATTCCTTTACTGGGATCGTTTCCCCCCTTTGGCTGAGAATAAACCCCATTTCTACTCGGATAATGAGGTTAAACCCCTATCACCAGGAGGCTAAAAATTTTTGGTTCTTATAATCTGCATGACATTATAGTGGGGTTTTCCCCCTTGGGGTTACAGCTCATAATCCTGTTTTGGATTGGAAATCTGTTCGAACCAGTGGGGTGCCAATGTGTTAATACCAACACTCCTTTTTTTTCGCCTCCCCCAGGCTGAGGATGTTCCTGACTTTTTGTTTGATTTTTTCTATGTGTTTAGCGAAAGTAAATCTGCATCCTTACCCCCCATAGGAGCTATGACGCGCAATTAATTAGTGCCCGGTATAAATTCCCTAAAGTCCCTTTTTAACTTGTCGTACCTGAACATACGCAAAGGGGGTCTTATATCAAGGAATCATTGGAGAATCATACAACCATCCCTTCACCCTTAGGTGCCGGTTTTTTTTTTTTGGCCAAAAAAGATGGTTTATTAAGGCCGGTATTTATTATCGTCTCTTGAACAAATTACTGTGAAATATCAATACCCTTACCCTTGATTTCTGACCTTTTTCCAGGGTGAAAAACGTACTTGGTTTACCAAAGCTTGACCTCAGGGGGGCGTAAAAACCTTATTCGCATTAACACGGGGATAATGGAAGACGCATTTAACACCCCTGAAGGGCATTTTTATACCTTGTGATGCCCTTTGGGCTCACTAATGCTCCCCGTTCTTCCAGCCTTCATGAAGATTTTCAGGGATTTTTGGACAAGTTTCTGATTGTTTATTTGGATGATATCTTGTTTTTTCTAAAGACTGGACTCTCTGTAAAATGTTCGAACTGTATTCCAGATTTTTGAGGGGAATGCTCGAGTGAGGGATCAAAGTGTCTTTTTGGCTACAGAAATCTCATTTCTGGGGTTCATTTTATCCCCATCTGTTATTGAAAGGACCCGGTCATGTTCAGGCCACTGTGATTGGGTCCAACCTTCTTCAAAAGGCTTTCAGAATTTTTGGTTTTCCAATTTTTATCTAAATTTATTGGTAATTTCTCGGTTATTGTTAAACCATTAACTGATTTGACCAAAAGGGTTCTGATGGGGAATTGGCCTCCTGACAGTCCGCGTTTTCAGGAACTTAAGCAGAATTCACTTCTGCCCTGTTTCTAGGCAGCCGAGTTTCTCTGCCATTTCATGGAGGTTGATGCCCTCTAAATTGGGGCAGTGCCTTTTTTTCCCAAAAAGATCCAGAGACCTAAAAATTAAACCCTTGGCCTTTTTCTCAAAATTTTCTCCTACGAACGAATTAACTGGGGAATCGGGAGTTATTGGCCATGAAGTGGGCTTTTAAGAGGGAGACTTTTGGGTGAGGGGGCCAAACATCAGGTGGTGGGCCTTACGGACCATAAGAATCTTCTATCTGGAATCGCAACGACCAATCCTAAACAGCCGGTGGGCCTTTTTTTCACCGTTTTAATTTTGTGGTTTCCTTTCTTCCTGGCACTAAGAATGTTAAGGCGGATGCCCTCTCGAGGAGTTTCCTTGCGGACTCTCCGACACGATCCCCTGTTATTTTGAAGGAGGGTTATTCTTTCCGCCACTCGCCCAATTTGAACTGCTCTGGAGGGGGTCAAGGATAGGGCCCGGCGCTGCCCCGTTAAAATTGTTTGTCCGACCAATGGGAAAAAAAGGTGAAGTCTAGATTCATTGTTCCGCATTGGCTGGGCATCCCAATTTTTGGTACCAGAGACTTGGTTTAGTCGGTCCTTTTGGTGGCCTACCTGTCTCGGATGTCAGGGAATTTGGCATCCTGCGGACTTGCTCCGCTCCAAGCCTTGCTCTCGCCTAGTGGGTTTTGTTGATGTCATTGCCTTGCCCAAAACCAGGACCCATATCTCTAGGATTTCATTTCCGATCTTCCGTTTCTCAGAGAATGACCACCATCTGGGAAATTTTTGATAGGTTTTCCAAGATGATACATCTTGTGCCATTACCTAAGTTGCCTTCCTCCTCTGAATTGGTGCCGTTGTTCCTTCAGCACGTGGTTCGTTTACACGGCATTCCTGAGAACATTGTGTCTGACAGAGGAGTCCAGTTTGTTTCCAGATTTTGGAGGACTTTTTGTTCTAAACTGGGTGTTCAATTGTCTTTCTCCTCGGCATTTCATCCTCAGACCAATGGTCAAACTGAGAGAACAAACCAGACATTGGAGACTTATCTAAGATGCTTTGTGTCTGCTGATCAGGATGACTGGGTCTCTTTTTTGCCTTTGGCTGAGTTTGCTCTTAATAATAGGGCTAGCTCTGCCACTTTGATGTCTCCGTTTTTCTGTAATTCTGGGTTTCACCCTCGATTTTCTTCAGGACAGACGGAGGCTTCTGTCTGTCCAGGTGTTGACTCTGTTGTTGAGCGTATGCAGCAGATTTGGGACCAGGTAGTGGAGAGGTTGTCCCTCTCTCAGGAGAAGGCCCAGCGGTTTGCTAACCGGCATAGGACTGATGGTCCTCGGTTTAAAGTGGGGACTTGGTCTGGTTGTCCTCAGGGAATATTCCTATGAGAGTAGCATCTCCTAAATTTAAGCCTAGGTTCATTGGACCTTATAAGATCATGGAGATTATTAATCCTGTTTCTTTTCGTTTGCTTCTTCCAGGGACATTTAAGATCCATAACGTGTTCCACAAGTCCTTGTTGAAGAGGTTTGTTGAGCCAGTGGTTCCTGCTGCTGTGCCTCCTGACCCTGTTTTGGTTGAGGGCAATCTGGAGTATGTGGTTGAGAAAATATTGGATTCTCGTTTTTCTAGACGAAGACTCCAGTATTTGGTTAAATGGAGAGGTTATGGTCAGGAAGACAATTCTTGGGTGTTTGCTTCGGACATCCATGCTAGGAGACTTATCCGTGCGTATCATAGAACTCATCCTGACCGACCTGGTTGCTCAAATGAGGGATCGGTGACCCCTCCTCAAGGGGGGGTACTGTTGTGAATGGGTTTGAGATGAGTTCTGAGCAGAGCCTCCCTCTGGTGGTTACAAGCGGTACTAGTGAGGATTGTGAGGACTGGGAATCAGGTGTTACTGATTGGTCTTATGTAAGGGAGTCATTTTCCCATCAGGGTTGCCGGTGATCAATTGTTCTGGTCTGAATCCTTCTTTCCAGTTTCCCTTGTAGCCTGCTGTGTCGTGTCTGCATCTCCTGCTATCAGATAAGACAATTTCTTATTTTGTGTTTTTGCTATATTTTTGCATTTTGTCCTGCACTTCTGTGGGGGCCTTCAGGGTCCCCTCCGGGGGCTTTTGCCCTCTCAGTTTAGTCCAGCCACTGTGTTTTGTACTTTTGCTTTTTCCAGTTTTTTTTCAGTGGCTGCTGTTTTGTTTTTGTTACACCAGAGAACTAATTTAGGTGGAAGAGGTCGTGTGATCTCAGGTGATTTTGAAATTAGTAGAGTTGGTGTTTTTTCAGGGTTTTCTGAGATTGCAGTAAGTACCCTTCCTGTCCTTTTCTATTTAGATAGTTTGGGCCCCAGCGTTTGCTCATACTATTTTCTTTCTGTGTCAGTATTTCCTCTTGTCTAACCGCCATTACATGTTTGGGGGCTTTCTATTATCTTTGGGGTTCTGCTCCGGGGCAGATAGCTTTCCTATTTCTATCTTTAGGTGTAGTTAGTTTCTCAGGCTGTGACGAGGCGTCTAGGACCAACGTAGGAACGCTCCACGGCTGCCTCTAGTTGCGGTGGTTAGTCAGGGTACTGCAATCCCATAGATTCCAGCTGCTCTGGTGTATTTCCTTTTTTGCCTGCACTCCTCAGCTACCGTAACATAACACAGGTCTCTCTAATATGTGGCAGCTTACTGCATGGGCAGATGCCTTCATGTACGGGGCGAAACGAATGAGGGAACTCCTAAGCATAGTGAGTCTGAACAGGGAGGATGCTGCGGTACCAGATGAGACGGCACGACCCGGGCACGTACTGAAGGACCTAGGAAAGATTGCAGGGAAAGTGAAGAATGTGAACTGTATGGAACCCTATGCTGATGTATCTAAAAAGGATGTGCTGCAAAAAGAAAGAAGTAAAGTTCTACGTTTTAAGTTGCAACTGGACTGTGTCTCTGTTTGTGTGCAAACGACCGGAGGGGGTCTTAAGCAACATAGGGAAGACCCTGAAGGTGCAGAGAGCAGAGAGGCAAGTACACTGACAATGGGACATTCTTTGTATGTGATGGGAGACCAGGGCATGCAAAAGCAGATATTATCAACCACGACTATGGCCCTGGCACTCCCTCACACATGTGCTGAATTTGGTGGTGTAGAGCTTCCTTAAAAATTACCCACATATCTCAGAGCTGCTGCTGAAAGTGCGGGCAGTGTGTGCACACTTTCGGCATTCTCACATTACAGCTGCTCACCTATTTCCGCTGCAGCATCACTTCTGCCTTCCTACTCATCGCCTCATATGCGACATGCCAACAAGGTGGAACTCCACCTTCAATATGCTGCAGAGACTGTGTGAGCAGCAGCAGGCAATAGTGAAGTTTCAGTTGCACCATGCACGGTGAGTCGCTCTGTGGAACACCACTTCGCTACCAATAAGTGGGCCTCCACGTGTGTGTGTTGTGGTGCTGCTTTGAATACTCCACCAACATGGCCAGCGCTGATGACACCATCATCAGCGTTACTATACCACTTCTATGCCTGCTGGAAAAAACACTTCAGGCAATGAAGGATGAGGTGGTGGCACAGGAGGAAAAGAAGCAGGAGGAACAGGGACCATTCACACCCTTATCATTCCTGTCCTCCACACATGGCTAAGAGGATGGGTGCCTGTACCAACAACAGCCAGGTACACAACTGTCCAGTCAGGGGCCAGTTTTGGAGGATGAGGAGGAACCGTGTTCATTGCAGGCTGGAACTGAAAGCAGCTCACGGTTATCACTGGAGTGTGGCTGGGGGATACACAGGACCCAGACCATACACCTCCTATCTTTGCCTCTGGGCAGCCTGGCACACATCAACCAATACATCCTGCTGTGCCTAACAACGACTGCTGAGCTGCCCGTATGGTTATCAGTGCTGATTACTGGGTGGCCACCCTGCTGTATCCCTGCTACAGGGACAGTGTACCATGCTTGCTTCCATCACTGGTCTGTATTATCAGAAGGCAGCAGTTCAACAACATGGTGGAAGTGTACATGTCCAAATGACTCCACATACAAACTGATGGGTCTGTCCCATTTATCTTCTGGGTCTCCAAATTGGACACATGGCCTGAGCTTGCCCTTTATACCTTGGAGGTGCTGGCCTGCTCTGTGGAAAGGGTTCTGTTGGAACGGATGTTTAGCAGGGCAAGGGGTGTGATCACAGACTGGTGCATCCGACTGTGCACAGCCATCGAGGTGGAAGCTAACATTCATTAAGATGAACCAGGCATGGATCACACGGGACTTGTCCATACCTTTGGCTGACTAGCCTCCCCAAATTAAAAAAAACAAAAACATTGTTGGCTACCTCCTCCCCTGCCTCTTCCACTTACACCACCACATCCACCTCTACAGATTCTTCCACTTTGACCTCTGCTTCCTAATTCTAGAATGTTATTTTCTCTATGTTTTTATTCTATGTTCTTTTAAGTCATTTGTCTAAAAAGAACAAAAAAAAATATGGGCTACCTCTTCCCACCTTGTTCTGTTTCTTGCTGTCTCATATGAGTATCATCTGCTGGAGATGAGTGTTCATTGTGGTCACATACATCTCTTCCACAGTCCAGAACATTTTAGCTTCTTTTCATGCATTCATTGACAGATTCAGCCTGTTTATGGTCATCTCCAGGCAGAAATTGACAAAATTAACTGATTTAATCCCTTCCCAACCTTAGACATATCCCGTACGTCATGGAAAGAAAGGACTTCCCACTCTTGGAAGTACGGGATACGTCATAGTAATTCTGACGCACAGGCTCTGTGAGCGTGCGATCGCTGCTGGGTGTTCAGCTAACATCATAGCTGATGCCCGACTCTCACTGCATGGCAACATCTCGGTTACCAGGCTTCGGCAAGCCCCTTAGACCATGCACAGAGCATAGTCTAAGAGGCTTGTGTCTGTGCAGCACTGATAATGATAAAGCATTGCAATGCTCTTTCATTGCAATGCTTTATAACAGCGATCGGAGAGGTAAAAGTGAAAGTCCCATAAAGGAACTAAGTAAAAAAGTAAAGTAAAAAAATTGTAAAAATATTTTTTTAAAATCACAAAATAATAATAATAATTTATATATATTGTACCTATAAATTTTTATGTAAAAAAGTACACATTGGTATTGCCTTGTCAGGGAACGACATGCCCCATAAAACTGTCACACTATTTAACCCCTTTAGTGAACACCATAAAAAAATAAATAAAGGACGGGTTCAAAACTATGCTTTTTCATCTTACCGCCAAATAAAACATGTTAAAAAAGATGAATGTAAATAAAAATGATATCTCTGAAAATGTAATTTTGTCCCGCAAAAACAAGCCACAATACATTCAATCAGTGGAAAAATAAAAAAGTTATAGCGCTCAGAATATTTAAATGTGGTATCGTAATAGTACTGATCCGAAGAATAAAGTCACCTAAGCACTTATACCACACCAGGAATAGTATAAAAAATAAATAAAGCCTGCTGTTTATTTTTTCATTCTGCCTTCCAAAGACTGCAGTAAGGCTCGGCTCACATTTATCCTATGCTTTGCGCTGAGCGCCTACACCAGAGTTTCCGTGTAAATCTCTGAAATTTGTGATTCAGACAGAATAAGATTCCCTATAATGAGGCAGATGGAGGCACTGTGGACGCTGTCTGGCCTGTGATCCAGCAGTGTCCATCTTTTTAGGTGCGCATAAAAGCACGGCCCCCACTCTGGTCCGTCATCTGTTAATGGAAATATATGGAGCTTCCACGTTAATGGTAGTACAAAGGCTCAGGAAAATCAAGATGGCTCCTTGCCCCCAAAAAGAAATTCAGTAAATTCTGCACTTCCAAATCCAAATGCCCCTCTCCCTTCTGAGCCCCACAGTATGCCTAAACCACATAACCTATTGACCTATGAATGACCATGCCTGTCCAGTGGAGGTTGGCACCCTAGAGCAGGGATGTCAAAGTCAAACACACCGAGGGCCAAAAAAAAAATTTGCTACAAGCCGAGGGCCGGCCTGACGCCGGCCCTGCTACCGGTGCATTGTGGGAAATGTAGTGTTGGTGCCAGGGCCGGCTCCAGGTTTTTATGGGCCCCGGGCGAAAGAGCCTCAGTGGGCCCCTTTAACACAGACCACGATTCATGATGCACAGATACAGCAGAGAAATATGGGTACAGTACAATGCCAAATACTTCTCTTCTCCATTACATGAGTGATATCTATTGTAAATTGTACAATAGCTCAAAAACCGCCAAATCCTCACAGCGCACAGTACAGACTGGACAGTACAGTCCTCCATACAATATTATGGGCACCACAGTCTCCCCCTCATCACCCATATAATACCCCATGCAGGATGTCACCCCCCATATAATGCTCCATACAGAATACTGGACCCAATATAATGCTCCATACAGGATACTGGACCCAATATAATGCTCCATACAGGATACTGGTCCCCATATAATGCTCCATACAGGATACTGGTCCCCATATAATGCTCCATACAAAATATGGAGCTCTCCTCTGTACTGCGTTCTGCACTGTTACAGCTCAGGAAAGGGCGCTGTGGAAAGACTCCCCATTATCATCATCATTGCCTCCCCATCATCATCATGGCCTCCCCATTATCATCAATGCCTGCCCATCATCATCATCTCCTCCCCATCATCATCAATGCCTGCCCATTATCATCATCTTCTCCTCATCATCATCAATGCCTGCCCATTATCATAATCTTCTCCCCATCATCATCAATGCCTCCCCATTATCAGCAATGCCTGCCCATCATCATGTCCTCCCCATCATCAATGTCTGCCCATCATCATCTTCTCCCCATCATCAATGCCTGCCCATTATCATCATCTTCTCCCCATCATCATCAATGCCTCACCATTATCAGCAATGCCTGCCCATCATCATCTTCTCCCCATCATCAATGCCTCCCCATTATCAGCAATGCCTGCCATCATCACACACAGACAGCACACAAGCACTCTCTCACATACATACATACATACACACACACATACATACACACACAAAGCACCGCACTACATACACACACAGAGACACACACACAGAGACGTCTTACCTGTTCAGCGTCCCCGCGCTCTGTGCCACAGCCGGCCGCTGAATGATGACGTCATTCAGCGGCCGGCTGTGAGAGGAAGCGCCGGCGCCCCCTGGAGCCTGGAGCTGCGGCAGCGGAGGCACGGGAGAGGTAAGTATTGTTGCCAGCTGCTGACGGGGCCCTGAGCAGGCGGGGGGGGCCCAGTGGCGGCGCTGACACCGCTCTCCTCCGCTAACGGGCGCGGGGTGCCAGACTGCGAGTGGGCCCCCCCCGCCTGCTCAAGGACCCGCCTGCCAGGGGGCCATAGATAATCAATTCGCGGGCCGGATCTGGCCCGCGGGCCTTGACTTTGACCTATGGGCCCTAGAGGGAACGATAAGTGGTGCCCCCACTCTGTGACAGCTAGCCCTATCTGACCCTAGTCTGGGGGAGTATTCTATAGAAAACAACTAAAGGTGATGGTCTCACTGAGACCGGTTGGTGTTTGAGTTTTCAGGCAATATATCCACCTTGTTTCACACTGCAATATCATTTGATTCCAATTACCCCCCTTTTTGGAGCCTCAATTTTATCTATTCCCATAAATCTTAGCTGGGAACTATCTCCATTATGATGAGTATTGATGTGCCTGGCAAGGGGGTATCTTTTTTAAGGGCAATATCGTTACAAATGTTCACCCACTCTTCTTCTTTTTCATTCTCTGATTGTCTTTTCTATCTATTCCATACCGCAGACACAAAGCGCTCAATAGATAACTCCTTTTGTGCGACAATTGATAGAGGGACATATTTGAAATTCTTGACCTGTGACATTACTTCTAAAGTGTTGTCCTGTTGATATGACAGGACAGGCTATACAACCACTGCATTTGTGACTTCCTTTTAGATTATAGGTAAGCCCGTTTCCTTTTTTGATGGAATAAAGTGGCTGCGAACTAGCCTGTCTCCTATTGATCTACCCTTTTGGAAGGTTATTCTCGGATAGGGTCCCATACGGTCCATAATGTCCCCATCCATCTGCAGTATCGGTCAGTGTTTTTCAATAACTGACCGAACCTGCCATGCACCATTGCATTGTTATAGGTTGTGATAAACCTACAAGAGGGGGACTCATCTTTTAGTGGAGTTGGTACCAGAAGTTGAGTCCTGTTGATGTTTGTTGTCTCATTGTAGGCCTTTCTAAGAACGTCATCCTGTCCTGGAATCGTATACGCAGATCGGCTGCCTGATCTTCATAATCGCCTCAAAAGAGCAATTGCATTGGACTCTGAGATACTATCTTTTAGGAATGCCCTTCTTCAGTGGAGCATGGTGGTGGCTGTCTCACCACAGAAGGGCATTAGTAGACATGGGTTTCCTGTGTATCTTTGTATTTAAAACCCCTCTGGAGTCTTTTTTAATGAGAAGATCTAGAAAAGGAAGCTCTTTGTCATGGTGTTCACATGTAAAAAAGAGGCAAAGCTGGTTATTGTTGAGTTTGGCCATAAAATTGGTTAGACTTGTTACATCACCTTTCCATATTAGCAGGACATCATCCATGTAATGTGCCTAAACTGTTATTTTAGCGGATTCCTCAAGAAAAGAATCTCCAAAGGCCTCCTCCCACTAGCCTAGGAGCAAGTTGGCAAACAAAGGTGCACATGGGCTGCCCATGGCTGTGCCACTGAGCTGGTGATAAAAGGAGCCATTAAACAAGAAAAAATTTCAGGTTCAGTAAGAACTCTTTGTGTCCTGAACACTGTTGGCCCCTACACCTCAGAAAGAATGCAACAGCTCCCAGGCCATCTGGTGATTGATGGAAGAGTATAAGGCCTTCAAATCAATACTGCATAAGATGGGATCTGTTTCCAAACCCAGGCCACGTTTCCTGCGTAGGTCTGTTGAAGCTCTGGTGAAGGAGTTTCAAGATGTGACAAAGGGTTTCAAAAGTTCATCTATATATATCCCTGCATGATTCCAATACTACTAATCCCAGAGACTATAGGTCTACCTTTTAAGAGGGATAAGCCCTTATGAACATTGGGTAGACAATAAAAGGTGGCCAAGATCGGAAATGATGGGTATATGAAATCGTATTCATTTTTATCAATGTAGGACTTTGCCAATCCATCATCCAGAATGTCTTTCAATTGTTTAACACACTTGTCATGGGATTCGAAGATAGTTTTCCATAGTCCCGTCATTCAAGATGATTAGTCACATCTCTTGGTAACCTATGTAATCCATGATCACAATATGTCCCCCTTTATCAGAAGGTTTCATAACCAAATTGGGGTCATTTTCTAGTGACTGCAGAGCCTTCATTTCTGATGTAGTAAAATTACGGTAGCTGCCTATATTGCAGGTTCCTAGTGTTTCCAAATCCTTGGACACCACTTCAAGAAAAACGTCTATAGTAGATTGATCTCCTAGAACAGGGGGCATCCTCTGATTCTTGGCTTTAAGTTTAGTGAAAGGGCCCTCACCTGTATGATCTGAAGTCGGATCTGATAGACCATATAACAGTCTGATATCTGGTATCTTCCCTTATAAAGTGTTTCCGCCATTTCAGTTTTCTTGTGAATTGATACTCTGAAAGACCTGGAAATCTGAGGTTGGTACAAAATTTAGACTTCATTTAAAACCTGACTTTCCAGGTTATTGAGAGTTCTGAATTAAAGATTAATTATTTGATCTTTATGGGAGTGGATTAATTGTTGGGATTTGGTGGGTTCCTCATGAAATATCCTTGGTCTAAAAAATGAGACCCCCCCCAGATCTATCATTAGATTGTCCTCCCAGGTTACCTCAACCCTCTGTCTACCCCTGAACATTTTAAGATGTGTTTCAGGGTCAGATATGTTGGTGTCTGTAGATGATAAGTCAGTCTCCAAATTTCTAGGAGGGTTCATGGTGGGAAGTTGGTATGCTTTATTCTCTTTAAATTATTGCAAGTCCCTTACAAAATTACGGTGTTTTTGGTCTTTTATGTGGAACTGGTACCGTTCTACTGAATTTTGGAGTGTAGTTTCTTTTGTACAGAAATCTGATTCTCCAAAGAATTTTTTGGTTATATCTATTTACTCCTTGAGGCTTTCATTCACTTTTGATAGTGTCTTTTTTTCTTCCTCCTAAAGAATATTTATAAATCTCAGGAAGCTAGAGGTAGCCTCTTTCTCCCATTGTTCATTAAGGGGGAAATTTCTATAACGAAACCCCAGTTGTAAAGTTATTCTCAGGTGGTATGGTACTTTGCCAGCCTTTATATAGCTTTCCGATCTTTGTACTTCCCATCAACTAGAAATCTGATTTTTGTAGGGTTTGGTCAATTCCGTAAATGATTTATTATAAGAAGGAGTGTATTTGTCTATAACAATCATCCTAGTGACGCTTCCAACAAGTCTCCTTTTTTCATTGCCTCGGGGCAACATCCTAATATGCCCCTGCCGGTTCCTCCAGACTCGGGTGTACCTGCAGCTGACTCTTTGTCAGTCAAGTTCTCTAAGATTTGGGAGGAGACCAAAGGAGCTCTTGTCAAAGCAGGTGACAGGATGAAGAGACATGCTGACAAAAGACGTTTGGACCCACCTCAGTATCTTCCCGGTGACAAAGTATGGCTTTCATCTAAGTATATCCAGCTTAAGATTCCCTCCTACAAGTTGGGCCCTCGACACATCGGTCCTTTCGAGATCTTGGGACGAATCAGTGACGTGGCCTACAAGTTGAAGTTGCCTGCCTCGCTCCGCATTCCCAACACCTTCCATGTCTCACTCCTCAAACCCGTGGTGTTTAATCGCTATCACTCTTCTATCTGTCGCACTCCTGGTCCTGTTAGTCACAAGGACATTTTTGAGGTGAGAGATATACTCGCCATGAAAAAGGTGAAGGGGAAAACCTTCTTTTTGATTGATTGGAAGGGGTTTGGCCCTGAGGAAAGGTCGTGAGAACCTCGGGAGAACATCACTGCACCTCGTATCTTAGAAAAAATTCTTTCCAGCCTCAAGAGGAGGGGATGTAAGGGGGGAGGTACTGTTACGCCGCCATGTGATCCCCAGGCCCAGGATACTTACCTCGATCCTCGGCGTGCCCTGGCTGGGCTCCTCCGGGGGTCTCACCTCCGCTCCCGGCTTGGCAGGCGTGTCGAGGGTCCCATCCGTCGCGCGCACGCACCTTCCTGCTTAGGCCGCGGCCGCGCGCCTCCTCTGCTTCTTATGCAGCCTGACCCGGAAGTACCTTCCTCCAGGCAGCTGCAACAGGTATATCAGGCTGCTTGCCTGATTATTACCTTTGCTTCTGTGCCGGACCAGTCTTGGTTCCAGCATGGGTGCTCCTCTGTATTCAGGTCCCAGTGTGCATCCTAGTGCACTCTGCTCTCCTATTTCCAGCGTGCTTCCCTGTGCGCATTCTGCACTCTCCCGTATCCAGCGTGCTTCCCAGTGTATGCTCTGCACTCTCTTGTATCCAGCGTGCTTCCCAATGTGCGCTCTGCACTCTCCTGTATCCAGCGTGCTTCCCAGTGCACGCTCTGCACTCACCTGTGTCCAACGTGCTTCCCAGTGCGCGCTCTGCACTCTCCTGCATCCAGCGTGCTTCCCAGTGCGTGTGTGCTTTCCCGTGTGCATTCTGCATGCTCCTGTACTCTGCGTGCTTCCCAGTGTGCGTCCTGCTTTTTCTGGAACCCAGTGTGCTTCTCTGTATTCGCTCTGCTAACTTTGGTTTCTCGCGTGCTTTCCTCCCTAGTCTCCTTCGAGCCGGCCTCCTGGTACCAGCAGTCTTGGTGCTTTACCCCCCTGGGTCTGCCCCTGACACTTCCTGTACAGTATGTTGCTTAAGACCCCCTCCGGTCGTTTGCACACAAACAGACACAGTCCAGTTGCAACTTAAAACGTAGAACTTTGCTTCTTTCTTTTTGCAGAACATCCTTTTTAGATACAACATCAGCATAGGGTTCCATGCAGTTCACATTCTTCACGTTCCCTGCACTCTTTCCTAGGTCCTTCAGTACATGCCCAGGTTGTACCGTCTCATCTGGTACCGCAGCGTCCTCCCTGTTCAGACTGTTCAGACTACGCTCAGGAGTTCCCTCGTCCGTTTCACCCCAGACATGGGGGCATCTGCCCATGCAGTAAGCTGCTACATTTTAGAGCGACCTGCATCCCTGTACTGTTGTCACCTCTGCTGTAGCTTCTACTCCACCACTGCTGCCTTGGCTGCACTTTTGGCCCACTGGGCCCTGGATGGCTGGGTTCCTTGCTTCAAACGTTATGGAGCTGTCTGCCCTATACGGGCTCCATGGTCCTACTGGCTAGGATCAGGAAAACCCTCTATCTTACACACAGTTAGCTCCTCCTATATAAACTATCTACAGGGCTCTTGCTACTGAATTATAGTGTGCCCCCTCTAGTGCCTTTACTAAGGTACTGCACTTTCTATATGTTACAACATAATGTACATCTTACAGCAATGCAGTATACAACACTATTTACAGTTATGTACATTACTCAAAATAAAGAGGGGTGGAGTACACATCAGTTCTTGTAACCCCTTACACATGCACTAGGCAAGGGATGTGTGTCTAACCGGCTAGGCCCAGAGCTGCTACTAGATTTTGAGCATTATTGAGTACCACCAATACTGCATGGTGGGCAGTAGCAGCCAAAGTACTGGCTAGAGGCTGCCTGCTATGCTTTTGCACTCTGATTCCTCTTTTGCTATGCTGCTGGGGCAGCATGACCACCTCCTGTTCTTTAGAACTGCGCACGTCAATAGAATGGACTTCGCTCCATGTGGTTTCTAGGACCTCATCATCCCCCACATCATTTTCCACCCAATCCTGACCCCTGCCCGCCTTGCTGGTCGGCACACTGCAGAAAGACAGAGCTGTTTTCCCCCCTGTTTTGTCATCCTCTGAGATGTGCTGCGCTGGTCCACTAACCATGTGCCCTCCTAAATACTCATCCTCCAACATAACAATTGGTTGGGCATCAGTGCATTCAGTCTATTTCACTTCTGGGACAGAGCCAGGTGGATTGGGCATGGAACTCAAGACAGCGGACTTGGGGCTCAGACTGCTTGGCTGATTTGAAAGATGTGAGGGAGAAGATGGATGACCATGTCCTCAGATGCCAACTCTGTGCTTTTTGCAGTGGTAGATAATGCAAAGGAACTGAAGGCACTAGAAGCCATCCTATCTAACACCTTCTCAACATGTTATGGCCTCACTATTTGTGTAGCGGCATTCAGCCCTACAAAATGACACAACGTCCTGTCACGTGCATGCACCAAGGGAAGGCATTTCATTTGGGCATTTAGCAGGCAAAGAACAACCACGTCCTCTCACTACACCAGCTGCACCACCACCATCAGCAGCTACACCAGCAGCACTACTTCCTCATCCCAATTTGATGTTGTCCTCATTTTTTTAAGTGTTTTTTGGGCAGACTACTCCCAAAGACTCGGGTGCAGAGTAGAACAATTTGTTTTTACGCATACTACTCTCAAAGACATAGGTGCAGAGTAGAACAATTTGTTTTTATGCACGCTACTCCCACAGACATGGGTGCAGAGCAGAATAATTTGCTTTTACACACAATACTCCCACAGACACAGGTGCAGAGTAGAACAATTTGTTTTTACGCAAACTACTCTCAAAGACATAGGTGCAGAGTAGAGCAATTTGTTTTTATGCACACTACTCCCAAAGACACGGGTGCAGAGTGAAACAATTTGTTTTATGCACACTACTCCCGCAGACACTGGTGTAGAGTATAAAAAATGGTTTTACGCACACTACTCCCAGAGACATGGGTGCAGAGTGGAACAATTTGTTTTTATGCACACTACTGCCACAGACACGGGTGCAGAGTAGAACAATTTGTTTTTAAGCACACTGCTCCCACAGACACTGGTTCAGAGTAGAAAATGTGTTTTTACATACGCTACTCCCACAGACATGGGTGCAGAGTAGAACAATTTGTTTTTATGCACACTACTTCCACAGACACAGATGCAAAGTAGAAAAATTAGTTTTTATGCAAACTACTCCCACAAACACAGATGCAGAGTGGAACAATTTGTTTTTATGCACACTATTTCCACATACACAGGTGCAGAGTAAAACAATTTTTTAACGCACACTGCTCCCACAGACATGGATGCAGAGTATAACATACTGGTTAGGCATGCTACTCCCACAGACACTGGTGCATAGTAGAAAAAATTGGTTAGGCACACTATTCCCACAGACATGGATGCAGAGTATAAAAAATTGGTTTTACACACACTACTCCAACAGACACGGGTGCAGAGTAGAGTAATATGGTTTTAGGCACACTACTCCCACAGACAAGAGTTCACACTACAATAATATGGTTTAGGCACACTGCTCTGACAGACATAGGTGCAGAGTAGAACAATTTATTTTTACGCACACTACTCCCACAGAAACGGGTGCAAAGTGGAACAATTTGTTTCTGGGCACACTACTCCCACAGATATGTGTGCAGAGTAGAACAATTTGTTTTTAGGCACACTAATGTAACAGACATGGGTGCAGAATATAAAAAATTGGTTTTAGGCACACTACTCCCACAGATATTGGTGCAGAGTAGAAAAATTTGTTAGGCATACTACTTCCACAGAAACGGGTGCAGAGTAGAACAATATGTTTTTACGCAAGCTACTTCCATGGACACAGGTGCAGAATAGAGTAATATGGTTTTAGGCACACTACTCCCACAGACACAAGTACAGACTAGAATAATATGGTTTTAGGCACACTACTCTGACAGACACAGGTGCAGAGTAGAACAATTTATCTTTATGCACACTACTCCCACAGAAATGGGTGCAAAATTGAACAATTTGTTTCAGGTACACTACTCCCACAGATATGTGAAGAGTAGAACAATTTGTTTTTAGGCACACTAATGCTACAGACATGGGTGCAGAGTGTAAAAAATTGGTTTTAGGCACACTACTCCCACAGACATTGGTGCAGAGTAGAAAACATTGGTTAGGCACACTACTTGCACAGAAACGGTACACAGTAGAAAAATTTGGTTTTACACACACTACTCAAACAGACACGGATACAGAGTAGAACAATATGTTTTTGCGCACACTACTCCCACAAACACAGGTGCAGAGTAGAACAATTTGTTTTTACACAGACTACTCCCACAGACATGGGTCTAAAGTATAAAAAAATGGTTTTAGGCACACTACTGCCACAGACACTTTGTCATGGCTTGGCTGGCTCGGTTATTATGGGGTTAATTCCTGTAGCCTCACTCTGACCCTGGGTGGACTTTTTATGGCCTCCATTTGCAAATTTCCCTTGTCAGTGATATTTTCGCCCTTGGCAGTGTGTTGACCCCTGAGTGTGTTTTGTGCTGTGTTCTGGTTTGCCTGATACTTTGGTTTTTGACTCGGTCTGATCTCTGGATACTGCTTGTTGGATTTTGTTTCTGTACCTTCTGTCTGTTTGGTTTTGACCTCTGCCTGGCCCCGACGATCCATTCTGTCTAATCCTTTGGTACTGTCCTGCTATCTCATGCTTTGACCCTGGTTTGTTCTGATTTACGTCTCTGTCTTTGCCCCTGGGTAACTTCGTTCTGTAGTTACCTTTCTAGGAGTTTTCCTTCAGCTTCTAGCTCTCCGGAGCTTAAGCCACGTCCCCAACAGTCAGGTGATTCAGGTCCTGAAGCAATCTCTCTCCTGCCCTGCTCACCCCACCTTCCTTGGAGCCTGACGCTGTCTTCTGTACCCGTCTTACGGGAGATTGCACTGGTGAGTTCTCTTGCAGTCCTTCCCATGATACACATGTGCAGAGTATAAAAAAATTGGTTAGGCACACGATTTCCACAGATGGGTGTAGAATGGAAAAATTGGTTAAGCACATTACTCCCACAGACATGGGTGCAGTTTACACACAGAGAGGCTTTTTGGAAAACTGTGCACACACAAAGCCTAATACTGTCCCTCATTCTAGCTGCATTCTGTCCCTACGATAATCATTGCTGAATAGCAGCGGCACATGTGATCTGCCATTTATACAGGCCCGGTTACGTGGTGCACTGGCCAATCACAGCCATACCAATACTTGACTAGTCTTTATGTTATGATTTGGTAGCCGAAGAGGACAGCAGCAAAAATAGACCAGGCAACCAGACACCCAGAGAGGTTGGTAACTAGTGGATTGCAGACCCCTAAACTGACAGCACAACTTGAAGCAGCCGTGGGACGTGCCGACGGTGCTCTAGACGTCTCGACACAGCCGGAGAGCTAACTAAGCCTAAAGAGAGAAAGGGGAAGGCTAACTGCCCCGGAATAGAGCTCCAAAGGAATAGGTAGCCCCCAAACATATATTAGCGGTGAGACAAGATGAAATACAAACACAGGCAGAAAATAGAGTAAGCAAATGCTGGGGCCCAAACTGTCTAGATAGAACGGGACAGGAAAGAATACTGTCTGCAATCCAGCAAAAACTCTAAGAAAAAGTCCAACATGTCTGATATACAAAAATACTGAGACCACACGATCTCGCCCCCGCTAGATCAGAACTCTGGGTGAACTGGTAGCAAACCAGCAGACACTGAAACAACCGGGAACTGGAAATACATAAACTGTCTCTGGTGTGAACTGGTAGCAAATCAGCAGATACTGAAATAACAGGGAACTGAAAATACATAAACAGTGGCAAATGAAAAACAGAGTCCAGTGCAAGCCCCCGCTGGGGAACCTGGCTGTACTAACTCCAGAAGGGCATAAAACTGAGATAGACAAAAACAAAAGCCACAGTAATAAACAGCAAATAACTTATCTGAAAGTTGCAGGACAAAGCAGGAAGCAAGCTGACTCCCAAATGGGACCTGGATGAAGCAAATCACCGGCAAGGATCATGGGAAGGTTGCTCACTTATATCTCCCCAGTCAGCAACACCTGATTGCCAATCATCGCCCCAGCTGATAGACTTGTGTTAGCCAAAGCAGCTTCATTACTATCAGCAGCCACCAAGGGGAGCCCAAACTCCGAAGTCAGATCCAGAGCGTTCACAACAGCTTTGGTTGCTCCAGAAGTGGCCACAGTCTAACAGCTTGTTGATTAGCTGCGCTGCAGCTTTTAACAAGCTTTATTTGGCATCTAAATTTGAACAGTAAATCATACTTCTGGTAAAAAGTCCATGTTCGGAACCGACACCAGACAGTTTGGATTCGCTCATCACTAAAAGCAACATTTTATTGGAAAGATTCATAATTTTCCATTGACTCAGCCCAATGTTATATAATTCTGTGCATTGCCTGACTGTTAAAAATGCTCACTACACCCCTATTCCTCAAGAACTGTAGTTTCTAAAACGAGGTCACTTGTGGGGGTTTCTGCTGTTTTGGCATGTCAGGGGCTCTTCAAATGTGACATGACATCTGAAATCTATTCCAGACAACATTTTGCTCCAGAATTCAATAGGTGCCTCTTCCCTTTTGAGCCCTGTTGTGTGCCCAAACAGTAGTTTTCCACCACATATTGGCTATCAGCGTACTCAGAAGAAATAAAAAAAAAAGGTTTTGTGGTTCATTTTCTCCTGTTACTTTTGTGAAAAGGAAAGTAAAGGGACAAAGTAACATTTTTGCAGGAAAAATGTGATTTTTTTATTTTCATGGCTCAATGTTATAAAATTCTCTGAAGCACCTGACCTGCAGTTTCACAGGGTTCACTTGTGGGGATTTCCACTGTTTAGGTAGATCAAGGGGTCTGCAAATGCGACATGGCCAATTTTGCACTTCAAAAGTCAAATGGTGCTCATTCCCTTCCGAGCCTTTCCGTGCGCACAAACAGTAGTTTTCCACCACATTTGGGGTATTGGTGTAATCAGGAGAAACTGCACAATAAATTGTATTGTCCATTTTCTCCTGTTACCCTTTTGAGAATGCAACATTTGGGATGTAAGCAATATTTTTTTGGGAAAAAGTAAAATTGTCATTTTTTCCTTCCACATTGCTTTAATTCCATAGAAGCCCCTAAAGTAAACTTCTTGAATGTGATTCTAAGCACCTTGAGGGGTGCAGTTTTTCAAATGATGTCACTTTGGCAATTTTCTGTAATACAGGCCCCTCAAAGTTAATTCAAATGTGAGGTGGTCCCTAAAAAAATTGGTTATGTAAATTTTGTTGGAAAAATGAGTGATTGCTGATAAACTTTTAACCCTTCTAACTTCCTAACAAAAAAAATTATGTTTAAAAGATGATGTTGATGTAAAGTAGAAATGGAGTAAATGTTATTTATTAACTATTTTGTGTGGTATAATTATCTGGCTTAAGGGCAAACAAATTCAAAGTTTGAAAATTGCAAAATTTTAAAATATTTTTTAACCCCTCTCTGACATTAGACGTACTATCCCGTCCATAAAACCCGTGCCATTCTGACCATGGACGGGATAGTACGTCATAGGCGATTAGCTGCGCTCCCGGAGGGAGCGCAGCTAATCGCCGCCGGGTGTCAGCTGATTATCACAGCTGACACCCGTGACTGTGTGTCAGGAGCGGTCACGGACCGCTCCCGGCACATTAACCCCTTGCACACCGCGATCAAACATGATCGCGGTGTACTGGGGGCACAGGGGAGGATCGCGCAGGGTGGGGGCTCCCTGCGCGCCCCCCTGAGACCCTCAGACCAGCGCGATGTGATCGCGCTGCTCTGAGGGCTTCCTCCCTCCCAGGACCCGGATCCAAGATGGCGCTGGGGTCCTGGAGGGAGGCGGCTTCCTCAGTGCCTGCCGAGAGCAGGCATGAGGAAGCGTCCTGCACTGCCTGTCACATCGCTGGTGTGACAGAGTGCTGTGCACACTGTCACACCAGCGATCTGATGAAATACAGTGATGTCCCACCCTGGGACAAAGTAAAAAAGTAAAAAAAAGTAAAAATAAACATGTGTAAAAAAAAATCCAAAATAAAAAAAAAAAAAAAAAAAATATTCCCCAATAAATTCATTACTTATTGTAAATAAAAAAAATAAAACAATAAAAGTACACATATATGGTATCGCCGCGTCCGTAACGACCCCCCCTATAAAAATGTCCCACTAGTTAACCCCTTTTGTGAACCCCTTAAAAAATAAAAAATAAAAACGAAGCAAAAAATCAGTGCTTTATCATCATACCGCTGAACAAAAAGTGGAATAACACGCGATCAAAAAGACGGATATAAATAAACATGGTACCGCTGAAAACGCCATCTTGTCCCGCAAAAAACGAGCCATCACACAGCATCATCAGCAAAAAAATAAAAAAGTTATAGCTCGCAGAATAAAGCGATGCAAAAATAATTATTTTTTATATAAAATTGTTTTTATTCTATAAAAGCGCCAAAACATAAAAAAATTATATAAATGAGGTATCGCCATAATCGTACTGACCCGAAGAATAAAACTGCTTTATCGATTTTACCACACGCGGAACAATAAAAACGCCTCACCCAAAAGAAATTCATGAATTGCTGATTTTTGTTCATTCTAACCTCCCAAAAATCGAAATAAAAAGCGATCAAAAAATGTCACGTGCTCAAAAATGGTACCAATAAAAGCGTCACCTCGTCCCGCAAAAATTAAGACCTCACATGACATTGTGGGCCAAAATATGAAAAAATTATAGCTCTCAAAATGTGGCGATGCAAAAAACTACTTTTTGCAATAAAAAGCGTCTTTTAGCGTGACAGCTGCCAATCATAAAAACCGCTATAAATAATAAATCAAACCCCCCTTTATCACCCCCTTAGTTAGGGAAAAATAATAAAATAAAAAAAATGTATTTATTTCCATTTTCCCATTAGGGTTAGGGTTAGGGTTTCGGCTAAAGTTAGGGTTAGGGTTGGCGCTAAAGTTAGGATTAGGGTTAGAGTTTGGATTAGGGTTAGGGTTGGGATTAGGGTTGGGACTAGGGTTAGGGGTGTGTTGGGGTTAGGGTTGGAGTTAGAATTGGGGGGTTTCCGCTGTTTAGGCACATCAGGGGCTCTCCAAATGTGACATGGCGTCTGATCTCCATTCCAGCCAATTCTGCTTTGAAAAAGTCAAACGGTGTTCCTTCACTTCTGAGCTCTGCCATGCGTCCAAACAGTAGTTTATCCCCACATATGGGGTATCAGCGTACTCTGGACCCCAAGAGTTATTGTGAAATTTGTCCTATTTCTTCTGTTACCCTTGGGAAATAAAAAACTGGGGGCGAAAATATTATTTTTGTAAAAAAAATAAGAATTTTTTGTTTTTACGGCTGTACATTATAAACTTCTGTGAAGCACTTGGGGCTTCATAGCGCTCACCACACATCTAAATAAGTTCCTTGTGGGGTCTATTTTCCAAAATGGGGTCACTTGTTGGGGATTTCCACTGTTTAGGCGCATCAGGGGCTCTCCAAATGCGACATGACGCCCCCAGACCATTCCATCAAAGTCTGCAATCCAAAACGTCACTACTTCCCTTTCCGAGCCCTGACATGCGCCCATACAGTAGTTTTCTCCCACATATTGGGTATCAGCGTACTCAGGACAAATTGGACAACAACTTTTGGGGTCCAATTTCTCCTGTTACCCTTGTGAAAATAAAATATTGGGGGCGAAAAAAATCATTTTTGTAAAAAAAAAAAGGATTTTTTATTTTTACGGCTGTGCGTTATAAACTTCTGTGAAGCACTTCGGGGTTCAAAGTGCTCACCACACATCTAGGTAAGTTCCTTGTGGGGTCTATTTTCCAAAATGGGGTCACTTGTGGGGGTTTCCACTGTTTAGGCGCATCAGGGGCTCTCCAAATGCGACATGGCGCCCCCAGACCATTCCATCAAAGTCTGCAATCCAAAACGTCACTACTTCCCTTCCGAGCCCTGACGTGCACCCATACAGTAGTTTTCTCCTACATATTGGGTATCAGCGTACTCAGGACAAATTGGACAACAACTTTTGGGTTCCAGTTTCTTCTGTTACCCTTGTGAAAATAAAATATTGGGGGCGAAAAAATCATTTTTGTAAAAAAAAAAAAGGATTTTTTATTTTAAGGCTGTACGTTATAAACTTTAGTGAAACACCTGGGGGTCAAAGTTCTCACCACACATCTAGATAAGTTCCTTGAGGGGTCTAGTTTCCAAAATGGTGTCATTGTGGGGGGTTTCCACTGTTTAGGCAGATCAGGAGCTCTCCAAACACGACATGGCGTCCAGCCAATTCTGCGTTGAAAAAGTGAGACGGCGCTCCTTCCCTTCCAAACTCTGCCATGCACCCAAACAGTGGTATACCCCCACATATGGGGTATCAGTGTACTCAGGACAAATTGCACAATAACTTTTGGAGTCTTGTTACCCTTGGAAAAATAAAAATTCGGGTGAAAAGATCATTTTTGTGGAAAAAATATGATTTTTAAATTTTACGGCTCTACGTTATAAACTTTTGTGAAGCACTTGAGGGTTCAAATTGCTCACCAAAGATCTAGATAAGTTCCTTAGGGGGTCTAGTTTCCCAAATGGGGTCATTTGTGGGGGGTTTCCACTGTTTAGGCACATCAGGGGCTCTCCAAATGCAACATGGCATCCAATCTCAATTCCAGCCAATTTTGGTTGGAAAAAGTCAAATGGTGCTCCTTCCCTTCCGAGCTCTGCCGTGCGCCCAAACAGTGGTTCCCCCCCACATATGGGGCATCAGCGTACTCAGGACAAATTGGACAACAACTTATGTGGTCCAATTTCTCCTGATACCCTTGGGAAAATAAAAAATTAGTGACTAAAAGATAATTTTTGTGGGAAAAAAATAGGATTTTTTATTTTCATGCCCGGGCATTATAAACTTGTGTGAAGCACTTGGGGGTTCAAAGTGCTCACCAAAGATCTAGATAAGTTCCTTAGGGGGTCTAGTTTCCAAAATGGTGTCACTTGGGGGATTTCCACTGTTTAGGCTCATCTGGGGCACTGCAAACGGAACATGACCCCCATCAACGTCTGCATTCCAAAACGTTACTACTTCCTTTCCAAGCCCTGCCGTGCGCCCAAACAGTTTTCCACCCCCACATATGGGGTATCAGCGTACTCAGGACAAATTGGACAACAACTTTTGGGGTCCAATTTCCTTGGAAAAATTCAAAAATTTAGGACTAAAAAATCATTTTTGTGGAATTTTTTTTTTTTTTTTTCACACCCAGGCATTATAAACTTTTGTGAAACACTTGGGGGTTCAAAGTGCTCACAACAGATCTAGATAAGTACCTTAGGGGGTCTAGTTTCCAAAATGGTGTCACTTGTGGGGGTTTCCACTGTTTAGGCGCATCAGAGGTTCTCCAAGCGCGACATGGCGTCCAATCTCAACTCCAGCCAATTTTAGTTTGAAAAAGTCAAACGGCGCTACTTCCCTTACGAGCTCTGCCGTGTGCCCAAACAGTGGTTTTCCCCCACATATGGGGTATTGGCGTACTCAGGAGAAATTTCATAACAACCTTATCTGCCCATTTTCTCCTTTTACCCTTGTGAAAATAAAAAAAAAGTTTGTAAAAGATCATTTTTGTGGCTAAAAAGTTAAATGTTCATTTTTTCCTTCCACGTTGCTTTAGTTCCTGTGAAGCACCTGAAGGGTTAATAATCTTCTTGAATGTGGTTTTGAGTACCTTGAGGGGTGCAGTTTTTAGAATGGTGTCACCTTTGGGTATTTTCTGCCATATAGACCCCTCAAAGTGACTTCAAATATGAGGTGGTCCCTAAAAAAAATGGCTTTGTAAATTTTGTTGTAAAAATGAGAAATCGCTGGTCAACTTTTAACCCTTATAACTTCCTAACAAAAAAAAATTTTGATTCCAAAATTGTGCTGATGTAAAGTAGACATGTGGGAAATGTTATTTCTTAACTATTTTGTGTTACATATTTCTCTGTTTTAAGGGAATAAAAATTCAAAGTTTGAAAATTGCTAAATTTTCAAAATTTTCGCCATATTTGCGTTTTTTTCAAAAATAAACGCAAGTTATATGGAAGAAATTTTACCACTAACATGAAGTACAATATGTCACGAGAAAACAATCTCAGAATCGCGAAGATCCGTTGAAGCGTTCCAGAGTTATAACCTCATAAAGAGACAGTGGTCAGAATTGTAAAAATTGGCCCGGTCATTAACGTGCAAACCACCCTTGGGGGTGAAGGGGTTAAAATTTTCTATATTTTCATAAATAAATGCAAATCGTATCGCCCAAATTTGCCACTAACATGAAGTGCAACATGTTATGAATAAACAGACTCAGAATCACTGGGATCCGTTGAAGTGTTACAATTTTATAACCTCATAAAGAGTCACAGTGGTCAGAATTGAAAAAAATTGGCCTGGTCAGGGAGGTGAAAACAGGCTGAGGGGTAGAGATGAGCGACTTTGCCTCCGGGAGGGTCGAGTCGGGTTTCGGGCCACCCGACTTTCCCAAAAGTCTAGTCGAACGAAGTCGGTCGACTAACGGAAACAGTCGAGTCGGAGTCAAAAACTCGACCCCAATGCAAGTCAATGGGGAATAAAAGTTGGCAGTGAGTGGAGGACAGTAAACACACCTACAGTGCCCATTTCAATGCCACCGACATCAATTCTTATTACTTAAGCTTGTCAACCTTAATTTACTTTATAATAATAGTAATGCATTGAAAACTGGGGGTTATTTGGCTAAAGTTGGGGGGGGCAGGGCTGGCTCCAGGTTTTCGTGGGCCCCGGGCCAACGAGTCTCAGTGGGCCCCTTTAACACATACCACAATTCATGATGCTCCGATACGGCAGAGAAATATAGGTATAGTACAATGTCAAATACTTCACTTCTTACATTACATGAGTGATATCTATTGTAAATTCTACAATAGCTCAAAAAACAGTATAGTCCTCCATACAGTATTATTGGCACCACATAGTGCAACATACAGAATAATGAGCCCCATATATTGCTCCATACAGAATGGGCTCCATATAATGCTCCACACAGAATAGGCCCCATATGTGCTCCATATGATGCTCCAGATATAAAGGGCCCTATATGATGCCCCATAAATAATGAACCCCATATGATGCTCTAGTATATGATGGGCCACATATATGATGCTCCAGTGTATGATGAACCCCATATAATGCTCCAAATATAATGGTCCCCATATATAATGCTCCATATAAAATGGGCTCCATGTGATGCTCCATATATAATGTGCCCCATATGATGCGCCATATATAATGGGCCCCATATGATGCTCCAGTATATGATGTGCCCCATTGATGATGCTCCAGTGTATGATGGGCCTATATAATTCTCCATATATAATGGGCCCCATATGATGCTCCAGTGTATGATGGGCCCCGTATATGATGCTCCAGTGTATGATGCTCCCCATATATATTGCTCCAAACATTAAAAAAATGAAATACCTCTCCTCGCTGGGCACTGCTCTACTCTTGACTCCTCAGCATCGCCATCTTCCAGCTCTCTGCACTGTGACTGTTCAGGCAGAGGGCGCACAGATGTGACGTGATTGCGCTCTCTGACCTGAATGTCACTGTCAGGAAACGCGGAAGACGTCACAGCGGTGGAGCAGGGAGAGGAAAGTATTGCAAGTGCTGGGGCCCTGAGCAAGCAGGGGGGCACACTCGTGGGCGCCGGGAACTGGCACAGGACTTCTCATAGTACGCCGGTGTCTCTGACGGCGAGTGGGTCCCCCACCTGCTCAGGGCCCTGGCACTTGCCCGGGTGCGCCAGGTGCTGACGCCGGCCCTGGGGGGGTACAGCCCAGTTAGGGAGGTGGAAAAACTGGCATATGTTGAGGTGTAGGCTGGACATTCAGCAGCTGCAAAAGGAGGAATTGGAGAAGTCGCAGGAAGAGTAGGAAAAAGCGAGCCATTTTCTGGCAACCTATGTGTCATCAGGGGAAGGTGGTACAAAATCCTTTGAAACCCAGGCATGGTTCATTTTAATGAAGGTGAGATCACCTACATTTTGGGTCGACAGCCTAGTCCTTCTTTCTGTCAGGATTGATCCAGAAGCACTGAAGACTCTTTCTGATAGCACACTACCAGCAGGGCAAGCAAGCTCCTGTAAGGCATATTGTGCCAATTCAGGCCAGGTGTCCAGTTTACAGGCCCAGTATTCAAAGGGGAATGAACTGTGATTGAGAACATCGATAGGGGAGGAGAGGTAATTTTGAACCATAGATGACAACTGCTGTCTCCTGTCTGTTGCAATCGATTCAGTATTACCAGTCATGTGAGCGTTACTTGAGAAATCAGACCACAACATGGTCATGAAACCACTGTCTCCAACGCCACTTCGGCTGTGTGCACCACGAACACCTCTTCCATTTGGCCCAGTACGGCTCGTGGTAGAACCTGCACCGTTGCTGTATGCTGGGAATGCCTCTAACAAACGGTTTAGTAGAGTTGCTTGTTTGTTCGCCAATATTAGCTCTAGGTTCTCCTGTGGCATGATGTTCTGTAATTTGCCTTTATAGCGTGGATCGAGGATGCAGGCCAACCAGTAGTCGTCATCCTTCATAATTTTGGCAATGCGGGGGACCCTTTTTAGGATCCGCAAGACATAATCACACATGTGGGACAATGTTCCAGGTGTCAATGATGCACTGCCAGTGGTGGGTGGAGGAGCACTTTCTGCCACATACCTCTAGTCACGCATAAACAATGTACCTGACCTTGGCAAGCCAACATTTTCTCTTGCCCCCTGAGAAGCATCCTCCTCCCCAAAATAATCATCCCCCTCATCCTCCTCCTCTTCCTCTTCTTCCTCCACCTCGTCCAGGACAGTTCCCTGAGCAGACAATGCCTGACTGCAACACTGGCAGCTGCGGATGGAGTGCTCATGCGACTGCACTCTGTGGACGAGCTTTTGCTTCTGGAGGAGGAGGAGGGGGGGTTGAATACCTACAGCCAACTGTTGCCTATACCGTGGGCTAGACAACACTGTCCCACCGCCGCTGTCCCCTGTGGACCCTGCATCCACCACATTAACCCAGTGCGCAGTGATGGACACGTAACGGCCCTGGCAATACCTACTGGCCCATGCATCTGTTGTGAGGTGCACCTTTCCACTCACTGATTGTTTGAGTGCATGGACAATGCGGTCTTTCACATGCAGGTGGAGGGCAGGGATGGCTTTTCTAGACCTGCCAACTGGGTAGGTCATAGCGTGGGACAGCGTAGGCCATGAGCTCTCGGAACGCTGCGCTTTCAACCAAACGGAAGGGCATCATCTCTAATGAGATCAGTTTGGCAATGGAGGCGTTCAAAGCCAGTGTGCGCAGATGAGAGGATGAGTACTTTCTTGTCCTACTCAGAGTGTCTGCTAGGGTGAGCTGGACTTGAGAGCTGCATATGGGGGAACTAGCGGTGGAGATGGCGGACTGAGAGGGGGTTGGTGATGGTGGTGGTGGTGGTGATAGCCTAGATTCAGTCTTTTGTTGGAAAAACATTTGGATTCCCTGACTGCTTTGGCCTTGCTACGACACCTCAACATTTCTTGCTGGTGGTGTGCTAACCGGTGGGCTTACAGTGGGGGAAGCGATGTAGCGTTGCTGGCTACATTCAGTCGGAGCAGGTGCTACCTGAGGTTTTGTAGTCCGTCCACACTTGCAAGTGCATGGTGTTTAAATGTCTAAGCATGCAACTGGTATTCAAATTTCGGAGATTTTTCCCCCGGCTAAAGGTCCTTCCCCACTTCTTACAGATAACCTTTGCCTCATCAATAGGATTTTGGACAAAAAAGGGCCACACTGCACTCTTCCTATTATGGGATAAATTTTCAGGGCTTGCACGCTGTGCTAATTTGACCGTCTGGCCAAGCTGTCCTGCTACTCTTTTTGTTTTTTTAACATGTTTTTGGACTGCTATGGGCCGGCCAGATAACCGCAGCTGCGATGTCGATGCCTGCTGCGGATCCTCCTCCACTTCTGAGCTATTGCCAGCGGCACCCTCTTCCCCCAACTGGGTCATCCATCACCTCCTCTTCAATTTCATCTGCACCTTCCTCTGTGTCACCGTGTATGGTGGTATAGTATGCGGGAAGGGGCACCTGAGTTTCATCAGGGTCAGAATCTGGCTCAGTAGACTGCGAGGGCAATGCAGTGCTCTGGGTGAATGTACCAGCAGAATCATATAGCAGTGGCTGTGCATCAGTGCACTCCATGTCATATTCATCTTGGACTGGGGAATTCAGGATTTCACTTGATAACCCAGGCATGGTATGTGAAAGGAGCTCCAGGGAGTAATCTGAAGTGTGGCCTGCAGCATCCTTCACTTTTGGAGGGGGTTAAGGACATATAAGGAGTATATATTTCCGGAGTCACACACAGACGCTCACTCAGTATGGCTTTCACTGTAATACGAAGAGCAGATATACGGTACTGTATCAGAAGCAGACAGCTGTATACAGTGTAGGGGAAAATGTAAATCTTCGTGTATATTTCCGGAGTCACACACAGACGCTCACTCAGTATGGATTTGACCATAATACAAAGAGCAGATATACGGTACTGTATCAGAAGCGGACAGCTGTATAAAGTGTAGGGGAAAATGTAAATCTCCGTATATGATTCTGGAGTCACACACAGACGCTCACTCAGTATGGATTTGACCGTAATACAATAGAGCAGCTATACGGTACTGTATCAGAAGCGGACAACTGCATACGATGTAGGGGAAAATTTAAATCTCCGCATATATTTCCGGAGTCACACACAGACGCTCACTCAGTATGGATTTGACCGTAATGCAAAGAGCAGATATACGGTACTGTATCAGAAGCGGACAGCTGTATACGGTGTAGGGGAAAATTTAAAGCTCCGTATATATTTCCGGAGTCACACACAGATAGTCAGCATGTATTTGTCCGTGATACCAGCCGGTACACGGTAGTGTGTGAGGAGCGTACAGCTCTATACGGTGTGGGAAAAAATGAACGCTCGGTAACTGCAGAAAAAAAAAGAATAAAAGTATTAGTGCTGTGTAAAAAGCAGTCTGCACAGCACACAGCATTACAGCTATCAGGCAGCCTAATAACCAGCGCTGCTGCACACAAGAAAATCCTCCCCTGTCACTGCACACTAACTGTACAGCACAATTGCTATCAGCACAAGCACATAAGAACTTCTCTTTGCAGCCCTAACTCTCTCCCTACTGATAAACAGTGTCAGCAACCTCTCCCTACTGTTAAGATCGGCAGAAGTAAAATGGCGGTCGGTGGTCAGGGCTTTTATAGACACTATGACGCCCCCCAAAGCAAGCTAATCACTGCAATGCCCTTCTCTAAGATGGTCGTGGACGCTGCCCATGTCATCTTGTTGCTCACAGTGTACGTGCTTGCTCATTGGCTGAAAAAAGGTGCCTGAAAGCATTCTGGGAACATCGACTTTGGCGCTCGTTTTGCCGAACGCATGGCCGACTACATGTTATGGTCATGTTTCGGTTAACGAAACCCGACTTTGGCGAAAGTCGGCGACTTATGAATCTGACCGACCTTTTTCGCTCAACTCTACTGAGGGGTGCTAACCAATTTTTCCATTTTTTTATTGTTGATATCCAAGAGCATAACTTTTTTATTCAGACATTTTGGTATATTACATTGCATACACCGCCCACACATTAGACGACGGTACACACAGTGATTACAATTTAGATGCATATAGCACACACATGATTTAGATTATACACACACAGCACATGCATGGCTAACATATTAGACTCATGCAGTCATCACACACAGTTTACATTTTAAACACATGCAGCACACAATGCTTACATATTACACACATGCAGCCCACTCTGCTTACATATTAGATACATGCAACACGCAATGCTTACATATTACACACATGCAGCACACCCTGCTTACATATTGGACACATGCAACACACAATGCTTACATATTACACACATGCATCACACCCTGCTTACATACAGAATCATAGAATGGTAGAGTTGGAAAGGACCTCAAAGCAGGATTCACTAAATCATCCCAGACAGATATCTGTCCAGCCTATGTTTGAATACTTCCATTGAAGGAGAACTCACCACCTCTCATGGCAGCTGGTTCCACTCATTGATCACCCTAACTGTCAAAAAGTTTTTTCTAATATCTATCTGTGTCTCTTCCCAATCAGTTTCATCCCATTGCTTCTAGTCTTTCCTTGTGCAAATGAGAATAAAGATGATCCTTCTTCAATGTGACAACCCTTGAGATATTTGTAGACAGCTATTAAGTCTCCTCTCTGTATTCTTTTTTGCAAGCTAAACATTCCCAAATCCTGTAACCGTTCCTCATAGCACATGGTTTGCAGACCGGTCACCATTCTGGTCGCTCTTCTCTGAACTTGCTCCAGTTTGTTGATGTCTTTTTTACAATGTGGTGCCCAAAACTGGACACAGTATTCCAGATGAGGTCTGACCAAAGATGAGTAGAGGGCAATAATGACTTCACGTGATCTAGACTGTATGCTTCTGTTAATACATCCCAGAATTGCATTTGGCTTTTTTTGCTGCTGCATCATACTGTTGACTCATGTTCAGTCTGTGATCTATTAGTATACCCAAGTCTTTTTCACATGTGCTGTTGCTTAGCCCTATTCTTCCTATTCTGTATATGCTTTTTTCATTTTTATTGCCCAGATGTAGTAATTTGCATTTTTCCCTGTTAAAAACATTCTGTTAGTTGCTGCCCACTTCTCCAGTTTATTTATATCCTCTCTCTCTTCTCTAGTATTAGCGATCCCTCCTAGCTTTGTGTCATCAGCAAATTTAATCAGTTTACCCTCAATTCCTTCATCTAAATCATTGATAAAGATGTTGAACAATACAGGGCCCAGAACAGAGCCCTGTGGTACCCCACTTGACACATTCTTCCAACTGGATGTGCAGCCATTTACGACCACACTTTGGGTCTGATCACTAAGCCAGTTATGAATCCTCGTAACAGTTGCCTTGTCCATTCCATACTTAGTCATTTTTTCAGTAAGGATTATGTGAGCTACTTTGTCAAATGCTTTGCTGAAGTCAAGATATACTATATCTACAGCATTTCCCTGATCCACCCAGTCAGTGATTCTGTCATAGAAGGAAATTAAGTTAGTCTGACATGACTTCATTCTTATCCATGTACTTACATACATGTTGTTTAATAATTTGTTCAAAGATCTTTCCAGGTATAGAAGTCAGACTCACCTGCCTATAGTTCCCTGGGTCCACCTTCTCCCCTTTTTGAAAATGAGAACAACATTTGCTCTTCTCCAGTCTTCTGGGACTTCTCCTGTTCTCCAAGAATTTTCAAAGATTATGGAGAGTGGTTTAAAAATTTCAGAGACACATGCAGCCAGAGACAGACTGGGACTGAAATTCAGCCCTGGCATTTAAAATCACACAGGCCAATGGTGTCACCGTGCCCAAGCACCATTTGGGGATATATTACTATATTACCCTGCCTGGAGGAAAGCAAGATTTACTACAAAACCAATATTTTTAATAATACCAATAATATTGCTATATAGGAAGTTAATTAATATAATATCAAAATAATAATATTGCAATATGACAAAGACCAACAAACATAACCAAATATTCCTAGCATATACAGTATTGATTAAACCACCGTACTGACCGTTAAAGGGGTTGAGGTTAAAGTTTATATAACTTCAGGCTTCTGAATTCTCATAGCACACACTGTGAGGATCCTCCGATGCCAACATTTGGAGCGGCCATCTTATGATAGCAAATATGCGATTCTCACACCTCCGGCCACATTGCCACTAATTGTACTTGACTTTGCTAATTTCACTTGTATTGAGTGATGCCGTGAACGTCTAGTTAGCAGGTGACCGCATGTATGCAAATCTCATACACGGTAACATGATTAGGGGCATAACAATAGTTGGTGCGAGAGTTGCAATCGCACCCGGGCCCTGGAGCCTAGGGGGCCACAAAAGTCCCTTTGGCCTAAATAAAAAGACCAATGCTATTATAGACTAACAATAATTGGTGGCCCCATTAGAGCTTTTGCTTTGGGGCCCATGCTGTTCAAGTTACGCCACAATACATGATCACCAGCTCCCAATGCCAGCACTGTGTCACGCCAAGACATGTGGAGCAAGGTTAGTGAGTCCACTTGACCACAGGTGGCACTGTGGAAGCTGAACCCTAGGAAACACCCGGACAAGGACGTCAGATGAATTGCAAGGCTTTATTTAAATTCTTAGCCAGGAGAGCCTACAAGGAAGAACCCTCTGGACTGAAACACTGAATTCTCCCGGCGAGCGAACCCCTATAACAGGAATTGTCCCAGAACAACTAGGGAGGCTCAAGTGCAACAGCTCCAAGACCAGAGGATCAGACCCAAGAGGAACTATAGAACTGAGAGGAGGTGAGCGATCCAGGAGCCAGAGAAGGTGAACCGGAAGATCCAGAGTCCGAAGGTGAATGGTAGATAGGCAGAACCCCAGCACTAGAGGAAAACACTGGATATTAGTATAAAGCGAGACAAGGCTGAACAAACAAGCATAGAACAAAGCACAAAGTTGCCCAGGCACCTCCCAAAGGAAGTGAGGACCTTAAGTATAGACAGGCCTCACAGTGATTGGCTGAGAGATGATTACAGAAAAAAGAAGAACAGGTCCTTTAAATCATTTGACAGCCGTGCACACGCTTGCTATGCTCACCCCCCCCGCCACCCAGAAGTGAATAGGCGGAGGAGACACGTCAGTAAGACGCCGCAGCTCGAGGGAACATCGCGGGAGCGCGGATGAAGTAAGTAAGATTGCGGGAACAGAGGAATGCCTGCGATCAGACAGAACCTGAAGTCCCAATATCTGGGGGACAGATCCTGCAATCCGGATCGTTACAGTACCCCATCCTTTACACCCCCTCATTTTCAAGCCAGCCAGGAACCTATGCATGAGATGAGGAGCATTAATATTATCTCTTGGTTCCCAAGACTGCTCCTCTGGACCAAAATCCTTACAGTCCACCAAAAACAGCATTTTGTTCCCTCTCCGTTTTACATCAAGTTTGGCCTTGACCTCGGAGACATCACCAGCAGAGATGGGGGAAGGAAGATTACCAGGATCCCGGAAGTAGCATCCAAGGACAACGGGTTTAAGGATAGAGACATGAAAAGAGATGTGAATCCGCAAAGAGGGAGGCAATTTCAGCCGGTAGCATAACTCATTGATTCTCTGAAGCACTTCAAATAGGGCGATAAACTGAGGAGCAAATTTATAGGAGGGAACCTTGAGGCGAATGTGCCTAGAAGAGAGCCTTTCCTTGTCCCCAGGTTGAAATTTAGGGGAATCCAGACGTCTCTTGTCTGCGTGATCTTTCATCCGCACGGATGCCCACTCCAAAGAAACCTTGGTCTCAGACCAGATCTTGGAGATGTCTCTAGCCAGATCCTCGACTGCTGGATTACTGGAAGAGGTGTTCAAGGGAGTCAGAGTCCTAGGGTTGCACCGATAAACCTCAAAGAATGGAGATTTAGAAGAAGACTCACCGACATGGTTGTTGTAAGAGAACTCCGCCCATGGCAAACAGGCAACCCAGTCACCCTGGTGTACATTGACAAAATGATGCAGGTAGTTGGTGAGTACCTGGTTCACCCGTGCCACCTGGCCTCCAGGGAGCAGACGGTACAGGGAGGGGCAGAAAATGATCAGTAGGAAACCTCCTCGGGGTCTTATTGCGGGCACAGGATGCACAAGCAGAGACAAAATCAGTGACATCTAGACGCATCTTGGGCCACTTGTAGTGCCATGAAATCAGCTGCATGGTCCTTTTTAGCCCCGCATGACCAGCAAGCTTAGACGAATGTCCCCACAGAATTACACATTTCCTGTCCGAGACAGTGACGAACGTCTTACCCGGAGGTGGTTGCAACAGCCGGACCAGTGCTACGAAGATCGTTTTAGAAAGATTAATGATGTGGTGAGGTTCCTCATCCTGGTTATCATAGATAAAAGACCTGGATAAAGCGTCATCCATGATGTTCTTTTCAGCTGGACGAAAATGGAGACAGAAGTCGCACTGGGCGAAGAATAACGACCATCAAGCTTGACGAGGGTTAAGCCTCTGAGCTGACGGAAGGTAGGACAAGTTCTTATGATCGGTGTAGATAATAACTGGATGAACTGCACCATCCAGAAGGTAACGCCATTCCTTCAAGGCAAATTTGATAGCCAACAACTCCCTGTCTGTTATGTTTTGGTAGCTGAGGAGGGCAGGAACAAAAAACCGCAAAGGCAGCCAAACACCAGAGAGGTTGGTATCTAATAGGTTGCAGACCCCTAAACTAACCGCACAACTAGAAGCAGCCGTGGGACGTTCCTACATTGCCCTAGACGCCTCGTCACAGCCGGAGAGATTAGCTACCCCTGTAGATGGAAAGAGAAAAGCTAACTGCCCCGGAGTAGAGCCCCAAAGTATTAGGAAGCCCCCAAACATATAATGGTGGTTAGACAAGAGGAAAACACGAACACAGACAGAAAATAGAATGAGCAAACGCTGGGGCCCAAAACTGTCTACATAGGATAGTACAGGAGAGAATACTGTCTGCAACCCAACAAAACCCTAGGAAAAATTCCAACACTTCTGATTCCAAAAATGCTGAGACCACACGGTCTCGACCACCTATATCAGATCTCTGGTGTGAAAATGCATCTACCCAGCAGTAAAATATCACAGGAACTGAGCACAAGTGCAAATACAAAAAGAGAACAGAGACCAGCATAAGCCCCCCAAAGGGGACCCGGCTGAACTCAAAAGCAAGGCAGCAAAAATAAGGGAAATCAAACCACAGAAAAAAAAAACAGAAAAGTAACTTATCTGAATGATAGCAGGAGACAGCAGAAAAGCAAGCTGAATTCCAACCTAATCCAGGAAGTAACAATTGATCACCGGCGAGGATCAGGGGAGGCCAGCTCACTTATATCAGGCCAGTCCGTTCCCCCTGATAACCATTCATCCATTGCAGGTGGAGAACTCTTGCTGTTCAACATAGGTTCAAAAACCTCAGCAACCAACAGAGGGAGCCTCAGCTCCGAAGTCATCTCCAACACGTTCACAACACTTGTCACCAATAGAGTAATTATGTTCACAAGGCAAGAACGCCTTAGAGAAGAACCCACAAGTCACCATCTTCCCAGAAGAAATTTTCTGCGTAAGTACGGCTCTGGCTCCAGAAGAGGAAGTGTCCACTTCCACAAAGAACTACTTATTGACCATCGGCCTATGGAGAGAAGGCCTGTTTGAGAGACAAAAAGTAAGACTCCGCTTCTGGAGGCCACTGCTTAGGATTGGATCCCTTTTGAGTGGCGGAGAGAGGTTTGGTCAGATCTGAGAAGTGCGGGATAAACTGCCTGTAGTAGTTGGCGAACCCTAGGAACCGCTGAATAGCCTTGACTCCCACAGGACGTGGCGACTTGAGAACGGCAGACACCTTCTCAGGATCCATTTTGAGACCCATGTCAGAGATGATGTGACCCAGGAAGGGCAGAGAGCTCCGCTCGAAGAGGCACTTCTCAAACTTGGCATACAGATGATTCTCCCTTTAATCTTAGAAGGACCTGATGGACATTTCTTCTATGAGTAGGGAGATCCGTAGAAAACACCAAGATATCATCCAGATAGACGACTACACAGACGTAGAGAAGGTCACGGAAAACGTCATTGACGAACTCCTGGAATATCGCAGGCACATTACTTAAAGGGACTCTGTCACCCCATTTTTGCCCTATGAGATGCGGTCACCGCCATCAGGGGCTTATCTACAGCATTCTGTAATGCTGTAGATAAGCCCCCGATGTAACCTGAAAGGGGCTGTAGATAAGCCCCTGATGGTGGTGGCCGCAACACATAGGGCAAAAATGGGGTGACAGAATCCCTTTAACCCGAAAGGCATTACCTGGTATTCGTAGCGAGCGTCACTAGTGTTGAAGGCGTTCTTCCACTCGTCCCCAGAACAATCCTAACGAGATTGTAGGTTCCTTGGAGGTCCAATTTGGTGAAGATCCTGGATCCACGAAGGTGATCGAAGAGCTCTGGAATAAGAGGCAGCGGATACTTATTCTTCACCATGATAGCATTGAGACCTCGATAGTCAATGCATGGACGCAAAGACCCATCCTTCTTTTTCACAAAGAAGAACCCTGTACCAGCTGGGGAAGAGGATTTCTGGATAAACCCCCTAACCAGGTTTTCTTTAATGTAGTCAGACATAGCTTGGGTCTCAACAGGCGACAGAGGGTAAATCCGACCACTGGGAGGAGTAGAATCTGGAATGAGATCAATGGGGCAGTCATACGACCTGTGTGGTGGTAGAGTCTCTGTCTCACATTTGCCAAACACACCCGCAAAGGACAAGTAGGCTGACGGTAACCTTGACAGGGCTGAAGGAGGTCGCAGAGTGTGACCTGGTTGCACAGGTGTGAGGCAGTGATGATGACATGACCTACCCCAACGAAGGACATCTCCTGTACGCCAATCCAAGACTGGTTCGTGGGTACAAAGCCAAGGAAGACCTAACAGAAACAGAGGTTTGGTAGTGCATAGAAGGCGATCTCTTTATGGAGGGCACCAATCTGAAGTTACACCTTCTCTGTGATGCCTAGGATGGAATCTTGCAAGGGTCTTTCGTCCACGTAAGTGATGAGATGAGGTGTTAGGCGCTGGGATTCTCCCGCTGCTCGGGATGGATCCCAGGCTCTGTCTGGCCTTGCAGTCCCCATTCAGGTCCGGCCGCTGCAAATCCTGCTCAGCATAGACGTCGGTCCCAGTGTCTTGCTCTGGCTCGTGGTGTACCTTTGGTTACTGCTAGCCCTCCAGCCAAGTCTATGATAACCAGTGTTATACAGGTGTAGCCTCATGTCCTGGAGTCTAAGTCAAGAGATCACTGTACTGAGCATGTCTGTGATGTGGCGTCATCTGTTGTGAACACCTTTGACCTGGCTTCTGAGTTTGGGCTCCCTCTGGTGGTTGCTGCTGGTAAGGGAGCTAGTCTGACAGACAGAAGTTAATCACCTGAAGGGGATGATTGGAGATCAGGTGTTACAGACTGGGGAGATTTAAGTGAGCAGCCTTCCCTTTGTGGTTTCCGGTGATTTGGTCTTTTTCCTGAGCCTTTTGGAAGTCAGCTTGCTCCCTGATTTGTCCTGCATCTTTCAGATAAGTTATTTGTCTGTTTAATTCTGTGGTATTTGTTCTCTGCCTTGCTGGTGTGAGTTCAGCCTGGTTCCCTGCGGAAGCCTGTGTGGGCTCTGTTTTCCTTTGCCACAGCTCATGTCAGTCTTTCAGTATTTCTAGTCTCCTGGCATTTCAGTATCTGTTGTTTTGTGTGCAGTTCACACCAGAGTTCTGATTTAGTGGGGGAGAAGTCGTGTGGCCTCAGTATTTTTGCATATCAGACGTGTTGGAATTTTTCTTAGGTTTTTTGCGGGTTTGCAGACAGTATCCTGTTATGTTCTGCTACAAGCACTAAGGAAAGATGGGAGATCTGTCCCTACAATAGAACTAAGCTGGATCCCTACGATGTAACGGGGAGCCTGATCCTGCGATCAGACCCGCTAAAGTCCTCAGCTAGTCTGAACGAAGACCTATAGATGCGAGGAAGGGATCCCTACAAGAACTAGTGACTGGGAGAAAAGATGGACACCTCCTAACAGAAATTGTAGCAGTAAAAGAAAAACAAAATAGAACACAGAGGTCCGAAGACCAAGCAAAACTGACTAAGGTAACAAAGCACCTGGCTAGCTTAAGAGTAGAAATTACAATGAAGTCCAGCAAAGCCAGAAGGGCGGAGCAGGATTAAATAGGCCACAAAGGTCATGTGACCAGCAAGATAAAAAAAAACTAATAGGAGAGTTCTAACAGTACCCCCCCTTCTAAGAGGATCCTCCGGATCCCCTAGGCCCAGGCTTATCCGGAAACCTCTTGTGAAACGCTCTGACAAGTCTGGACGCAGAAACATCATCCGCCCTCACCCATGAGTTATCCTCGGGTCCGAAACCCTTCCAAGCGACGAGATACTGCAAACTCCCAATATACCGTCTAGAATTTAGGATGCGGGAAATTTCATATTCCCCGTCCTTCACCACCGGGGGAACAATGGCAGAGGCTTCTCCATCCGACACATCAGCTCTTTTCAACAGAGAAACATGAAACACCGGATTAATCTTCCAGGAGGTAGGAACCTCCAACCTAACAGCCGATTGGTTAACAACCTGAAGCACCTTAAAGGGCCCTACAAACTTGGGACCCAATTTTTTAGAAGGAATCCTCAACCTCAGATTCTTAGAGGATAACCAAACCATGTCACCAATAGCAAACAAAACCTCTTGCCGTTTCCTATCAAAGTACCCTTTAGATTTTCTGTTAGCCTCCTGAAGATTACCACGTACATCCGTCCAAACTCTCTCCAAATCACCAGAAAAATTCTTCTCTTCAGGCACGGCCGATACCAATTTGGAGAATGACCCAAACGACGGATGTCTCCCAGTACAACAAAAAAAAGGCGAACAACCAGCAGAAGAGGATGTATGGTTGTTAAGAGCAAATTCAGCAAGTGGCAGAAACTCACACCACCCCTCTTGATTGTCTGCCACAAAACAACGCAAGAACTGCTCAACATCCTGATTTTTCCTTTCTGTCTGGCCATTAGACTCAGGATGATATCCAGATGAAAAGGACAAATGAACTCCCAACCTGTCACAAAAGGCGCGCCAAAAACGAGCCACGAACTGAGGTCCCCAATCGGAAACAATGTCAGTAGGAACGCCACGTAGTCTGACAATTTCCTTGACAAAGGCCTTAGCGAGAGTCTTAGCGCAGGGCAGTTTGATGAAAGGAACCATGTGACACATCTTGCTAAAACGGTCCACGACCACCCAGATGACAGTGAAACCCTCAGAGGGGGGAAGGTCAGTAATAAAGTCCATAGCCAAAGGTGCACTAGGAACCTCCAAAGGGCAAAGCAACCCCGCAGCAGGAGTATGTGAAGACTTAGATCTAGCACACACAGTACATTGACGCACCCACTTAATGACTTCCTTCTGCCATCCAGGCCACCAAAAACTGCGACCCACAAGTCTCTTGGTCTCAGAGATTCCAGGATGACCTGCCAACCGAGACTCATGACACTCCACAAACAAATCTCTCCTAAAGGTCCCAGGCACAAACAACCTCCCATGGGGAGTGTTAGATGGCGCATTCTCCTGTGCTTCAAGAATCTCATCTTCCAACACAGAGTCCAAAGCAGCAATCACAACCCCTTCTTGTAAAATGTTCTCCTCCTCCTCAGCACCAACCATGGGAGAAAAACTGCGAGACAAAGCATCGGCTTTCACATTCTTAGTACCCGGGATGTAAGTAACAGAAAAAATAAACCGCGAGAAAAACAGTGCCACCTAGCCTGATGGGCATTCAAGCGTTTGGCAGCATCCAGATAGATCAGATTTTTATGATCCGTGAAAACCTGAACGGGAAATTCAGCACCTTCCAAGAGATGCCGCCAGTGTTCAAATGCGAGTTTAATGGCCAACAATTCCCGATTACTAGAGTTGAGCGATACTTTCCGATATCCTAAAGTATCGGAATCGGAATGGTATCGCCGATATCACTAAAATATCGGCGATACCCGATACCGATACCGGAAGTCCCATGTAAGTCTATGGGAACAAAATATCGCAACTAAAAAAACCTCTTTCTTTCCTTGTAAACACTAAATATACACACATAGAATACATATATATATATATAATACATGTCATTGTGACATATATATATACATATATGTATAGTTTATACACTTCTACATAGTAAAATATCCTCTGATTCAATTGCCGGGTAAAGCCGGCTTCAGTGAAAAGACAGAAGCACCCGACATGAAATGACACTTGGTGTACATAGGGTTAACCATGTCTTTTCATGTCGTTTGCTATCTGATTTGCACAAACAATTAAATCAGTCTATGTGTGCAAAATTTCACACCTGTAGGGGTTAATTAAAGGTGTAAATTCGTTGTAAAAAAAACGGACTTTTTTGCTGCGAATTTACACCTTTAATTAACCCCTACAGGTGTGAAATTTTGCACACATAGACTGATTTAATTGTTTGTGCAAATTAGATAGCAAAGGATATGAAAAGACATGGTTAACCCTATGTACACCAAGTGTCATTTCATGTCGGGTCACCCGACATGAAATGACACTGGTGTAATAGGGTTAACCATGTCTTTTCATGTCCTTTGCTATCTAATTTGCACAAACAATTAAATCAGTTATGTGTGCAAAATATTCACACCTGTAGGTTAATTAAAGGTGTAAATTCGTTGTAAAAAAAACGGACTTTTGGCTGCGAATTACACCTTTAATTAACCCTACAGTGTGAAAATTTGCACACATAGACTGATTTATGTTTGTGCAAATAGATAGCAACGGACATGAAAAGACAGTTAACCCTATGTACACCAAGTGTCCATTCATGTCGGTCACCCGACATGAAATGACACTTGTGTACATAGGTTAACCATGTCTTTTCATGTCGTTTGCTATCTGATTTGCACAAACAATTAATCAGTCTATTGTGCAAACATTTCACACCTGTAGGGGTTAATTAAAGGTGTAAATTCGTTGTAAAAAAAACGGACTTTTTTGCTACGAATTTACACCTTTAATTAACCCCTACAGGTGTGAAATTTTGCACACATAGACTGATTTAATTGTTTGTGCAAATTAGATAGCAAAGGACATGAAAAGACATGGTTAACCCTATGTACACCAAGTGTCATTTCATGTCGGGTTCTGCATTTTCACAAAAGCCGGCAATTGAATTAGCGGCTATTATACTATGTAGAAGTGTATGAACTACAAATATAAATATATATATATATGTGTCACAAATTCAATGACATGTATATATATATATGAGGTGTAAAATTGCTGAAAAAAAATGCGTGGGCTCCTGCCCTATTTTCGCAACCAGACAGACAAAGCCAGTGAGTGGGGGCAGATAATAATAGCCCAGAGAGGGACCATTATTTTTGGCCCCCCCCCGGCTACTAACATCTGCCCCCAGACACCCCAGGAAAGACAAATCTATAATTAGATTCGCCCTTTCTGGCACTTTGCCCGTCTATTCCCATTGCCCTGTAGCGGTGGCGAATGGGTTAATATGGGGTTAAAGCCACCTTGCTATTGAAAGGTGACCTTAAGCCAGGTTAATAATTGAGAGCTGTCAATTAGACAACTATCAATTATTAATCCTATTGCATGAAATAAAAATAAAACACACACACTTTAATTAAAAATCATTTTAATGAAATAAAGACACATGTTTTTGACCATCTTTTATTTTACTGCAAAAACCATTTCCTGTAATAAAAATAAAATAAAAAAGCAAAATTATTCTTACCTATCCCATGCACAGTCAGGTCCCACGGTGTAATCCTTCAGAAAGGGTTAATGTTTACTGCAGGGACCGCAGCTAATGCTGCAGCCTCACAGTAAACCCCAAATGAATGAGTTCCTCTCCTGCCTGACAGGAGAGTAAAGGCTGGGTGTCACATAACGATACACCAGCGATCCCGACAACGATATGCACTTGTCAGGATCGCTGGTGTATCGCTACATGATCGCTGCTGAGCTGTCAAACAGGCAGCTCAGGCAGCGATCTGGGACAGCGACACTGCGGGTAACATCGCTTAAGGGCCCGTCTCACATAGCGATATCGCTACCGAGATCGCTGCTGAGTCACTAGTTTTGTGACGCAGCAGCGAGCTCACCAGCGATATCGCTGTGTGTGACATTCAGCGACGATCAGCCCCCCTGCCGGGTATCGCTGATCGTCGCAGAAATGTCAGGACCTTTTTTTGATCGCTGGTTTCCCTCTGACAGGCACGCATCGCTGCGTGTGACAGGTGGGAGACCAGCGATCCGCTGGTAACCAAGGTACACAGCGGGTTTCCAGGCACCCGCAGCGCTTGGAAACCCGCTGTGTACCTTGGATACCAGCTCCCTGCATCAGGGCGCTGGTATCCAAGGTACACAGCGGGTTTCTAGGCACAGCCCCGCGCCTGGAAACCCGCTGTGTACCTTGGTTACCAGCGGATCGCTGGTCTCCTGCCTGTCACACGCAGCGATGTGTGCCTGTCAGCGGGAAACCAGCGATCAAAAAAAGGTCCTGACATTTCAGCGACGATCAGCGATACCCGGCAGGGGGGCTGATCGTCGCTGAATGTCACACACAGCGATATCGCTGGTGAGCTCGCTGCTGCGTCACAAAACTAGTGACTCAGCAGCGATCTCGGTAGCGATATCGCTATGTGAGACGGGCCCTTAAGTGGAAAGCTTAATTGATTGCTTTCCACTTTCACTTCAGGTCAGCCAGGGACACAATCAGTGACGTCAGAGGGAACTGATTAACAAAAATAGGGGTTCCCTTCGAAAAAAAAATGGCGTGGGGTCCCCCCTATTTTTGTTAACCAGCCAGATGAAGCAGACCGCTGAGGCCTGGATTTTCAGGCTGTTAAGGAGCCAAGATCCATGGACCTTGCCAGCCTGATAATACTAGGCCACAGCAGTCTGCATATCTTGGCTGATTAACAAAAATAGGGGATCCCCTCAAAAAAAATTGGCGTGGGGTCCCCCCTATTTTTGTTAACCAGCCAGATGAAGCAGACCGCTGAGGCCTGGATTTTCAGGCTGTTAAGGAGCCAAGATCCATGGACCTTGCCAGCCTGATAATACCAGGCCACAGCAGTCTGCATATCTTGGCTGATTAACAAAAATAGGGGATCCCCTCGAAAAAAATTGGCGTGGGGTCCCCCCTATTTTTGTTAACCAGCCAGATGAAGCAGACCGCTGAGGCCTGGTTTTTCAGGCTGGCAAGGATCCAATATCCATGGACCTTGCCAGCCTGATAATACCAGGCCACAGCAGTCTGCTTAGCTTGGCTGGTTAACAAAAATAGGGGATCCCCTCGAAAAAAAAAACGGCGTGGGGATCCCCCCTATTTTTGTTAACCAGCCAAGTAAAATGAGACTCTGCGGCCTGGTATTAAAAGACTGTCAAGGCCCATGGATTTTGGCCCTCAACAGCCTGATAATACCAGGCTACAGCAGCCCCACATTTGGCGCATCAAAAGATGTGCCAATTGTGGCACTTTACCCGGCTCTTCCCACTGCCCTGTAGCGGTGGCAAGCGGGGTAATAAGGGGTTAATGTCACCGTTGATTGCACGGTGACAATAAGCCCGGTTAATAATGGAGAGGTGTCAATAAGACACCGATCCATTATTAATCCCAAAGTTTTTAAATGTTTAAAAAAAAGACAAAGCAAGAAAAAAGTCTTTTAATGAAATAAAAGAGACAACACAGTTTTCATTAATTTTATTATACTCTCATTCCTGCGACGCCATCGATCTCCTGTAAAAAAAGAAAAAAAAACAAACCAACAGTATACCACCTGTCCGACGCAGTCCATAACGACAGTCCCACGACGATCCAGCTCTGCTACATCGCAATGACAGGCAGAGCCTGTCATCGCGACGCAGCACAGCTGATTACCTGCTTCCCCGGCGGTGACGTCATCGGACTGACTGCTTTACGGCCGGGATTACCCAGCAGTCACTGCAGTTATTGCGAGAAACTGCATGTGACCGCCGGGGAAAGAAGATTGCGGCCATGAAGCAGTCCAGCCCGTGACCGCCGGAGATCTTCTGCCAGGTAAGTGCCGCTGACTCCTGACAGACCCGACCGACGGACACTGACAGTGACAGTGACAATCCCGATTCCGGTATCCGATATGACGAAAATATCGGAACTCGGAATCGGAATTCCGATACAGCCAATATCGGCCGATACCCGATATTTGCAGTATCGGAATGCTCAACCCTACCGATTACCAATATCATAATTCAGTTCAGTCTCAGAAAATTTCTTTGAAAAAAAAGCACAAGGATGTACTCCATCCGTGTTTTCCTGAGACAAGACCGCGCCGACCCCCACAGAAGAAGCATCAACCTCATCCAAAAACGGTTTAAGTCACATCAGGCTGCATAAGGATGGGATAATGTATCACAAAAAACAGAGCATCCAAAAAAAATATAAATTTTATTAACAAATATTTCTAAAAACGTTCACATTATTGTAATTTAAGATGAGAGGTACAATGCTCATTCACCATTGTACCTCTCATCTTAAATTACAATAATGTGAACGTTTTTAGAAATATTTGTTAATAAAATGTATATTTTTTTATATTATTGCTTCATGTCTCTATTTGGGCTGGATGCTCTGTTTTTTGTGATACATTATATGATAGAGAGTTGCCCTGTTCCATTTTGGAACTATGTTTAAATATGTCACCCATAGTTTGGGTTTAATTAATATATGCATAAGGATGGGAGCAGAGCTGAAGCTCTCCTTTAAAAACACAAAATCTTCAATGGCCTCAGTAGTCCACTGAACCGCATTAGCACCTTTCCTGGTGAGATCGGTCAGTGGTTTGATAATAATAGAAAAATTTTTAATGAATTTTCTATAATAATTGGCGAAACCCAAAAACCTCTGTAACGATTTCAAACCAATAGGCCTAGGCCATTCCTGCACAGCTTGAACTTTCACCGGGTCCATCTCAAAACCTTCGCTGGAGATAATGTAGCCCAAAAAACTACCGTATATACTCGTGTATAAGCCGACCCGTGTATAAGCCGACCCCCTAATTTTGCCACAAAAAACTGGGAAAAATGATTGACTCATGTATAAGCCGGGTGTATAAACTGCCCTCCTGCTCTGTGCTGCCCCCGTCCTGCTCTTTGCTCCCCCATCCAGCTCTGTGCTCCCCTATTCTCCTCTGTACTCCCCCCCTCCTGCTCCGTCCTCCGCTGTGCCCTCCATCCTCCCCTGTCCTGCTCCATGCTTCCCCCGTCCTCCTCCACGCTTCCCCCGTCCACCGATCTCCCCCACGTCCTGCTCCATGCTTCCCCCGTCCTCCGTTCTCCCCCGTCCTCCTCTATGCTTCCCCCGTCCTCCTCCACGCTTCCCCCGTCCACCGATCTCCCCCCGTCCTGTTCCATGCTTCCCCGTCCTCCGTTCTCCCCCTGTCCTCCTCCATGCTTCCCCCGTCCTGCTCCAGCTTCCCCCGTCCTCCTCTATGCTTCCCCCGTCCACCGTTCTCCCCCCCCATCCTGTTCCATGCTCCTTGTCCTCTCCTCCATCATACTCACCCCTCCCCGTGCCATCGCTGAGAGTCTCTGCAATCCTGCGTTCTCCCGTCTTCCTGCAGCTCTCTCCAGCACTGAGCGGTGATGTAATACCGCTCATTAAGGCCATGAATATGGAGGCGACGCCCATGGGAGTGGCGTCGCGTCCATATTACATGACCTTAATGAGCGGGTATTACGTCACCGCTCAGTGCTGAAGAGCTGCAGGAAGACGGGGAGAACGCAGGATTGCAGAGACTCTCAGCGATGGCACGGGGAGGGGTGAGTATGATCCCAGCCACCGGCTCCTGCCGCGGCATCCCCTCCCCCGCTGGTTTCTGCCCTATGACTCGTGTATAAGCCGAGGGGGCATTTTCAGCACGAAAAAAGGTGCTGAAAATCTCGGCTTATACACGAGTATATACGGTAATTCTCTGTACAGCGAACTCACATTTCTCCAGCTTAGGAAAAAGCGAATTGTCACTCAATAACTGCAATACCTCACGCACGCTCTGCCAATGAGACTCCAGATCCGGCGAATAAATCAAAATGTCATCCAAATACACAACCACATTTTTGCCGATCAAAGGTCTAAGGATGTCATTAATAAGATTCAGAAAAAATGCAGGAGCATTGGTAAGGCCAAAAGGCATAACCAGATTCTCAAAATGACCCACAGGAGTGTTAAAAGCAGTCTTCCATTCGTCACCCTCCTTCATGCGCAACAAATGGTATGCCCCCCGAAGATCAATTTTAGAAAACCACTTGGCCCCCGCTAACTGGTTAAACAAATCAGGAATCAATGGCAGTGGGTAAGGATTGCGTACAGTGATTTTATTAATCTCACGAAAGTCCAGACAAGGACGTAAACCGCGGTCCTTTTTTTACACAACAAAAAAATCCAACAGCCACAGGAGACTTGGAAGGCCTAATGTGACCGGCGGCCAAGCTTGTCTGTATGTATTCCTCCAAAGCCTTTCTCTCAGGAATAGTAAGATTAAATAACTGACTTTTAGGAAGAGTCGCTCCAGGAACAAATTCAATAGAACAATCATAATCTCTATAGGGAGGCAAAATTTGCGATTCCTTCTCAGAAAAAACTTTCCAAAAATCCTGAATAGGTACAGGTAGTTCCCCTTTATCCACAGCAGCAATACGCCCATTACAACACTTGTCATAACACTTCGAACTCCAGGACTTACTGTTATGTTCTGCTACAAGCAGGAGTGAACCTAGCCTCTGTGCTGCCTGAGGCGAACTGCAAAACGGCGCCCCCCCCAATTTGAGGGAGAAAGGTTGCGTCGCGCGCAGCGCGCTGCGGTAAATTTTAGGCCACGCCCCGACCACACCCATTTCACAACTAGTCACACCCATGTCCACGCCCCGACCACACCCATTTAGCACTGGTGATCACACTGACTGGTACTGAGGGCACAGTGACTGGTACTATGGGCACACTGGTACTTAGTAAAAGAAAGAACAGAGAGAGAAAAAAGAAAACAGAGAGAAAGGAGAGAGAGAAAGAGGGGAAAGCAAGAAAGAACAGAGAGAAAGTAGAGAGAGAAATAAATAAACAAAGAAAGGGAAAAGAAAGAACAGAGAGAGAAAAAAAAACAAAGAGGGGAAAGAAAGAACAGAGAGAGAAAGAAAGAACAGAGAGAGAAAGAAAAAAAGACGGGAAAGAAAGAACAGAGAGAAAGAAAGAAAGAACAGAAAAAGAAAGGGGACAGAAAAAAAGAACAGAGAGAAAAAAAAGAAATAGGGGAAAGAAAGAACAAAGAGAGAAAGAAAGAACAGAGAGATAGAGAGAAAGAAAGATGGGAAAGAAAGAACAGAGAGAGAGAAAGAGAAATAAAGAAAACAGATAGAAAGGACAGAGAGAGAGAGAGAAAAAATAGAAAGAAAGAAAGAGGGGAAAGAAAGAGAAAGAAAGAAAGAACAGAGAGAAAGAACAGAGAGAGAAAGAAAGAACAGAGATAGAGAGAAAGAGGGGAAAGAAAGAACAGAGAGAAAGAAAAAGAACAGAGAGAGAAAAAGATGGGAAAGAAAAAAAGAACAGAGAGAAAGAAAGAGGGGAAAGAAAGAAAGAACAGAGAGAAAGAGAAAGAAAGAGGGGAAAGAAAGAAGAGAGAGAAAAAGAAAGAAAGAAAGAAAGAAAGAAAGAAAGAGAAAAAAGAAAGAGAAAGAGAAAAGAAAGGGAAAGAAAGAAAAGAACAGAGAGAAAGAAAGATGGGAAAGAAAGAACAGAGAGAGAGAAAGAAAGATGGGAAAGAAAGAACAGAGAGAGAGAAAGAAAGAAAGAGGGGAAAGAAAGAACAGAGAGAGAGAAAGAAAAAAAGAACAGAGAGAAAGAAAGAAAGGGGGAAAGAACAGAGAGAGAGAAAAAGAAAGAGGGGAAAGAACAGAGAGAGAGAAAAAGAAAGAGGGGAAAGAACAGAGAGAGAGAAAAGGAAAGGGGAAAGAACAGAGAGATAGAGAAAAAGAAAGAAACAGAGAGAGATAGAAAGAAAGAACAGAGAGAAAGAAAGAAAAAGAACAGAGAGAAAGAAAGATGGGAAAGAAAGAACAGCGAGAAAGAAAGAAAGAACAGAGAGAAAGAAACAAAGATTCTATAAAGATACTATAGCAGCCGGCTCCCATTGTAGTGCCCACCTGAGCCTCCCGGTGCAGGACATATCATGATCCGCTCACATGGCCGACATCCCCGATTCCAAGGCAAGGACACGTGTTATGATTTGGTAGCTGAGGAGAGCAGGCAAAAAAGGAAATACACCAGAGAGGTTGGAATCTATGGGATTGCAGTACCCTGACTAATCACCACAACTAAAGGCAGCCGTGGAGCGTACCTACGTTGGTCCTAGACGCCTCGTCACAGCCTGAGAAACTAACTACACCTAAAGACAGAAAGAGGAAAACTATCTGCCCCGGAGCAGATCCCAAAGAACATAGAAAGCCCCCAAACATGTAATGGCGGTTAGACAAGAAGAAATACAGACACAGACAGAAAATAGTATGAGCAAACGTTGGGGCCCAAACTTCCTAAATAGAAAAGGATAGAAAGGACACTTACTGCAATTCCAAAAAACCCTGAAAAGTACCAACTCTACTAATTACAAAACACCTGAGATCACACGACCTCTACCACCTAAATTAGTTCTCTGGTGTAACAAAACTAAACAGCAGCCACTGAAAAAACTGGAAAAGGCTAATAAACAAACAACAGTGGCTGAACTAAACTGAGAGGAGCACAAGCCCCCGGAGGGGACCTGGCAGACCCCCACAGAAGTGCAGGACAAAATGCAAAAAGCAAGCACAAAAAACTAAAAGAAGAAAAAGACTTATCTGTTAGCAGAAGATGCAGGCACGAAACAGCAAGCTACAAAGTGAACAGGAATCAAAGATGAGACCAGAACAATTGATCACCGGCAACCCTGATGGGAGGGAACCTCCCTTATATAAGACCAGTCAGTAACACCTGATCGCCAATCTTCACAATCTTCATTGGATAGTTCAGTACTGTTTGTAACCACCAGAGGGAGCTTCTGCTCAGAATTCATTTCTAGCACATTCACAACAGTACCCCCCCTTGAGGAGGGGTCACCGAACCCTCATTTGAGCAACCAGGTCGGTCAGGATGAGCTCTGTGATACGCACGGATGAGTCTCCTAGCATGGATGTCCGAAGCAAACACCCAAGAATTGTCCTCCTGACCATGACCTCTCCACTTAACCAAATACTGGATTTTCCGTCTAGAAAAACGAGAATTCAATATTTTCTCAACCACATACTCCAGATTGCCCTCAACCAAAACAGGGTCAGGAGGCACAGCCATAGGAACCACTGGCTCGACAATCCTCTTCCAATAAGGACTTGTGGAACACGTTATGGATCTTAAATGTCCCTGGAAGAAGTAAACGAAAGGAAACAGGATTAAGAATCTCCATGATCTTATAAGGTCCAATGAACCTAGGCTTAAACTTAGGAGATGCAACTCTCATAGGGATATTTCTTGAGGACAACCAGACCAAGTCCCCCACTTCAAACCGAGGACCATCAGTCCTATGCCGGTTGGCAAACCGCTGGGCCCTCTCCTGAGAGAGGGACAACCTCTCCACTACCTGGTCCCAAATCTGCTGCATACGCTCCACAACAGAGTCAACACCTGGACAGACAGAAGCCTCCGTCTGTCCTGAAGAAAATCGAGGGTGAAACCCAAAATTGCAGAAAAATGGAGACATCAAAGTGGCAGAGCTAGCCCTATTATTAAGAGCAAACTCAGCCAAAGGCAAAAAAGAGACCCAGTCATCCTGATCAGCAGACACAAAGCAGCTTAGATAAGTCTCCAATGTCTGGTTTGTTCTCTCAGTTTGACCATTGGTCTGAGGATGAAAAGCCGAGGAGAAAGACAATTGAACACCAAGTTTAGAACAAAAAGTCCTCCAAAATCTGGAAACAAACTGGACTCCTCTGTCAGACACAATGTTCTCAGGAATGCCGTGTAACCGAACCACGTGCTGAAGGAACAAAGGCACCAATTCAGAGGAGGAAGGCAACTTAGGTAATGGCACAAGATGTATCATTTTGGAAAACCTATCACAAATCACCCAGATAACGGTCATTCTCTGAGAAACAGGGAGGTCGGAAATGAAATCCATAGAGATATGGGTCCATGGTCTCTTGGGCACAGGCAATGGCATCAACAAACCACTAGAGCGAGAGCAAGGCTTGGAGCGAGAGCAAGTCCCGCAGGACTGCACAAATTCCCTGACGTCACGAGACAAAGTAGGCCACCAAAAGGACCGACTAACCAAGTCTCTGGTACCAAAAATTCCGGGATGACCGGCCAACGCGGAACAATGAATCTCAGACATCACACTCTTTTTCCACCGGTCTGGGACAAACAATTTCCCAATAGGGCAGCACTCGGGTTTATCCTCCTGACACCCTTCCAGAGCCAGTCTCAAATTGGGCGAGATGGCGGAAAGAACTACACCCTCTTTCAAAATAACAGCAGGATCAGATAACTCAGGAGAGTCCGCAAGGAAACTCCTCGAGAGGGCATCCGCCTGAACATTCTTAGTGCCAGGAAGAAAGGAAACCACAAAATTAAAATGTGTGAAAAACAAGGCCCACCTGGCCTGTCTAGGATTAAGTCGCTTGGCTGATTCCAGATAAACCAGATTCTTATGGTCCGTGAGGACCACCACCTAGTGTTGAGCGATACTGCTCGATATCTAAAAATATCGGATCGGAATGGTATCGCCGATATCACTAAATATCGGCGATATCCGATTCCGATACCGGAAGTCCCATGTAAGTCTATGGAACAAAATATCGCAACTAAAAAAAAACCTTTATTTCCTTGTAAACACTAAATATACACACATAGAATACATATATATATATATATACATGTCATTGTGACATATATATATACATATATGTATAGTTTATACACTTCTACATAGTAAAATATCCTCTGATTCAATTGCCGGGTAAAGCCGGCTTCTGTGAAAAGACAGAAGCACCCGACATGAAATGACACTTGGTGTACATAGGGTTAACCATGTCTTTTCATGTTGTTTGCAATCTGATTTGCACAAACAATTACATCAGTCTATGTGTGCAAAATTTCACACCTGTAGGGGTTAATTAAAGGTGTAAATTCGTTGTAAAAAAAACGGACTTTTTTGCTACGAATTTACACCTTTAATTAACCCCTACAGGTGTGAAATTTTGCACACATAGACTGATGTAATTGTTTGTGCAAATCAGATAGCAAAGGACATGAAAAGACATGGTTAACCCTATGTACACCAAGTGTCATTTCATGTTGGGTTCTGCATTTTCACAAAAGCCTTCAATTGAATTAGCGGCTATTATACTATGTAGAAGTGTATGAACTATAAATTTAAATATATATATGTGTCACAAATTCAATGACATGTATATATATATATATATATATGAGGTGTAAAATTGTTTAAAAAAAATGCGTGGGCTCCCGCCCTATTTTCGCAACCAGACAGACAAAGCCAGCGAATAGGGGCAAATAATAATAGCCCAGAGAGGGACCATTATTTTTGGCCCCCCCTGGCTACTAACATCTGCCCCCAGACACCCCAGAAAAGACAAATCTATAATTAGATTCGCCCTTTCTGGCACTTTGCCCGTCTATTCCCATTGCCCTGTAGCGGTGGCGAATGGGTTAATATGGGGTTAAAGCCAAATTGCAATTGAAAGGTGACCTTAAGCCAGGTTAATAATTGAGAGCTGTCAATTAGACAACTATCAATTATTAATCCTATTGCATGAAATAAAAATAAAACACACACACTTTAATTAAAAATCATTTTAATGAAATAAAGACACATGTTTTTGACCATCTTTTATTTGACTGCAAAAACCATTTCCTGTAATAAAAATAAAATAAAAAAGCAAAATTATTCTTACCTATCCCATGCACAGTCAGGTCCCACGGTGTAATCCTTCAGAAAGGGTTAATGTTTACTGCAGGGACCGCAGCTAATGCTGCAGCCTCACAGTAAACCCCCAAATGAATGAGATCCTCTCCTGGCTGACAGGAGAGGAAGTGGAAAGCTTAATTGATTGCTTTCCACTTTCACTTCAGGTCAGCCAGGGACACAATCAGTGACGTCAGAGGGAACTGATTAACAAAAATAGGGGTTCCCTTCGAATAAAAAATGGCGTTGGGTCCCCCCTATTGTTGTTAACCAGCCTGATGAAGCAGACCGCTGAGGCCTGGATTTTCAGGCTGTTAAGGAGCCAAGATCCATGGACCTTGCCAGCCTGATAATACCAGGCCACAGCAGTCTGCATATCTTGGCTGATTAACAAAAATAGGGATCCCCTCGAAAAAAATTGGCGTGGGGTCCCCCCTATTTTTGTTAACCAGCCAGATGAAGCAGACCGCTGAGGCCTGGATTTTCAGGCTGTTAAGGAGCCAAGATCCATGGACCTTGCCAGCCTGATAATACCAGGCCACAGCAGTCTGCATATCTTGGCTGATTAACAAAAATAGGGGATCCCCTCGAAAAAAATTGGCGTGGGGTCCCCCCTATTTTTGTTAACCAGCCAGATGAAGCAGACCGCTGAGGCCTGGTTTTTCAGGCTGGTAAGGATCCAATATCCATGGACCTTGCAAGCCTGATAATACCAGGCCACAGCAGTCTGCTTAGCTTGGCTGGTTAACAAAAATAGGGGATCCCCTCGAAAAAAAAACGGCGTAGGGGTCCCCCTATTTTTGTTAACCAGCCAAGTAAAATGCAGACTGCTGCGGCCTGGTATTAAAAGACTGTCAAGGCCCATGGATTTTGGCCCTCAACAGCCTGATAATACCAGGCTACAGCAGCCCCACATTTGGCGCATCAAAAGATGTGCCAATTGTGGCACTTTACCCGGCTCTTCCCACTGCCCTGTAGCGGTGGCAAGCGGGGTAATAAGGGGTTAATGTCACCGTTGATTGCACGGTGACAATAAGCCCGGTTAATAATGGAGAGGTGTCAATAAGACACCGATCCATTATTAATCCCAAAGTTATTAAATGTATAAAAAAAGACAAAGCAAGAAAAAAGTCTTTTAATGAAATAAAAGAGACAACACAGTTTTCATTAATTTTATTATACACTCATTCCTGCGACGCCATCGATCTCCTGTAAAAAAGAAAAAAAACAAACCAACAGTATACCACCTGTCCGACGCAGTCCATAGTAACGACAGTCCCACGACGATCCAGCTCTGCTACATCGCAATGACAGGCAGAGCCTGTCATCGCAACGCAGCACAGCTGATTACCTGCTTCCCCGGCGGTGACGTCATCGGACTGACTGCTTTACGGCCGGGATTACCCAGCAGTCACTGCAGTTATCGCGAGAAACTGCATGTGACCGCCGGGGAAAGATGATGGCGGCCATGAAGCAGTCCAGCCCGTGACCGCCGGAGATCTTCTGCCAGGTAAGTGCCGCTGACTCCTGACAGACCCGACCGACGGACACTGACAGTGACAGTGACAATCCCGATTCCGGTATCCGATAAGACGAAAATATCGGAACTAAGTATCGAAAGACCGATAGAGCTAATATCGACCGATACCCAATACTTGCGGTATCGTATCGCTCAACACTACCACCACCTGATGTTTGGCTCCCTCCAGTCAATGTCTCCACTCTTCAAAAGCCCACTTCATGGTCAATAACTCCCGATTACCCACGTCATAATTACGTTCAGTTGGAGAAAATTTTCGAGAGAAAAAGGCACAAGGGTTACTTTTACAGGTCTCTGGATCTCTTTGGGACAAAACGGCACCTGCCCCAATTTCAGAGGCATCAACCTCCACCTGAAATGGCAGAGAAACATCAGGCTGCCGTAGAACAGGAGCAGAAGTGAATCTCTGCTTAAGTTCCTGAAACGCAGAGACTGCCTCAGGAGGCCAATTCACCACATCAGAACCCTTCTTGGTCAAATCAGTTAATGGTTTAACAATAACAGAGAAATTACCAATAAATTTACGATAAAAATTGGCAAAACCCAAGAATCTTTGAAGAGCCTTTAATGAAGTAGGTTGGACCCAATCACAGATGGCCTGAACTTTGACCGGGTCCATTTCAATAACAGATGGGGACAAAATGAATCCCAGAAATGAGATCCTCTGTACGCCAAAAAGACACTTTGATCCCTTCACATACAGAGCATTCTCTCTCAAAATCTGGAACACAGTCCGAACATGTTTCACATGAGAGTCCCAGTCATTGGAAAAAATCAAGATATCATCCAAATAAACAATCAGAAATTTATCCACAAAATCCCTGAAAATGTCATTCATGAAGGACTGGAAGACAGAAGGAGCATTAGTGAGCCCAAAGGGCATCACTAGGTACTCAAAATGCCCCTCTGGGGTATTAAATGCCGTCTTCCATTCATCCCCGTGCTTAATGCGAATAAGGTTATATGCCCCCTGAGGTCAAGCTTGGTAAACCAAGTAGCACTTTTCACCCTAGAAAACAGGTCAGAAATCAAGGGTAACGGATATTGATATTTCACAGTGATATTGTTCAAGAGACGATAATCAATACATGGCCTTAATGAACCATCCTTTTTGGCCACAAAGAAAAAAACGGCACCCAAGGGTGAAGAGGATGGTCTGATATGACCCTTCTCCAATGACTCCTTGATATAAGACCGCATAGCGTCATGTTCAGGTACAGACAAGTTAAAAAGGCGACCTTTAGGGAATTTACTACCAGGCACTAATTCAATAGCGCAGTCATAGCTCCTATGGGGAGGTAAGGATGCAGATTTACTTTCGCTAAACACATCAGAAAAATCAGTCAAAAAGTCAGGAACATCCTGAGCCTGGGGGAGGGCAGAAAAAGACTTATCTGTTAGCAGAAGATGCAGGCACGAAACAGCAAGCTACAAAGTGAACAGGAATCAAAGATGAGACCAGAACAATTGATCACCGGCAACCCTGATGGGAGGGAACCTCCCTTATATAAGACCAGTCAGTAACACCTGATCGCCAATCTTCACAATCTTCATTGGATAGTTCAGTACTGTTTGTAACCACCAGAGGGAGCTTCTGCTCAGAATTCATTTCTAGCACATTCACAACAGACACGGTAATGGATCTGAAGCATTCCCTGAAGTGCCTCCATGGTTCCGTCACAATCTCCTCCTGGAATTACCTAATTTCCGGTCATCTTCCAGCACATCACTTCTGGTGGAACATCACGTGCGAGTTTTAAAGTGCTCCTCGGGGCTCCGGCATGTACTCCTGTGTCCACGGGAAAAGCTCCTGGCCGGGACAGCGGGGCAGACCCTCAAAATCGGTAGTGTCCCGCTGAATTCAGGATACTTGGGAGGTATGAATGCTCCCCACCATACACCTTGTACACGCACGGCTCTGCACACCTCATACACACATGGTTCCGCTTTGTATGCCTCGTACACAAACGGCTCCGCTCCGTCCATCTCACACACACAAGGCTCCACTCAGTATACACTTATACACACGCAGCCACGCTTTGTACACCTTGTACACACACGACTCCACTCCGTAAACCATGTACACATGCGGCTTTGCAACATACACCTCGTACACACGTGGTTCTGCTCCGTACACCTTGTACACATGCGGCTCCACTACATACACACAAGGCTCCACTCGATACACACACGGCTCAAGCACAGAGCCCTGTGTGTACGGAGCTGAGTGGCTCAACTCCGTACACTTCGCACACACAGGGCTCCGTTTCGTAAACACACAGCACTGCTATATCCACCTCGTACACACGGCTCCGCTCCGTAAACCTCGTACACTTGCGGCTCAGCTCCGTAAACCTCGTACACGAGCGGCTCGGCTCCGTAATCCTCGTACAGACACACGGCTCCGCTCCATCCAACTCGTACACACAAGGCTCCGCTCCATACACCTCGTACACACACGGCTCTGCTCCGTACACCTCGCACACAGTACAGCACTGCTACATCCACCTCTTACACACACGGCTCCGCTCCGTACACCTCGTACTCACACGGCTCCGCTCTGTACACCTCGTACACACACGGCTCCGCTCCGTACACCTCATACACAGTACAGCACTGCTACATCCACCTCGTACACACACGGCTCCACTCCGTCACCTCGTACACACACGGCTCCGCTCCGTACACCTCGTACACAGTACAGCACTGCTACATCCACCTCGTACACACACGGCTCCGCTCCGTACACCTCGTACTCACACGGCTCCGCTCCGTACACCTCGTACACACACGGCTCCGTACACCTCGTACATACACGGCTCCGCTCCGTACACCTTGTACACAGTACAGCACTGCTACATCCGCCTCGTACACACACGGCTCCGCTCCGTACACCTCATACACACACGGCTCTGCTCCGTACACCTCGTACACAGTACAGCACTGCTACATCCACCTCGTAAACACATGGCTCAGCTCCGTACACCTCGTACTCACACGGCTCCGCTCCGTACACCTCGTACACACACGGCTCCGCTCCGTACACCTCGTACACACACGGCTCCGCTCCGTACACCTCGTACACACACGGCTCCGCTCCGTACACCTCGTACACACACGGCTCCGCTCTGCACACCTCGTACACACACAGCTACGCTCCATACACTTTTCACACACGGCTCTGCTACATCCAACTTGTACACACTACAGCTCTGCTACATCCACACTGTAAAACCGTCCCGACCCCACATACAAACTTACCCTCAGTCATCCAGCACCATGACAACCATCACAGCAGTCCTGCACACAAGGAGGACACTGATCATGTGACCCCTGACTCCTCCCCTCCTGTGAACTCATCACAGGTCATGTGGGCACAGAAGAGTTCAGCATAGCAGCGTCATTGACAGCTGTGACAGGCTGAGCTGTAAAGGCAAGGAATGGGTGCATGGGGGGCGTGGCGGCTCGTCTCCCTGCGGGACATATAGTGTCCAGAGCGGGACAGCTGGAGGGGGGGTCAGATGTGACTCACTGTGTGAGGGATTAAGGAGAGCCAGCCAGCACCACACCACGTGTTATGAGCGCTCTGCCGCCCCCTGGCTCACCTCATTATAGCGGCGCCCCTGGCTACAAGCACTAAGGAAAGATGGGAGATCTGTCCCTACAATAGAACTAAGCTGGATCCCTACGATGTAACGGGGAACCTGATCCTGTGATCAGACCCGCTAAAGTCCTCAGCTAGTCTGAACGAAGACCTATAGATGCGAGGAAGGGATCCCTACAAGAACTAGTGACTGGGAGAAAAGATGGACACCTCCTAACAGAAATTGTAGCAGTAAAAGAAAAACAAAATAGAACACAGAGGTCCGAAGACCAAGCAAAACTGAGTAAGGTAACAAAGCATCTGGCTAGCTTAAGAGTAGAAATTACAATGAAGTCCAGCAAAGCCAGAAGGGCGGAGCAGGATTAAATAGGCCACAAAGGTCATGTGACCAGCAAGATAAAAAAAAACTAACAGGAGAGTTCTAACATATCCTTTCTTGTCCTGTTCTATCCAGACAGTTTGGGCCCCAGCCATTTGCTTATTCTATTTTCTGCCTGAGTTTTGTACTTTATCTGTCTCACCGTCAATATATGTTTGGGGGCTACCTATTCCTTTGGGGCTCTACTCAGTGGCAGTTAGCTTTCCCCTTTCTCTCTTTAGGCTTAGTTAACTCTTTGGCTGTGTTGAGGCATCTAGGGCATCATAGGTACGTCCCACGACTAATTCTAGTTGTGTTGTCAGTTTAGGGGTCTGCAATCCGCTAAGTTACCAACCTCTCTGGGTGTTTGGTTGCCTACACTGTTTTTCTATTATCCTCCTCGGTTACCAAATCATAACAGAATCACTGACTGTAGATTCTAGGGTACTCTAAAGAAGGAAAGAATAGTAAAAAAAAAAAAAAATGGGTGTCAGAATTTTTTATATATTTTTTCCTCTTTTTCTCTGGGGGCCGTAGGAGGATTTTTTCTTCAATGGAGACTAAGCATTTGTCTGATCGTGTTGAGCAGCTAGCTGCTGAAGTTCGGAGAATTTCTGCCTATCTCGCTCAGTTGTCTACTGTAGAACCTAAGATCCCTGTTCCTAATTTATTTTCTGGGGATCGGTCTAAATTTTTGAACTTTAAGAATAATTGTAAATTGTTTTTTGCCTTGAAACCGAATTCCTCGGGGAACTCAGTGCAGCAGGTTAAAATTGTCATCTCCCTGCTGCGCGGCGACCCTCAGGACTGGGCTTTTTCTCTGACACCTGGGGATCCTGTTTTGGCTAATGTGGATGCGTTTTTTCAGGCTCTGGGGTTGTTGTATGATGAACCTAAATGTTATTGATCAAGCTGAGAAAACCTTATTGGCATTGAACCAGGGTCAGGAAGCTGCAGAATTATATTGTCAGAAATTCCAAAAGTGGGCAGTCCTTACTAAATGGAACGATGATGCCCTAGCGGCTCTTTTTCGGAAAGGTCTGGCAGAGACCGTGAAAGATGTTATGGTGGGATTTCCTGTCCCCTCTGGTCTCAACGACTCTATGTCATTACCAATTCAAATTGACAGACGTTTACGTGAACGTAAAACTATGCGAGAGGCGGCGTTGCCTTTCGAACAAACCTCTGAGCCCATGCAGTGTGATAGGGTTGTTTCTAGGGCTCAACGTCAAGAGTTTAGAAGGCGTAATAAGTTGTGCTTCTTTTGTGGGGACGCCTCTCATACTATTTCCGTCTGCCCTGAGCGGGAAAAACGTTTTGCTCACTCATTTGTTTTGGGCAATGTACAGCCTAAATTCCTCTTGACGATTACCTTGATCTGCTCCTTATCTTCATTTTCTGCTAAAGCTTTTGTTGATTCAGGAGCAGCCTTGAACCTGATGGATTTTGACTTTGCCAAATGTTGTGGTTTTCCCATGGTACCCCTGCGGACTCCTATTCCTTTGAGGGGTATTGATGCTACCCCTTTAGCGTAGAATAAACCCCAGTTTTGGACCCAGGTGATAATGCAGGTAGCCCCGAACCACCAAGAGAATTGTGAAACCACTGACGGATTTGACCAAGAGGGGTGCTGATGTGGTGAATTGGTCTCCAGAGGCAGTTTCGGCATTTCAGGAGCTTAAGCGGAGATTCACTTCTGCTCCTGTTCTACGTCAACCTGATGTTTCTCTCCCATTTTAGGTGGAGATAGATGCTTCTGAGATTGCTGCAGGAGCCGTTTTGTCTCAAAGAGATCCGGTCACCTCTAAGATTAACCCTTGTGCCTTCTTTTATCCAAAATTTTCCCCATCTGAACGTAATTATGATGTGGGAAATCGGGAATTATTGGCTATGAAGTGGGCGTTTGAAGAGTGGAGTCTTTGGTTGAAGGAAGTCAAACATCAAGTTGTGGTCCTTACTGACCACAAGTACTTGATCTATCTCGAATCAGCCAAGCGATTGAATCCTAGACAGGCTAGGTGAGCCTTGTTTTTCACGCGTTTTAATATTGTGGTCGTTTTCTTCCGGGCACTAAGAATATTAAGGCGGATGCCCTCTCTAGGAGTTTCTTTGCGGATTCTCTTGATGTGACTGAGCCTACTACCATTCTAAATGAGGGTATGGTTTTTTCCGCTATCTCACCCGATTTGAGACTTGCCCTGGAAGAATCTCAGGAGGATAAACCTGAACGATGCCCTATGGGGAAATTGTATGTTCCCGACTAATGGAGGAGAAGAGTAATGTCTGAAATTCATTGCTCTGCGTTGGCTGGTCATCCCGGTATTTTTGGTACCAGAGATTTGGTGAGTCTGTCTTTTTGGTGGCCTGCTTTATCTCGTGATGTCAGGAATTTTGTGCAGTCCTGTGGGACTTGTTCTCAGTCCAAACCCTGTTCTCGCTCTAGTGGATTGTTAGTGCCACTTCCGGTGCCCAGAAGGCCATGGACACATATCTCAATTGATTTTATTTCCAACCTCCCTGTCTCTCTGGGAATGACTGTTATCTGGGTGATCTGTGATAGATTTTCCAAGATGGTCCATCTGTACCACTGCCGAAGTTGCCATCCTCTTCTGAGTTGGTGCCCTTGTTTTTTCAGCAGGTGGTTCGTTTGCACGGCATTCCGGAGAACATTGTGTCTGACAGAGGAGTCCATTTTGTTTCCAGATTTTGGGGAGCTTTTTGTTCTAAACTGGGAATTCAGTTGTCCTTCTCCTCTGCGTTTCATCCTCAGACCAATGGGCAGACTGAAAGAGCAAACCAGACTTTGGAGACTTATCTGAGTGTAATGTATGTAGTACAGTTCATATAGCGTCTTGTGCTTGGGTGCGATGAAAATACATGAGACACAGGTTTGATATAGAAAGTCTTGTATTACTTCATACAAGTTGGCAAAAATAGTCACACAGTTTGCAGACACAGAAGCAGGAGACACAGCAGGCCAGAGTAATCTAAGCTCAGCAATCACTCTCCACAACAGGTTCAGGATCTTCTTCTCTGTTACGTAAGTCCATGCAAACGTGGGTCTTTCAAAGAGCAGGGTTCAGAGTCCACAAGTGCTTCAGAGTTCCTCAGTAGGAATAGCTGGAGTACAAGGTCCAAGGCTTTAGGAGTCAGGTCACAGGTTCACTGCAGGCTAGATTCTGAAGCACTGATTGCTCAGCTGTGGCTGCTTAAGAAGCAAAAGGAGAGAATCAGGGCGGGAACATGCAAGCTGGAAACTCCATTTTGACTGAGGGCAAGATAGCTGCAGCAAGACAGAAAGTAAAATGGCTGACGAACAAACTGAGTTTCAGGAACATGTACACAGAACCTTACATTACTCCCCCCTTAGGGACAACCTCCGGATGACCTCAGGCCAGGCTTGTGTGGGTACCTCTGATGAAACTGACGGAGCAAGCGAGGAGCATTAACGTTATTGACTGGTTCCCATGAGTTGTCCTCCACTGGGTAGCCCTGCCATTTAATCAGATATTGTAACTTATTTCTATACAACCTGGAATCTAAAATCCTTTCCACCACAAATTCTTCCTGACCATCGACTAGCACTGGGTCAGGGCAAGGAGAAGAACGTCCAGGAAACGTATTGGGTGTCGCAGCCTTTAGTAGGGATACATGAAAGACAGGGTGAATTCTCATAGTTCTGGGCAGTTGAAGACGACAAGCAACGGCACTTATAATTTTACTGATTTTATAGGGTCCAATGTACTTATGTCCCAACTTAGACGATGGAATCCTTAACTTAAGATTTCTGGTTGACAGCCAGACCAAGTCTCCTACCTTGAAAGCTGGTGCAGGTTTACGAAATTTATCTGCTGCTTTCTTGTACCTTTCCTGAGCCGATTCCAGATTCTCCTTTAGAAGATCCATATTCTTCTGTAAAGACGTGATTCTTTCAGCCACTGCTGGTAAAGGCGTTTCTATGGGAAATCGTGGTAGAATGTTAGGATGATAACCTAGATTAGAGTAAAAAGGAGACTGCTTAGTGGAGGCACTCTGAGAGTTGTTATACGAGAACTCAGCTAATGGAAGTAGATCCACCCAATCATCCTGTAGGTGGCAGATAAAGCAGCGGAGATACTGCTCCAGGGTTTGATTGGTTCGTTCGGTCTGTCCATTAGTCTGGGGATGAAAAGCAGAAGAAAGGTTTACTTTAATGTCCAATGCTGCACAGAAATTTTGCCAAAACCTAGAAGTGAATTGCACCCCTCGATCCGAAATAACCTCATCCGGTACTCCATGTAAGCGAAACACATCTTTAATCATCAAATCTGATGTCTGTTTTGCAGTGGGTAAGCCGACACAAGGGATAAAATGAGCTGCCTTTGTTAGACGGTCAACCACCACTAGAATGGTGTTCTTCCCTTGAGAGGTTGGTAACTCCACAATGAAGTCCATAGAAATGGATCCCCACGGGCGGGACGGGGTGGGAAGAGGCTGTAACAGACCAGTTGGTGAGGAGCGAGGTGTTTTGCATCTTGCACAGACTTCACATGAAGTGACATAGTTTAAAACATCCTTCCTGCAAGTGGGCCACCAAAAGAAACGAGAGAGAAATTCCTGTGTCTTTAGAATTCCTCTATGCCCAGCTATCTTGGAATCGTGAATGAGTTGCAATACTCTCAATCTGACTGTTTCAGGAATATACAGGCGTTGTCCCTGAATCCACACACCATTCTTAAAGACAAGACTTACGTCCCTTGGGGGTTGTGCCAAAAAGGAATCCGCATGGTATGCTTCCTTGATGTCCTTAAGTAGGTCTTGATTATGAATTACTCCTAGGAATCTAGAGTCAGGAAGAATAGTCTTAGGAGGAGTAATTGGACGTGTCTCTGCTGAGTAAATCCTAGAGAGTGCATCAGCCTTTCCATTGCGCGATCCTGGTCTATAAGAAATGATAAAATTAAATTGGTTTAAGAAAAGATTCCAGCGAGCCTGGCGAGGAGTCAGGCACTTAGCCGACCTGATAAACTCAAGGTTACGATGGTCTGTCAGGATGACTATTTGCTGTGCAGCTCCCTGAAGAAGGTGTCTCCATTCTTTGAAGGCGGCAATAATGGCCAACAACTCTCTATTGCCCACATCGTAGTTCCTCTCAGCCGAAGACAACTGCTGGGAAAAGAAGGCACAGGGATGCAAGACATTCTTCTCACCTGTTCTCTGAGAGAGTATAGCTCCAACGGCACAGTCTGAAGCATCCACCTCTATTATGAAGGCAAGCTCAGGGTTGGGATGTACTAAGATAAGTGCGGTGGTAAATTTATCTTTTAGACGGGAAAATGCTTCCTGGGCTTGGGGAGTCCAGGAGAACCTAGACTCTTTCCGGGTAAGTTGGGTGATAGGTGACACTACCTCAGAGAAATTTCTAATGAAACGTCTATAGAAGTTGGCAAACCCGATGAAGCGCTGTACCTCCTTCACATTTCTAGGACTTGGCCAATCCTTGATGGCTTGGGTTTTGCTTCCATCCATACTAATTCCTTGTGTAGACAGTACATACCCCAGAAATTGAATTTCGATCCTATGGAATTCACACTTTTCAAGTTTGATGTAAAGATGATTTTGTCTTAGACGTTCCAAGACCATTCTCACATGTCCATGATGTTCCTCTGTGGAGTTAGAAAAAATTAGAATATCATCCAAATAAATTACCACGAATGTATCTAGGAGATCCCTGAAGATGTCATTCACCAAGTGTTGGAAAGTGGCTGGGGCGGTACTCAGACCAAAAGGCATAACTAGATATTCAAAGTGTCCATAGCGTGACCTGAATGCAGTCTTCCATTCATCCCCAGGTCTAATACGGACTAAGTTATAGGCCCCACGAAGATCTAGTTTAGAGAAAATTTTGGCATGTCGCACTCTCTCCAATAACTCAGGGATTAAAGGCAATGGATAACGGTTTCTAATAGTAACCTTATTGAGTTCCCTATAGTCTACGCATGGTCTCAGAGATCCATCTTTCTTCTTTACAAAGAAGATGGGTGCACCTGCAGGAGATGAAGAGGGGCGTATGAAGCCCTTGGCTAGATTTTCGTCTATGTAATCCTTTAAAGCCTTTAGCTCGGGCCCCGCCAGGGGGTAGATCTTACCAAAAGGTATCTCTGCTCCAGGCAATAATTCAATTGGACAATCATATGGACGGTGAGGAGGAAGCTGGTCAGCGTTCTTCTTGTCACATAAATCCACATAGTCCTGGTATACAGCTGGTAGTTCAGGGACTGACATGATTCCTTTAGGAACAGAGCAAGCTGAAACTTTTGGACTCATCTGTTTCTCTGGAAAGTGTAATTCCTTGGTCTCCCAGTTAATGGTAGGATTCTGAGCCTGCAGCCATGGTAGCCCTAGAATAATGGGAAAGTGGGGAGAAGAGATAAGCATAAAGGACAGTTTCTCTTGATGATCTTTACCCATAAGAACCCTCAAAGGCTCTGTTTCCTGATCCACTGGTCCAGAGGTCAGCAGGGAGCCATCCACAGTTTCCATCTGTACTGGAGTAGCCTTCTTCACTGAATGTATCCCCTGTTTCAGAGCAAAGGAGACATCCATAAAATTTCCACTTGCCCCTGAGTCGATCATAGCAGAGCTAGACACCCAAGCTGAGTCAACCCAGAGTTTGATGGAAAGAAAGCAATGAGAATTGTTTTTCTTACAACTCAGCTGGGACACCGCTGAGGAAACTTGAAAAATGGCAGCGTTTACACAGTCAACGTCCTCAGAGGTAACGGAGTTTAAGTCCGAGAAATCAAGATCTGTTGCTGACAGATCCCCTCTCGCAACACTCACAATGAATGAGTGCTGCAGTAGTCTTACGAGAACGGCTGGGGCAGTTTATAATGAAGTGCCCTGACTTACCACAATAGAAACATAGATTCTCCTTAAAACGATGTTCCTTGCGTGCATCACTAACCCGTCGTTGTAAAGAGTCTACCTGCATGGGTTCAGGTTCAGGTTCCCGTGTAATCCTACTCAAAGGTTCCTTAGCTGGAGAGGAAGGTAGGAAAAGGTTAGTGCGATTGCTTTCGAACTATCTCTCTTGCCTGCGTTCAGTCAGACGAGTATCAATACGGATGCAGTAGTTAATAAAGTCACCTAACGCAGTGGGAGGGTCGGCACGAGCAAGTTCATCCTTAATCAGTGGAGATAACCCCTTTCGAAAAATAGATTTTTTGGCGGAACTGTCCCAGGTGGTATCAAGGGCCCATCTCCTGAAATCCAAGGCATATTCAGCTACCGAGTGCTCACCTTGGCGCAAAGCTAACATGGCTGCTTCAGCTGTTGCACCTCGATTGGGGTCATCAAACACCTGCCCCATGGCTGAAATAAAAGCATCAAGGTGATTCAAACAATCATCCTCAGTCTCAATCAGAGGGTTTGCCCACATCAAAGCCTTGTTGGTAAGCAACATAATTATAGTAAGCACCTTAGATCGTTCAGTGGGAAATTGTGAAGCATGTGCAGAAAAAAAAAGATTGCATTGATTAATAAATCCCCTGAATTTCTCACGTTCACCGCCAAAACGAAAAGGGGGCAACTTGGGAATCCCAGAACTCGGGGCTACGGCAGGAGCCTGGACTCGCTCTTCTAGAACCTCAATCCTGGCTCGCAAATCCTGGGCAGTCTGTCCAAACACTTGCAAATTGTGATTAGTAAGGTCCTGTAGGCTTGAAAAACGGGTCTTTATATTCTGCAAATCTGCAAGGATATTATCAGTCACTCCGCAAAGTTCCTTTATGCGGGCCTCCATTTTCCAGATCTTTTAAGACAGGAGTACTGGAAGAAGAGGAGAGGAGAAAAAAAAACCAATAGTGTTTACCTGTGGTAACACTGCAGAGAGAAAAAAAAATTAAGGGAACTGCTCACCTGGAATGGTTGTGAGAAGTCACAACCACTATCATCACAGAAAGTTCACCCGGACATCTGATATCCACAGTTACAGCAGACAAAAAAGAGAAAAGAAAAAAAAAAAAACAATAGTGTTTACCTGTGGTAACACTGCAGAAAAAAAAACACTTAAGGGAATTGCTCACCTGGAATGGTTGTGAGAAGTTACAACCACTGTCATCACAGAAAGTACAACCGGACATCCGATATCCACAGTTACAGCAGACACAGCCTTTCCAGACCCAGCAGACACTAACGTTTTGTCTTCAGAATCTTGTAATGTATGTAGTACAGTTCATATAGCGTCTTGTGCTTGGGTGCGATGAAAATACATGAGACACAGGTTTGATATAGAAAGTCTTGTATTACTTCATACAAGTTGGCAAAAATAGTCACACAGTTTGCAGACACAGAAGCAGGAGACACAGCAGGCCAGAGTAATCTAAGCTCAGCAATCACTCTCCACAACAGGTTCAGGATCTTCTTCTCTGTTACCGTAAGTCCATGCAAACGTGGGTCTTTCAAAGAGCAGGGTTCAGAGTCCACAAGTGCTTCAGAGTTCCTCAGTAGGAATAGCTGGAGTACAAGGTCCAAGGCTTTAGGAGTCAGGTCACAGGTTCACTGCAGGCTAGATTCTGAAGCACTGATTGCTCAGCTGTGGCTGCTTAAGAAGCAAAAGGAGAGAATCAGGGCGGGAACATGCAAGCTGGAAACTCCATTTTGACTGAGGGCAAGATAGCTGCAGCAAGACAGAAAGTAAAATGGCTGACGAACAAACTGAGTTTCAGGAACATGTACACAGAACCTTACACTGAGATGTTTTGTGTCTGCCGATCAAGATGATTGGGTCTCTTTTTTGCCCTTGGCTGAATTTGCTCTAAATAATAGGGCTAGTTCTGCCACTTTGATGTCCCCTTTTTTTTGCAACTTCGGGTTTCATCCTCGGTTTTCTTCAGGGCAGATGGAGGCTTCGGCCTGTCCAGGTGCTGATTCTATTGTATAGAGAATGCAGCAGATTTGGAATCAAGTAGTGGATAAGTTGTCTCACTCTCAGGAGAGGGCCCAACGGTTTGCCAACCGGCATAGGACTGATGGTCCCCGGTTTAAAGTAGGTGACATGGTTTGGTTGTCCTCAAAAAATATTCCTATGAAGGTTGCGTCTCCAAAATTTAAGCCAAGGTTCATTGGACCTTATAAGATTTTGGAAATCCCTAATCCCGTTTCTTTCCGTTTGGCTCTTCCAGGAACGTTTAAGATTCACAACGTCTTTCATAAATCGTTGTTGAAAAGGTTTGTTGAGCCAGTAGTTCCCATGGCTGCGCCCCCTGATCCTGTATTGGTTAAGGGCAATCTGGAGTATGAAGTAGAGAAAGTATTGGATTCTCATCTGGCTAGACGGAGACTCCAGTACTTGGTCAAGTGGAATGGTTATGGTCAGGAGGATAATTCTTGGGTGTTTGCTTCTGACATTCATGCCGAGAGATTGGTTCGCGCCTTTCACCGGGCCCATCCTGATCGGCCTGGTGGCTTGGGTGAGGGTTCGGTGACCCCTCCTCAAGGGGGAGTACTGTTGTGAACACCTTTGACCTGGCTTCTGAGTTTAGGCTCCCTCTGGTGGTTGCTGCTGGTAAGGGAGCTAGTCTGCCAGACAGAAGTCAATCACCTGAAGGGAATGATTGGAAATCAGGTGTTACAGACTGGGGAGATTTAAGTGAGAAGCCTTCCCTTGGTGGTTGCCGGTGATTTGGTCTTTTTCCTGAGCCTTTTGGAAGTCAGCTTGCTCCCTGCTTTGTCCTGCATCTTTCAGATAAGTTATTTGACTGTTTAATTCTGTGGCATTTGCTCTCTTCCTTGCTGGTGTGAGTTCAGCTTGGTTACCTGCGGGAGCCTGTCCTGGACTCTGTTTTCCTTTGCCACAGCTTATGTCAGTCTTTCAGTATTTCTAGTCTCCTGGTATTTCAGTATCTGTTGTTTTGTGTCCAGTTCACACCAGAGTTCTGATTTAGTGGGAAGAGGTCGTGTTGGAATTTTTCTTAGCGTTTTTGCAGGTTTGCAGACAGTATGCTTTCCTGTCCTGTTCTATCCAAACAGTTTGGGCCCCAGCCATTTGCTTATTCTATTTTCTGCCTGTGTTTTGTACTTCATCTGTCTCACTGTCAATATATGTTTGGGGGCTACCTATTCCTTTGGGGCTCTACTCCGTGGAAGTTAGCTTTCCCCTTTCTCTCTTTAGGCTTAGTTAACTCTTTGGCTGTGTCGAGGCGTCTAGGGCATCGTAGGTACGTCCCACGGCTAATTCTTGTTGTGCTAAGTTACCAACCTCTCTGGGTGTTTGGTTGCCTACCCTGTTTTTCTATTATCCTCCTCGGTTACTGAATCATAACAGTCTTCTTATTGGTGGTTGGACGTCAGGTGCTCTGGCAGCTCCGGATTTGCCTGCGGATGATGTCAGTGTGAGTGTTTGGGGTGGAGCTTTGGTTTTAAAAGGCTCCCAGTGGCGCACATGGGCACACTAGTATTATTTATGGTTGTTGTGTATGAGTGGATACGCTACCACTCTGTATGTACAGTACAGACCAAAAGTTTGGACACACCTTCTCATTGAAAGTTTTTTCTGTATTTTCATGGCTATGAAGATTGTAGAATCACACTGAAGGCATCAAAACTATGAATTAACACATGTGGAATTATACATTACACTTTACAAAAAAGTGTGAAACAACTGAAAATATGTCTTATATTCTAGGTTCTTCAAAGTAGCCACCTTTTGCTTTGATTACTGCTTTGCACGCAGAAAAGGTGAACGGATGGACTCTACATGCCTGGTTCCCACCGTGAAGCATGGAGGAGGTGGTGTGATGGTGTGGGGGTGCTTTGCTGGTGACACTGTTGGAAATTTATTCAAAATTGAAGGCATAGTGAACCAGAATGGCTACTACAGCATCTTGCAGCAGCATGCTATTCCATCCGGTTTGCGTTTAGTTGGACCATCATTTATTTTTCAACAGGACAATGACCCCAAACACACCTCCAGACTGTGTAAGGGCTATTTGACCAAGAAGGAGAGTGTTGGGGTGCTACGCCAGATGACCTGGCCTCCACAGTCACCAGACCTGAACCCAATCGAGATGGTTTGGGGTGAGCTGGACCGATCACCGCTTCAATTTTGAATAAATCCCCAAAGTGTCACCAGCAAAGCACCCTCACACCATCACACCACCTCCTCCATGCTTCACGGTGGGAACTAGGCATGTAGAGTCCAGCCGTTCACCTTTTCTGCGTGCAAAGCAGTAATCAAAGCAAAAGGTGGCTACTTTGAAGAATCTAGAATATAAGACATATTTTCAGTTGTTTCACACTTTTTTGTAAAGTGTAATGTATAATTCCACATGTGTTAATTCATAGTTTTGATGCCTTCAGTGTGATTCTACAATTTTCATAGTCATGAAAATACAGAAAAATCTTTGAATGAGAAGGTGTGTACAAACTTTTGGTCTGTACTGTACATGTGTGTGGTTAGTTATCTCCTGAGTTTTGGCCAGTTAGGGCTTTTTCTGCCCGCTTGGCTTAGCATTTGTTTCCTACATGTGTGTGGTTAGCACAGTGGAGTTACAGAGCAATATCCAACCAAAGAGCTGTGCTCCCCTGTGAAGGCAACATTGTTTTGTAGCTAGCGTCAGTTTTAGTTTTTTCCCTTGACTCAGCATCTGTTTCGACCACTTGTGCGATTTGCACAGGTCAGTTTCAGAGCGAGCTCAACCCTTTAGCTCTACCTCTCTGTGAAGCTAACAGAGCTGAGTACTTGTAAGGTTCTTTGTCTCTGTTGACATGTTCCTTGAAACTCAGTTTTCCGTCGGCCATTTTGCTTTCTGTCTTTCTGAAGCTCTTGCCCTCAGTTAATATGGAGTTTCCAGTTTTCATGTTCCCGCCCTGATTCTTCGAATCTTGTCATGTATAGTGTACAGTTCCTATAGCGTCTTGTGCTTGGGTGCGAGGAAAACACAGGAGACATAGGTTGAAATGAAATGACTTGTATTACTTCATACAAGCATGCTGAAAAGTTCACACAGTTTGCAGGAACAGCGACAGGAGACACAGCAGGCCAGAGTAACTTCAAGCACTACAATAACTCTCCAAAGCAGGTTCAGGATCTCTTCTCTGTACCGTAATTCCTCTGCAAACATGGATTCACCAAACAGCAGGTTTCCAGAGTCCAAAAGTGTTCCAAGGTTCCTCAGTAGGGAATAGCTGGAGTCCAAGGCTTCCAGGAGTCAGGTCACAGACTGACTGAGGCTTGATTCAGGAGCACTGATTGTTCAGCTGAGGCTGCTTAAGAAGCAAGAGGGAAGAATCAGGGCGGGAACATGAAAACTGGAAACTCCATATTAACTGAGGGCAAGAGCTGCAGAAAGACAGAAAGCAAAATGGCCGACGGAAAACTGAGTTTCAAGGAACATGTCAACAGAGACAAAGAACCTTACAGTACTGTGCGTTCGGTTCATACTGAGTGGAGTTAATGCAGCTATATTAAGGTGAATACTCGCTGTTTAGTTCCGTCATTGTTCACATTAGCAGCAGGTTACATCACTGCACAGTGGACCCCGGATTGCGATTGCACTTTATTATTTATTTTATTTAGGGTAATCCGCCAACCCTAACACGAGGATGCTGCAAAGGAACAACCGGAATCCCCAAACTGATGAACCACAGCTTGCTGCACAACATTACCTGCTGAATCGGAATCCAAGTATGCCGTCTTAGAAAATTGCCTGCCACCGGCCGACATCTGTATAGACACAGTAAGAGGTAGAGATGATTCACTCTCACCTAGGAAGACCTCTCTTTCCAGACCTAGGCGGAGAAGTTTTCCGGCTTCTTGGGACATCGACGGCGAAAATGGGTAGCACTCCCACAGCATAGACACAGCCTCCTGGCAAACCTTTTCTCACATTCTCGTTCACTCAACTTGATGCGGTCGACCTCCATAGGCTCGGGAACTGAGGTTGGGGTTGGATCAGACGAGATGTAGGGTCTTTGGAAAGATGGAGCCAAACGTGGAAATCGCTTCTCATGAGCTCTCTCCTTAGTCAGTTCCTGAAGGTGGAGATCGATTTGGATGGCGAGAGAGATGAAGTCATCCAGGGTATCGGAAAGATCCCGAACCGCCAACTCATCCTTAAGTCTCCCGGATAACCCACGTAGGAAAACTCCAATAAAGGTTCGTCGGACTATTGTAACTCAGAAGCCAGAGTACAGAAATGGAAGGCATACTGACCGACCGATAGAGAACCTTGTTGTAGATTGAAGAGTGCTTCCATCGATGACGCCACTTATCCCAGGTCATCAAAGATCTTGCGGAAGGTGTCCAGGAAATTTTGGAGATGGCACACAACAGGATCGTTCTTCTCCAGTAAGGGATTAAACCATTGGTTCCAGTAAGGGATTAAACCATGCTAAGGCCTCTTCCTCCAAGTGGAAGGCAAGGAATGCCACTTTAGCTATGTTCGTCGGATACTGATGGGGCAACAACCAAAAATGCAGCTAACACTGGTTAAGAAACCCCCTGCACTACTTGGGATCACCAGAGTACTGAGTGGGTTTGCAGAGACGAGGAGAAGGACCAGATGCTGCGGCAACCACCGGATCGAGCACTGGTACAGCTACAGGAGAAGCAGCGGACGCCCTTTGCATACTGGTTAGGCGTTCATCCACAGAAGTCAAGAAATTCAACATCCGAGTTTGCATCTCACGTTGCCGGTCAAGATCCTGATGAAGATCCGCAAGTTGTGTAGCATTGGTGGGTTAGGCAGCCTGAAGAGAACTGAGGCGGGCATCCAGAGTCTGCATTGAAGTCACCAGTTGGTCCTGACTTTGACGAAGACTGGCTAGTTTCCTTTGGGCGGAGAATCGGGTATCAGCGGGATTCATGGCCTGGGCAAAATTTGTCATGCCAGGACAGGAGGAACGAGGTTAGTGAATCCACTTGACCACTGGGGCCACTGTGGAAGCTGAACCCTAGAAACCACCCAGACAAGGACGCCAGATGAATTACAAGGCTTTATTTAGATTCTTAGACAGGAGAGCCTACAAGGGAGAACTGTCTGGACTGAAACACAGAATTCCCCTGAGGGAGCTCCGGCGAGCGAACCCCTATAACAGGGATTGTCCCGGAACATCCAGGGAGGATCAAGTGAAACAGCTCCAAGACCAGAGGATCAGACCCAAGAGGAACAGTAGAACTGAGAGGAGGTGAGTAAGCGATCCAGGAGCCGGAGAAGGTGAACCAGAAGATCCAGAGGGTACCATCAGAGTTCGCAGGTGGATGGTAGGTAGGCAGAACTCCATCACTAGAGGAAAACACTAGATATTAGTATAAAGCGAGACAAGGCTGAACAAGCAAGCGCTGGTCTGGGACCTGAGCACAGCAACATAGAACAAAGCACAAAGTTGCCCAGGCACCTCCCAAAGGAAGTGAGGACATTAAGCATAGACAGGCCTCACAGTGATTGGCTGAGAGATGATTACAGGAAAAGAAAGCACAGGTCTTTTAAATCATTTGACAGCCGTGCGCGCGCATCCTATGCTCGTTCCCCCGCCACCCGGAAGTAAAGAGGCGGAGGAGACACGTTGGGAAGACGCCGCAGCCCAAGGGAACATCGCAGGAGTGCAGATGGAGTAAGATTGCGGGAAAGAGAGGAATGCCTGCAATCAGACGTAACCTGATCTCCCAATATCCGGGGACGGATCATGCCGACCGGGTCGTTACACACTGGAGTCCTCAGTCAAATAGAGTTAAGGTACTGCCACACTAAACAATCCCGCTAGCGATCACAATAACGACGCATACTAATGCGATCGCTAGCGGGATTGTTTCTATATCGCTAAATGCGGCCACATTTAGCGATATAGTTAACGACGCTATCGCCGTTAGCGATCTTCTTAACGACTTTAGCGGTACAAAAGTACCGCTAAATCGCTAAGAAAAGGTGCCACACAGCGATTAGATACTTACCCAGCGGGAGCGCCGACGAGAAAATAGGGTCCGGAACGATTCCAGCGACGAGCGAGATCACAGCAGGAAGCTCGTCGCTGGAAGCTGCCGCACTGAACAACATCGCTAACAGGATCGCTAAATAGTGACGTTTTTTAGCGATCCCGTTAGCGATATTGTTTAGTGTGGCATACCCTTTACTGCAGACTTTAACTTCAAGCTTGGACAACTACTTTTACCAAAAACACCATACTAAGACTGATATTACCACCATACAGTGACCATATAATGGTGATATCAGTTTTACATCAGTGCTCTGCAGACCATGTATGTGTATTTTGTGCAACTTCTCACCAGTGATGTCTCGCTGATTGTTGTCACTCATTTTCCCTTTTCCTTTGCATACGGTCCAGACCACCATGACCTCTTATTCCATTCACAACTCGTCTGCAGAATGTAACACACAGACATCTTCACTTTACTGATTTTCCAGGACCCTCCTCACATTCTACCACCTCTAAACAAACCACAGCTTGTGATACCTTATAATAATTCCCCCCTGCCTCCTTTAATAATGCCCACCCTTGACCTATTATAATAATGACCATGTACCTTTTTATAATAATAAAAATATCCCATGTGCTATCTTATATTAATAGTAATAATAATAATAATAATAATGACCCCATGCTTCCTCTAAAATGACAACAATGCCCCCAATATGCCTCCATATACAGTTATATGAAAATGTTTGGGCACCCCTATTAATCTTAAGCTTAATGTTTGATAAAAATTGGTGTTTTTGCAACAGCTATTTCAGTTTGATATATCTAATAACTATTGGACACAGTAATGTTTCTGCCTTGAAATGAGGTTTATTGTACTAGCATAACATGTGCAATCTGCATTCAAACAAAATTTGACAGGTGCATAAGTATGGCCACCCTTATCATTTTCTTGTTTTAAATACTCCTACCTACTTTTTACTGACTTACTAAAGCACTTTTTTTGGTTTTGTAACCTCATTGAGCTTTGAACTTCATAGCCAGGTGTATGCAATCATGAGAAAAGCTACTTAAAGTGGCCACTTGCAAGTTGTTCTCCTGTTTGAATCTCCTCTGAAGAGTGGCATCATGGGCTCCTCAAAACAACTGTCAAATGATCTGAAAACAAAGATTATTCAACATAGTTGTCCAGGGGAAGGATACAAAATGCTGTCTCAGAAATTTAACCTGTCAGTTTCCACTGTGAGGAACATAGTAAGGAAATGGAAGAACACAGGGACAGTTCTTGTTAAGGCCAGAAGTGGCAGGCCAAGAAAAACATCAGAAAGGCAGAGAAGAAGAATGGTGAGATCAGTCAAGGACAATCCTCAGACCACCTCCAGAGAGCTGCAGCATCAACTTGCTGCAGATGGTGTCATTGTGCATCGGTCAACTATACAACACACTTTGCACAAGGAGAAGCTGTATGGAAGAGTGATGCGAAAGAAGCCGTTTCTGCAAGCACGCCACAAACAGAGTCGGCTGAGGTATGCAAAAGCACATTTGGAGAAGCCAATTTCTTTTTGGAAGAAGGTCCTGTGGACTGATGAAACCAAGATTGAGTTGTTTGGTCATACAAAAAGGTGTTCCAAGAAAAACACTTGCTACCCACAGTGGCCAATGCCGGCACCGGGAATCTTGTTAAAGTTGAAGGACGCATGGATTCCACTCAGTATCAGCAGATTCTTGACAATAATGTTAAAGAATCAGTGACAAAGTTGAAGTTACGCAGGGGATGGAGCTTTCAGCAAGACAATGATCCAAAACACCGCTCCAAATCTACTCAGGCATTCATGTAGAGGAACAATTACAATGTTCTGGAATGGCCATCCCAGTCCCCAGACCTGAATATCATTGAACATCTGTGGGATCATTTGAAGAGGGCTGTCCATGCTCGGCAACCATCAAACTTAACTGAACTGGAATTGTTTTGTAAAGAGGAATGGTCAAAAATACCTTCATCCAGGATCCAGGAACTCATTAAAAGCTACAGGAAGCGACTAGAGGCTGTTATTTTTGCAAAAGGAGGATCTACTAAATATTAATGTCACTTTTCTGGTGAGGTGCCCATACTTATGCACCTGTCAAATTTTGTTTGGATGCAGATTGCACATTTTCTGTTAGTACAATAAACCTCATTTCAAGGCAGAAACATTACTGTGTCCAATAGTTATTAGATATATCTGTCACGACGTATAACAGATATATTCTATGATAGTAACATATATCTAATGAGACAACACTCTATATTTCATATTATAGAAAATATCAACATGTATACGTAGAATCTGCCAGCAATGTCTTACCTGACATAATATCCAATGTATTGTGGGTCTATACTGTGCACGTGAAACGCTGTCTCAGGATAGAGGTGGACCGGGGTCTATGCTGACCCTGAACTGGGGTCCTGACTAGTCCCTCTACCTGGAGGTACTGTTAATAGTACAGAGGTCCAGGCCGCCAGCGTAACTCTGTCTCCTGTAGATCCCTGACCACTGTAATCTAGTCCTGAGAAGGACCCTGATTACCACCACAGGGAATGGGCAGGCAACAGCTTACACACAGTCAAATACAAACGAGACAGACAGGGGGTAAAGAAAACATTGCCTTGCATACAAAACTTCCACTACAGAGGAACACAAAAGGTTAAGAAGATAAACAATAAGCGAGGAGGGGAAAAACCACAACAGGCACTCTTAGCTTAAAGGGTATGCCACACTGAACAATATCGCTAACGGGATCGCTAAAAAACGTCACTATTTAGCGATCCCGTTAGCGATGTTGTTCAGTGCGGCATCTGCCAGCGACGAGCTTCCTGCTGTGATCTCGCTCGTCGCTGGAATCGTTCCGGACCCTATTTTCTCGTCGGCGCTCCCGCTGGGTAAGTATCTAATCGCTGTGTGGCACCTTTTCTTAGCGATTTAGCGGTACTTTTGTACCGCTAAAGTCGTTAAGAAGATCGCTAACGGCGATAGCGTCGTTAACTATATCGCTAAATGTGGCCGCACTTAGCGATAAAGAAACAATCCCGCTAGCGATCGCATTAGTATGCGTCGTTATCGTGATCGCTAGCGGGATTGTTTAGTGTGGCAGTACCTTAAGTCTTCTCAGAATCGATCCGCTCTGCTGGTCTGAATGAATGCTTTCACCGGCAACTTCCCCAGCAGACCAGCAGGTATATGAAGGAAGCTAATTAACAAAACATCAATCGCAGCTGGGCGAGGCTGGTCTGTCCAGCATCGAGAGAGAAAGAATTAACTCCCTCAGTGCTGAAAAACACCCAGCACCAGAAACTCAGCTGTGCGAAGTCAGGGTGTGCAATCGCGACGATCTCCGCCGCGACACACCCGTGACAGTACCCCCCCTTCTACGAGGGGCCTCTGGACCCTCAGGGCCTGGTCTATCTGGGTGAGTAGTGTGGAAGGCCCGAACCAATCGGTCTGCGTTAATATCCGACGCAGAAACCCACATCCTCTCCTCAGGACCATACCCCCTCCAATGAACAAGGTACTGAAGGGACCGGCGATTCAGACGTGAGTCAATGATCTTCGATACCTGAAACTCCAAATTACCATTGACCACCACTGGAGGAGGAGGTAGAGGTGACGGTAAAACTGGTGCCACGTACCTCTTAAGCAACGATTTGTGGAACACATTGTGGATTTTAAACATAGGAGGGAGGTCAAGACGGAAAGCCACCGGATTAATTATTGAACTGATCCTGTATGGCCCGATGAACCTGGGACCCAGTTTCCAGGAGGGAACCTTAAGTTTTATATTCTTGGTAGACAACCATACCAGATCGTTCACACTTAGGTCCGGACCAGACACTCTCCTCCTATCAGCCATACGTTTGTATCGGTTCCCCATAGTGCTCAGATTATTAAGCACTTCTCTCCACACTGAAGCAAGTGACGACAAAAATCGTTCCTCCTCAGGAACCCCAGAAGAGCCCCCCCCATTGAAAGTACAAAACTGGGGGTGAAAACCATATGCCCCAAAAAACGGGGACTTACCAGTGGACTCGCTCCGCCTATTGTTAAGAGCGAACTCTGCCAGAGGCAAGAAAGAAGACCAGTCCTCTTGGTTCTCTGAGACAAAACACCGGAGATATGTCTCTAAGCTCTGATTCAGACGCTCTGTCTGACCATTAGTCTGCGGATGAAAAGCCGAAGAAAATGACAACTGCATCCCCCGACGAGAACAAAATGCCCTCCAGAATTTGGACACAAACTGAGACCCCCGATCTGACACCACATCGGAAGGCAACCCGTGAAGTCTCACAATCTCCCCAATGAACACCTGCGCCAGAGTTTTAGCATTAGGAAGAGCAATAAAATGTGCCATTTTGCTGAACCTGTCAACTACAACTAGTATGACAGTTTTACCTGAAGACGGAGGGAGGTCCGTAATGAAGTCCATAGACAGATGGGTCCATGGACGCTCCGGGATTTTCAACGGTAAAAGGGCCCCAGACGGACGGGTATGTGGGGTCTTAGAGCGCGCACATACCCCACAGGACGCGACAAAAGTTACCACCTCTTTATTTAAGTTAGGCCACCAAAACCGGCGAGAAACGAAATCCACAGTTGCTTTACTCCCTGGGAGTCCTGCCAAAGCAGAATTATGATGTGCCTCGATAACCTTTTGTCTTAACTGATCTGGAACAAACAGTCTCCCTGGAGGTCCTACAGGGGTCCCCCCTGAGCCTCCAATATCTCCTCCTCAAGCTCAGAGCATACAGCCGACACCACAACTCCCTCCTGAAGAATAGGAACCGGGTCATCCGTCTTCCCGGCCCCCGGGAAACTACGAGACAAGGCATCAGCCTTTACATTTTTTGACCCAGGACGATATGTGACGACAAAATTAAACCTGGTAAAGAACAACGACCATCTAGCTTGTCTGGAATTCAGACGTTTTGCAGACTCTAAATACAGCAGGTTCTTGTGATCAGTAATGATGGTGACCGGGTGGACTGCCCCCTCCAAAAAGTGACGCCACTCTTCAAAAGCCAACTTAATGGCCAAGAGTTCCCTATTGCCGACATCATAATTCCTCTTGGCGGACGACAATTTTTTAGAGAAGAAAGCGCACGGATGCCATTTACCAGGGGACGGACCTTGAGATAATACCGCACCCACTCCTACGTCAGATGCGTCTACCTCCACAATGAACGGTTGTGATGCATCAGGTTGGATGAGTATGGGTGCTGAAGCAAAACATTTTTTCAAGGAGGAAAATGCTTGACAAGCTTTGTCAGACCACCTAGAAAAATCCGTCCCTTTTTTTGTCATGTCAGTGAGAGGTTTGACAACGGATGAGAAATTACGAATAAATTTCCGGTAGTAGTTAGCAAACCCCAGGAAACGCTGCAGTGCCTTAAGATCCTCTGGCCGATCCCATTCAAGCACTGCCTTCACTTTCCCAGGGTCCATACGGAAACCAGAAGCTGACACCAGGAATCCTAAAAACTGAAGTTCCTGTACGGCGAATACACACTTCTCCCATTTGGCGTACAGTTTATTGTCTCGCAAGATCTTCAACACCTGTCTCACATGCTCCTGATGAGACACAAGATCCGGCGAGTAAATTAACCCCTTCACCCCCAAGGGTGGTTTGCACGTTAATGACCGGGCCAATTTTTACAATTCTGACCACTGTCTCTTTATGAGGTTATAACTCTGGAACGCTTCAACGGATCTGCGCGATTCTGAGATTGTTTTCTCGTGACATATTGTACTTCATGTTAGTGGTAAAATTTCTTCGATATAACTTGCGTTTATTTTTGAAAAAAACGCAAATATGGCGAAAATTTTTAAAATTTTGCAATTTTCAAACTTTGAATTTTTATTCCCTTAAAACAGAGAAATATATCACACAAAATAGTTAAGAAATAACATTTCCCACATGTCTACTTTACATCAGCACAATTTTGGAACCAAAATTTTTTTTTGTTAGGAAGTTATAAGGGTTAAAAGATGACCAGCGATTTCTCATTTTTACAACAAAATTTACAAAGCCATTTTTTTTAGGGACCACCTCACATTTGAAGTCACTTTGAGGGGTCTATATGGCAGAAAATACCCAAAAGTGACACCATTCTAAAAACTGCACCCCTCAAGGTACTCAAAACCACATTCAAGAAGTTTATTAACCCTTCAGGTGCTTCACAGTAACTAAAGCAACGTGGAAGGAAAAAATGAATATTTTACTTTTTAGCCACAAAAATGATCTTTTACAAACTTTTTTTTTATTTTCACAAGGGTAAAAGGAGAAAATGGACAGATAAGGTTGTTATGCAATTTCTCCTGAGTACGCCAATACCCCATATGTGGGGGAAAACCACTGTTTGGGCACACGGCAGAGCTCGTAAGGGAAGGAGCGACGTTTGACTTTTTCAAACTAAAATTGGCTGGAATTTAGATTGGATGCCATGTCGCGTTTGGAGAGCCCCTGATGCGCCTAAACAGTGGAAACCCCCCACAAGTGACACCATTTTGGAAACTAGACCCCCTAAGGTACTTATCTAGATCTGTTGTGAGCACTTTGAACCCTCAAGTGTTTCACAAAAGTTTATAAAGCCTGGGTGTGAAAAAAAATAAATAAATTTTCCACAAAAATGATTTTTTAGTCCCAAATTTTTGAATTTTCCCAAGGAAATTGGACCCCAAGAGTTGTTGTCCAATTTGTCCTGAGTACGCTGATACCCCATATGTGGGGGGGGAAACTGTTTGGGCGCACGGCAGGGCTTGGAAAGGAAGTAGTAACGTTTTGGAATGCAGACGTTAATGGGGGTCATGTTCCGTTTGCAGTGCCCCAGATGAGCCTAAACAGTGGAAACCCCCAATAAGTGACCCCATTTTGGAAACTAGACCCCCTAAGGAACTTATCTAGATCTTTGGTGAGCACTTTGAACCCCAAAGTGCTTCACACAAGTTTATAATGCCCGGGCATGAAAATAAAAAATCCTATTTTTTTCCCACAAAAATTATATTTTAGTCACTAATTTTTTATTTTCCCAAGGGTAACAGGAGAAATTGGACCACATAAGTTGTTGTACAATTTGTCCTGAGTACGCTGATACCCCATATGTGGGGGGGAACCACTGTTTGGGCGCACGGCAGAGCTCGGAATGGAAGGAGCACCATTTGACTTTTTCCAACCAAAATTGGCTGGAATTGAGTTTGGATGCCATGTTGCATTTGGAGAGCCCCTGATGTGCCTAAACAGTGGAAACCCCCCACAAATGACCCCATTTGGGAAACTAGACCCCCTAAGGAACTTATCTAGATTTTTGATGAGCAATTTGAACCCCCAAGTGCTTCACACAAGTTTATAACGTAGAGCCGTAAAATTTAAAAATCATATTTTTTCCACAAAAATGATCTTTTCACCCCAATATTTATTTTTCCAAGGGTAACAAGACTCCAAAAGTTATTGTGCAATTTGTCCTGAGTGTGCTGATACCCCATATGTGGGGGTAAACCACTGTTTGGGTGCATGGCAGAGTTTGGAAGGGAAGGAGCGCCGTCTGACTTTTTCAACGCAGAATTGGCTGGACGCCATGTCGTGTTTGGAGAGCTCCTGATCTGCCTAAACAGTGGAAACCCCCATAAATGACACCATTTTGGAAACTAGACCCCTCATGGAACTTATCTAGATGTGTGGTGAGAACTTTGAACCCCCAGGTGTTTCACTAAAGTTTATAACGTACAGCCATAAAATAAAAAATCTTTTTTTTTTTTTTACAAAAATGATTTTTTCGCCCCCAATATTTTATTTTCACAAGGGTAACAGAAGAAATTGGAATGCAAAAGTTGTTGTCCAATTTGTCCTGAGTACACTGATACCCAATATGTGGGCGAAAACTACTGTATGGGCACACGTCGGGGCTCGGAAGGGAAGTAGTGACGTTTTGGATTGCAGACTTTGATGGAATGGTCTGGGGGCGTCATGTCACATTTGGAGAGCCCCTGATGCACCTAAACAGTGGAAACCCCCCACAAGTGACCCCATTTTGGCAAATAGACCCCACAAGGAACTTATCTAGATGTGTGGTGAGCACTTTGAACCCCAAAGTGCTTCACAGAAGTTTATAACGCACAGCCGTAAAAATAAAAAATCCTTTTTTTTTTACAAAAATGATTTTTTCGCCCCCAATATTTTATTTTCACAAGGGTAACAGGAGAAATTGGACCCCAAAAGTTGTTGTCCAATTTGTCCTGAGTACGCTGATACCCAATATGTGGGAGAAAACTACTGTATGGGCGCACGTCAGGGCTCGGAAGGGAAGTAGTGACGTTTTGGATTGCAGACTTTGATGGAATGGTCTGGGTGCATCATGTCGCATTTGGAGAGCCCCTGATGCGCCTAAACAGTGGAAACCCCCCACAAGTGACCCATTTTGGAAAATAGACCCCACAAGGAACTTATCTAGATGTGTGGTGAGCACTTTGAACCCCGAAGTGCTTCACAGAAGTTTATAACGCACAGCCGTAAAAATAAAAAATCTTTTTTTTTTTTGCAAAAATGATTTTTTCGCCCCAATATTTTATTTTTACAAGGGTAACAGGAGAAATTGGACCCCAAAAGTTGTTGCCCAATTTGTCCTGAGTACGCTGATACCCAATATGTGGGAGAAAACTACTGTATGGGTACACGTTGGGGCTCGGAAGGGAAGTAGTGACGTTTTGGATTGCAGACTTTGGTGGAATGGTCTGGGGGCGTCATGTCGCATTTGGAGAGCCCCTGATGCGCCTAAACAGTGGAAATCCCCAACAAGTGACCCCATTTTGGAAAATAGACCCCACAAGGAACTTATCTAGGTGTGTGGTGAGCGCTATGAAGCCCCAAGTGCTTCATAGAAGTTTATAATGTACAGCCGTAAAAACAAAAAAATAATTTTTTTTGTACAAAAATGATATTTTCGCCCCCAGTTTTTTTTTTCCCAAGGGTAACAGAAGAAATAGGACAAATTGCACAATAACTCTTGGGGTCCAGAGTACGCTGATACCCCATATGTGGGGATAAACTACTGTTTGGACGCATGGCAGAGCTCAGAAGTGAAGGAGCACCGTTTGACTTTTTCAACCCAGAATTGGCTGGAATTGAGATCAGACGCCATGTCACATTTGGAGAGCCCCTGATGTGCCTAAACAGCGGAAACCCCCCAATTCTAACTCCAACCCTAACCCCAACACACCCCTAACCCTAGTCCCAACCCTAACCACAAACCTAACCCTAACACACTCCTAATCCCAACCCTAACCCTAATCCTAACTTTAGCACCAACCCTAACCCTAACTTTAGCCGCAACCCTAACCCTAACCCTAATGGGAAAATGGAAATAAATACATTTTTTTAATTTTATTATTTTTCCCTAACTAAGGGGGTGATAAAGGGGGGTTTGATTTACTATTTATAGCGGGTTTTTATGATTGGCAGCTGTCACGCTAAAAGACGCTTTTTATTGCAAAAATAGTTTTTTGCATCGCCACATTTTGAGAGCTATAATTTTTGCATATTTTGGCCCACAGAGTCATGTGAGGTCTTATTTTTTGCGGTACGAGTTGACGTTTTTATTTGTACCATTTTTGAGCAGGTTACATTTTTTGATCGCTTTTTATTTCGATTTTTGGGAGGTTAGAATGAACAAAAATCAGCAATTCATGAATTTCTTTTGGGGGAGGCGTTTTTATTGTTCCGCGTGTGGTAAAATTTATAAAGCAGTTTTATTCTTCGGGTCAGTACGATTATGGCGATACCTCATTGATATCATTTTTTTATGTTTTGGCGCTTTTATAGAATAAAAACAATTTTATATAAAAAATAATTATTTTTGCATCGCTTTATTCTGCGAGCTATAACTTTTTTATTTTTTCGCTGATGATGCTGTATTGCGGCTCGTTTTTTGCGGGACAAGATGACGTTTTCAGCGGTACCATGTTTATTTATATCGGTCTTTTTGATCGCGCGTTATTCCACTTTTTGTTTGGCGGTATGATGATAAAGCATTGATTTTTTGCTGCTTTTTTTTTTTTTTTTTAAGGGGTTCACTAAAGGGGTTAACTAGTGGGACAGTTTTATAGGGGGGGTCGTTACGGACGTGGCGATACCAAATATGTGTACTTTTATTGTTTTGTTTTTTTTATTTACAGGAAGAAATGAATTTATTGGGGAATATTTTTTTTTTTTATTATTTATTTTGGATTTTTTTTTATAACATGTTTATTTTTATTTTTTTAACTTTTTTACTTTGTCCCAGGGTGGGACATCACTGTATTTTATCAAATCACTGGTGTGACAGTGTGCACAGCACTCTGTCACACCAGCGATCGCTCAGGCATAGCTGCAGGCTTCTCAGTGCCTGCTCTCAGCAGGCACTGAGGAAGCCGCCTCCCTCCAGGACCCCGGCGCCATCTTGGATCCGGGTCCTGGGAGGGAGGAAGCCCTCAGAACAGCGTGATCACATCGCGCTGGTCTGAGGGTCTCAGGGGGGCGCACAGGGAGCCCCCACCCTGCGCGATCCTCCCCTGTGCCCCCAGTACACCGCGATCATGTTTGATCGCGGTGTGCTAGGGGTTAATGTGCCGGGAGCGGTCCGTGACCGCTCCTGACACACAGTCACGGGTGTCAGCTGTGATAATCAGCTGACACCCGGCGGCGATTAGCTGCGCTCCCCTCAGGAGCGCAGCTGATCGCCTATGACGTACTATCCCGTCCATGGGCAGAATGGCACGGGTTTTATGGACGGGATAGTACGTCTAATGTCAGAGAGGGGTTAAGATGTCATCTAGATAAATGACAACAAACTGTCCCACTAGGTGGCGAAAGATGTCATTAACAAAATGTTGAAACACCGCCGGGGCAGTAGTCAGACCGAAAGGCATGACAAGGTTCTCATAATGTCCCTCCGGAGTGTTAAACGCCGTCTTCCACTCATCCCCCTCCTTTATCCTAATCAGATTATACGCCCCCTGAGATCCAACTTAGAGAACCATTTGGCGCCCACAATCTGATTGAAGAGATCAGGAATAAGTGGGAGCGGATACGGATCTCGGACCGTAATCCGATTAAGCTCACGGAAATCCAAGCAAGGGCGTAGGCCTCCATCTTTTTTCTTCACAAAGAAGAACCCCGCGGCCACTGGGGAAGATGAAGGTCTAATATGTCCCTTGGCTAGACTTTCCGAAATATAATCCTTCATAGCTTGCCTCTCAGGACCAGAAAGGTTATATAACCTAGATTTAGGTAACTTAGCATCAGGAAGCAATTTTATAGCACAGTCATACGCGCGATGAGGAGGTAATTCTTGACACCGCTCTTCTGAAAACACATCCTCAAAGTCCTCCAGAAAAGGAGGTAAGGTTCTAGGCACGACCGCACCGATGACCGTGTTCATGCAGTTACTATGGCAAAATTCACCCCAATGGCTTATCTCCCTGGATTGCCACTTAATAACTGGGTTATGTTTAGTTAACCAAGGAAGTCCCAACACAATAGGAGTGGGAAGGCCCTCCAACACATAACAAGACAATAGTTCTTTATGTATTGCCCCCACTCGAAGGTCTATGTTATGCACGGCTTGCACAAAGCTACCTTGACCGAGAGGCCTGGCGTCAATAGAGAATATAGGGATAGGTTTGACCAATACACTCAGTTGCATACCTTGCACCTGGGCAAACCGAGCGTCCACCAGATTAGCCGCGGCCCCACTATCCAGAAGAACAGAAATCCTCTCAGTTCCTGTACCTACCACCACCTCCGCTGGTACGAGAAACTGAGACGGACTTGGGGACGAAATACATACTCCCAGATTGTCGTCCACCACACAACCTGGGATCAACAGTTTTCCGGCGACTCCTTGCTCAGCAAAGTACGGGATGGACACCCCCCAACAAAATGTCCCTTTCTCCCGCAGAAGTAACACTTTCCTGTCTTGCGGCGCACCGCCGATCCCCTCCCTCGAAACGATGTCCCTCCTAACTGCATAGGCTCCTCAGAACAAACCAGGGGAACCTCAATATGAGGGACAATAGTGGAAGGTGGAGTCATCACAGGGGGCGGAGTTACCTCGCACCTCTCTCGAAGCCGTCTATCAATGCGAATCGCAAGGGCCATAGCGGCCTCCAGTGACAGGGGAGTTCATACTGAGCCAACACATCTTTTAATTTGTCAGATAATCCTTGACAAAACTGGCTCCTAAGAGCTGGGTCATTCCACTGAGTATCTGTGGCCCATCTACGGAACTCAGAAGAAAATTCCTCCGCTGGACGATCTCCCTGCTGTATCTTACGTAACTTCATTTCAGCAAGGGAGACCCGATCCGGGTCATCATATACCAGACCCAGGGCTGTAAAAAATCGATCTACTGACTGGAGAGCCGGGGAGTCTGGAGGAAGAGAGAACGCCCAGGATTGAGGGTCCCCTTGTAAGAGCGAGATGACAATTCCCACCCTCTGGTCTTCACTCCCCGAAGACCGAGGCCATAGCCGAAAATATAATTTACAAGCCTCCCGGAAGGTAAAAAATTTGTCCCGCCCACCAGTGAACCTGTCCGGGAGAGCCACTTTAGGTTCAGATCTGGTTTGCTCCCGGGGGTACAAAACCTTGGACTTAACGTCCGTCAGCTCCATGGACAAACTCTGCAACTGCTGAGCTAACTGGGCTACTGGATCCATGGTAGCTGGGGAGAATCTTTTAGAAGTGGCCGGTGAAAATGTCACGACGTATAACAGATATATTCTATGATAGTAACATATATCTAATGAGACAACACTCTATATTTCATATTATAGAAAATATCAACATGTATACGTAGAATCTGCCAGCAATGTCTTACCTGACATAATATCCAATGTATTGTGGGTCTATACTGTGCACGTGAAACGCTGTCTCAGGATAGAGGTGGACCGGGGTCTATGCTGACCCTGAACTGGGGTCCTGACTAGTCCCTCTACCTGGAGGTACTGTTAATGGTACAGAGGTCCAGGCCGCCAGCGTAACCCTGTCTCCTGTAGATCCCTGACCACTGTAATCTAGTCCTGAGAAGGACCCTGATTACCACCACAGGGAATGGGCAGGCAACAGCTTACACACAGTCAAATACAAACGAGACAGACAGGGGGTAAAGAAAACACTGCCTTGCATACAAAACTTCCACTACAGAGGAACACAAAAGGTTAAGAAGATAAACAATAAGCGAGGAGGGGAAAAACCACAACAGGCACTCTTAGCTTAAGTCTTCTCAGAATCGATCCGCTCTGCTGGTCTGAATGAATGCTTTCACCGGCAACTTCCCCAGCAGACCAGCAGGTATATGAAGGAAGCTAATTAACAAAACATCAATCGCAGCTGGGCGAGGCTGGTCTGTCCAGCATCGAGAGAGAAAGAATTAACTCCCTCAGTGCTGAAAAACACCCAGCACCAGAAACTCAGCTGTGCGAAGTCAGGGTGTGCAATCGCGACGATCTCCGCCGCGACACACCCGTGACAATATCAAACTGAAATAGCTGTTGCAAAAACACCAATTTTTATAAAACATTAAGCTTAAGATTAATAGGGGTGCCCATAACTGTATTAGACACATACAACACACAACGCTTACATTCACACACATGCAGCACACCCTGCTTACATATTAGACACATACAACACACAACGCTTACATATTAGACATAGTAAGCAGAATGATGTGCACACTGTATAGTCGATTGATTGGTGCGGCTGAACAACAGTATCCAATATAATAGAAAAATCAGCCGCACTCAATACTGATTGTGGAAATAGTGAAGTTTCATTTATTAAGTCACCAAATTAGATAAACAGCACAGACAACATATAACATGAACACAGACATAAATATAACAAATAATATAAACAATTAATATATACATATTTACAAAAGGGTTCTTAATGCACGTGTAGTAAAGAACCCTTTTGTAAATATGTATATATTAATTGTTTATATTATTTGTTATATTTATGTCTGTGTTCATGTTATACTTATACATATGTTCTGTTTCACAGCAAGGTTTTTGAAAAAGACCACGTTGGGTCGAAACGTTAAACCTCATCAGTTTTGTCCGTTCTGAGCGCACATCACACAGTTGTCTGTGCTGTTTATCTAATTTGGTGACTTAATAAATGAAACTTCACTATTCCCACAATCAGTATTGAGTGCGGCTGATTTTTCTATTATATTACATATTAGACATATGCAGCACACACCACTTACGTTTTACACACATGCAGCTCACACTGCTTACATATTACACACATACAGTGCACACATCACTTACATATTAGATACTGTAATGATTTGTCTTGCTCAGGTGCGACGGGAGGCTAACAGGAGAGCGACTGCACTCGAATGTCCAAGCAAGTTTATTAAAACGTCATAAACTGCTCTGGTTAGAAAAACAAAAACAGCCTTCTCCGGCACAAAGTAACAAAAAGGCTAATACACAGTCCATGTACTATAGCAGGTTAGTGTCCTTAGAACACCCACACTGGAGGTCTCCACACCTCCAGTCACACACACCTGTGGTCAGCAGTAATCTACTTTATATAGCTGACACCCAGCTAACACATATCAGATGACTGGTCATGTGGGAGTGACATCACCACAGGTCCTTAAACACATACAATGGTATGGTGATGCCCCTACTCTCCCATCTCTCGATATGACCATTCATATCGCTACATACCTCCCCCTCTGCCTAAAGCTGTGGGCTTGGCACCTTTCATTCACTGACTAGAAACTCTTTTCAGTAGTCTCCGACCATTAAACGGTCTGTCAAAGTCGGGCCCTGCTACTGAACCCTTTCAAGGTATCCGTCATCCGACTCTGTCACGTTCTTTGATAGGAATGTCCCCTTGTCATTTCGTCCATTACAGGGTCTCTGGCTTAGGTCACTGAGTCCTGAGCTAACTGAGGCTTCACTGCTTCTACCTCTCACTTCAGGCCATCTATGTCCTGTATTAGCTCCACTTCGAGGACTTTCACTCTTAAGTGAACCTCTTCACCTCTCTATACCGCGTGTTGAAGGTGGCGGCCTTTTTCTTCCCAACTCTTGCAGCTGTCTATTGGTCTGCTCCTTCTCAAGTCTTAGCTGCTCTATTCTTCCCTGGTACGCCTCCAGGAGCATCCGGATCTTCCTTAGGCTTTCCACCAACCCACGCCGACTTTGAGCTTTTCTTGCTTGCTCCAGACATCGAGTAGCTTCCTTATTCATCAACAGCATGATCTGCTTCGTGCGGCGGCATGGTAGCTGCCTATCCCTTATGACAGCCTCCCGCTTCACTGTGACTTCCCTAGTTGACAATATGACCAACTGCTTCGTCTCTGGCGCATCCTCACTGGCACACGCGTCTCGTATGTCTTCGGGTATCTCTTTTATGCACATGACACCCGAAGTTTCACCTTCTTGGACCGACTGGTGGCCTTTATTGTCCTGAGAGTCAGTGCATTCTTCCACGATACCGACCTCCCTGGTGTGGCGATCTGTAGGGCACTTCTCCTGTTGGATTTCTTTCTCCGTCGAAGCCCCTTCTTTGGTCCTCCTCTCCAGCTCATTCTCTTTCATTGCGATCAGATCGGGAGAGCGCAACAGTTCGATTTCCTGGTCTGCCGTGGATTTCTGGAGCTGGGCATTAGCCTCCTTCTCTATCTTGAGCTCTTGGAGAGCTTTCTCTCGCTCCTCTGCCCAGCAGCGATGCTCATCCTCTCTCCGTAGAAGTTCCTGCCGATGCTTCTCTTGGGACTCTCTGAGCAGCTCTGTATCTTTCAATAGAGCTTTGTTCACAGTCTGACACGCTGACAGGTGACCTTGGAGCTTAGAGACTTCATTCTCCAGTCACCCATTTGGGCTAAATCACTTTTTTTGGACCCTTTCTCACCTGACGTTGTTCTTTAAGAGCTCTATTCACGGTCTTGCTCTCTTTATCCAGTACAGTGGACCATCATTTCCCATTTTTTTTTTAAGAGTGTAGCTGCCTGCTTTTGTGTCGACCCGCCACCACAATTGGGGATTCCAGGGCAATGGGGAAAACCAGACCCAGCCCAGGAATTAGGGGGTTGTCACGGGGTAGCGGTGGCTGGGTCTGTGGCCCTGGCGCCCGGCGTTTTGGGGAATATTTACAGGGGATGGGTTATATACAGTTCGTAAAACCCCACTTTTTTTTTTTGGGTAATTTGTACCAGCGCGGTAGATCTCTGAGGGGATGGTGATCAGCAGATGTCGGGCCCCTACGGGGGGACGGTCCCCCAAGTCTAAGAAGTTAGTGTAGTGGGGGGAGATAAAAAACACAGCTCACACGGGCGCTCTTTTCCCTACCTTTTTCTTGAAGATTTCAAGCTTCCCCGGGGGGGTGATGGGGTTGGTGGGGGATAGCTTTAGGCAACAGCTAAGCAACTTAGGCCTCCTTTACTTTAAACAATGATATAAACCCTGCAGCGTAGTTTCTCAAAAACTACAGCTAATCCAAAGCTGTACTTCCCCGTCAGTTTGTGGGGGGAGCCCTTTTGTGAGGGAGCTGAATTTTTATTTGTCCCGCAAGACTCAAAATCTTTACTTCCCTGACCCCAGTTACGTACTGATAAAGGGGTTGTTTGCCGCACCTAGGTTGTAAATCCCTTTGGTTTTTTCCTTTACTATGCTTGAGCTAAATGATCCCTTTGGTCCCCAGGGACCGTAGCATGTGCGGGCTTTTCCAAACCAAACGCACTTTTCAAAATCTTCCTTCCACTTTGCCCTTCGTTTTTCTCGCCTTAAAGAAGTTTAGTCTTTCTTCCCGGGGGCACAGCTCTGAATAACTAAAGGGGAATTTAACCCCGTACCACCCCCACGTTCTGAAAGATGACAGGCTCAAACTGGACACGTCAAATCTTCCCCAAGGACAGGGAAACGACTGACTAGAAACCCCCCTTCCACACCCCTGCGGGGGTGTCAGAGTGTACATGATGTCATGAAGAGACCTTAACTGTTACCTCTCCCCTCATCCTCCTGGTATTGTGTACCGGGCTACACATTTTCGCAGCCCCGGCGAAAAAAAACGACTGCCCCTTACTCACTCCACCTGTACTTCTTGCCTTTA
>JARQOD010000001.1:346298703-346353107 GCA_033576555.1 Oophaga sylvatica
GGTGGGGGGAGGCAGTGATGGTGGTGAGGAGGCAATGATGATGATGGGGAGGCAATGATAATGGGAAGGCAATGATGATGATGATATTAATGGGGAGGCAATGATAATGATGATGATGGGGAGGCAATGATGATGATGATATTAATGGGGAGGCAATGATAATGGGAAGGCAATGATGATGATGATATTAAAGGGGAGGCAATGATAATGATGATGATGGGGAGGCAATGATAATGGGAAGGCAATGATGATGATGATATTAATGGGGAGGCAATGATAAAGATGATGATGGGGAGGCAATGATAATGGGAAGGCAATGATGATGATATTAATGGGGAGGCAATGATAATGATGATGATGGGGAGACAATGATAATGGGAAGGCAATGATGATGATGATATTAATGGGGAGGCAATGATGATGATAGGGAGGCGATGATGATGATGGGCAGGCAATGATGATGAGGGAGGCAATGATGATGATAATGGGCAGGCAATGATGATGATAATGGGGAGTCTTTCCACAGCGCCCTTTCCTGAGCCGTAACAGTGCAGAACGCAGCACAGTGTAGAGGAGAGCTCCATATTTTGTATGGAGCATTATATGTGGTCCAGTATTCTGTATGGAGCATTATATTGGGTCCAGTATTCTGTATGGAGCATTATATGGGGGATGGCGGGGTGACATCCTGCATGGGGTATTATATGGGTGATGAGGGGGAGACTATGTGGTGCCCATATTGTATGGAGGACTGTACTGTCCAGTCTGTACTGTGCGCTGTGAGGATTTGGCGGTTTTTTAGCTATTGTACAATTTATTTATTTAATTTTCATGTAATGGAAGAAGAGAAGTGTTTGGCATTGTACTATACCCATATTTCTCTGCAGTATCTGTGCATCATGAATCGTGGTCTGTGTTAAGGGGGCCCACTGAGACTCTTTCGCCCTGGGCCCATAAAAACCTGGAGCCGGCCTTGGCCGTCTGGATTGCCTCCGCTGCGCCGCGCTGATTGGCTGCCACCATAATTCTGTTTACTGCCGCTAGCCACTAGCGGCATGTTTGTTATGGGAGGCTTCCCCAAAGCACCTTAGGGAAATGTAGTTTATTCTGCACATCATTTTCCTATCTGTTAGGTTAAAAAAAAATACAATTCCCAGCTTCAGCTCTAAAATCACAAGGCATGTTCATGGCCACAAAAAGCAAAGTGAAAAACACTAGAATGTTGCCTAAAATCTAATATATCAAAATATAATATTTATTATCTTTAGAAGTTAAATGTTTATAACGTTTGTAATGTTTTTTTGTTAAATTAAAAACCAAGTTTGTTAAAAAAAAATTCTGGCTCCTAAATTTTTTGGCTGGCTCCTAGATTCTGAACAACTTTGTCGACCCCTGATTTAGATCTAGGATGTGTTATTTGAATGTTCTCTTTATTTTTTTGAGCAGTGTATATATACTAGCTATGAACCAGTTCTACGCCCGGGTGGCAAGCATTTTTATTGGTATATGGTCTCCCATCCTGGTATGCATGGTTCCCTCACCCCCCAATCCTGGTATGCATGGTCCCCTCACCCCCCAATCCTGGTATGCATGGTCCCCTCATCCCCCAATCCTGGTATGCATGGTCCCCTCACCCCCAATCCTGGAATGCATGGTCCCCTCACCCCCCAATCCTGGTATGCATGGTCCCCTCATCCCTCAATCCTGGTATGCATGGTTCCCTCAGCACCCCAATCCTGGAATGCATGGTCCCCTCACCCCCATATTCTGGTATGCATGGTCCCCTCACCCCCAATCCTGGAATGCATGGTCCTCTCTGTTATGTTTCGGTAACTGAGGAGAAATAGCAAAAAATAGCAAAAGCGGTAATACACCAGAGAGGCTGGAACCTATTGGATTGCAGTAACCTAAACTAACCACACAACTAGAGGTAGCCGTGGAGCGTTCCTACGTTGATCCTAGATGCCTCGTCACAGCCTGAGAGATTACAACACCTAAAGGCAGAAAGATGAAAGCTATCTGCTCCGGAGCAGATCCCCAAAGAAAATAGGAAGCCCCCAAACATGTAATGGCGGTTAGACAAGAAGAAAGCACGGACACAAACAGAAAATAGAATGAGCAAACGCTGGGGCCCAATCTGTCTAGACAGAAAAGTACAGGAAAGAATTCTGACTGCAATCCAAAAAAAACCCTAACAAAAATACCAACACTTCTGATTGCCAAAAAACCTGAGCTCACACGATCTCATCCACCTAAATCAGATCTCTGGTGTAACAAAACGCTATTCAGCAAATAAAAAGTAACAAAAGAGCAAAGCAAAAGTGCAGACACAAACAGAGCACAATTGCAGCGCCAGACCCCCAAAAGGGGACAGGCTGCAGTCCACTGCAGGCAGCAAACCAGCAGAGAAAATCAAACAGAGGAAAAAAAAACCAGCAAACTCTTATCTGAAAGAGAGCAGGAAACTAGCAGTGCTTCAAGCAAGACCAGAAGGAACAATTGATAACCGGCAAAGTGCTGGGAACTCAGGCCACTTATATCCTACCATTCAGCGCCAGCTGAAGGCCATTCATTAATCAGTTCATTACCCTCAGCAACCACTGGAGGGAGCCCCAGCTCAGAAGTCGCCTCCAGCATATTCACAACACCTCTCACTCCCCAATCCTGGAATGCATGGTCCCCTCACCCCCCAATCCTGGTATGCATGGTTCCCTCAGCCCCCAATCCTGGAATGCATGGTCCTCTCACCCCCAATCCTGGTATGCATGGTGACCTCACCCCCTATACTGGCATGCATGCTCCCCTCACCCCCCAATCCTGGTATGCATGGTCCCCTCACCCCCCAATCCTGGTATGCATGGTCCTCTCACCCCTATCCTGGCATGTATGGTCTCCTCACTCCCTATCCTGATATGCATGCCTACCCCTCACCCCCTATCCTGATATGCATGGTAAACTGCACATATACCAAAAAAAATATATATATACTCACCTTTCTTCCCTGTGCTCCAGCGCTGTCCCGTTCTGCTGGAGGCCGGGGAAGGAGTGTGGCGCCGGAGTACGTGTATGCGCACTGCAAATGTGTCTTCAGTAAAATGGCGCCGGATAGAGCTATGCGCAGGTGCGATTCCGTTCGAACTCCTGCCCGGGTCTCCGGCGAGAAGAGAAGCGCCGCGGCAACGCTCCTCCTGGTCAGGCAAGTATATAAGTATGGCGCTGGAGATTGTGATATGCATCCAGTGTCTACGTGTACCGTGATCTCCGGCGCCATACACACTCGTCTTACCTGTAACCGCTGGATGCTGTCTTCTGTCTGGAGCCAGACTGCGCAGTCTATAAAGGTGTAAGGTTCTTTGTCTCTGTTGACATGTTCCTTGAAACTCAGTTTTCCGTCGGCCATTTTGCTTTCTGTCTTTCTGCAGCTCTTGCCCTCAGTTAATATGGAGTTTCCAGTTTTCATGTTCCCGCCCTGATTCTTCCCTCTTGCTTCTTAAGCAGCCTCAGCTGAACAATCAGTGCTCCTGAATCAAGCCTCAGTCAGTCTGTGACCTGACTCCTGGAAACCTTGGACTTGTACTCCAGCTATTCCCTACTGAGGAACCTTGGAACACTTTTGGACTCTGGAAACCTGCTGTTTGGTGAATCCATGTTTGCAGAGGAATTACGGTACAGAGAAGAGATCCTGAACCTGCTTTGGAGATTTATTGTAGTGCTTGAAGTTACTCTGGCCTGCTGTGTCTCCTGTCGCTGTTCCTGCAAACTGTGTGAACTTTTCAGCATGCTTGTATGAAGTAATACAAGTCATTTCATTTCAACCTATGTCTCTGTGTTTTCCTCGCACCCAAGCACAAGACGCTATAGGAACTGTACACTATACATGACAAGATTCAGGAGCCAATGTTTAGTGTCTGCTGGGTCTGGGAAAGCCGTGTCTGCTGTGACTGTGGATATCAGATGTCCGTTTAATACCTTATGTGATGACAGTGGTTGTGACTTCTCACAACCATTCCAGGTGAGCGCATTCCCTTAAAATTTTACTCTGGAGTGTTACCACAGGTAAACACTATTGTTTTTTTTTTGTTGTTTTTTTTTCCTTTCCTCTTCCAGCACTTCTACCTTAAAAGATCTGGAAGATGGAGGCCCGCATAAAGGAACTTTGCGGAGTGACTGATACAATCCTTTCAGATGTACAGACTTTAAAAACCCGTTTTGCAAGCCTACAGGACCTCACTAATCATAATTTGCAAGTGTTTGGACAGACTACCCAGGAATTGCGAGCCAGGATTGAGGCTCTAGAGGAACGAGCCCAGGCTCCTGCCATAACCCCGAGTTCTGGGATCCCCAAATTACCTCCTTTTCGTTTTGGCGGTGAACGTGAGAAATTCAGGGGATTTATTAATCAATGCAAATTATTTTTCTCTGCACATGCTTCACAATTTCCCACTGAACGATCCAAAGTGCTTACTATAATCATGTTGCTTACCAATAAGGCTTTGATGTGGGCAAACCCTCTGATTGAGACTGAGGATGATTGTTTGAATCACCTTGATGCTTTTATTTCAGCCATGGGGCAGGTGTTTGATGACCCCAATCGAGGTGCAACAGCTGAAGCAGCCATGTTAACTTTGCGCCAAGGTAAGCGTTCAGTAGCCGAATATGCCCTGGATTTCAGGAGATGGGCTCTTGATACCACTTGGGACACTTCCGCTAAAAAATCTATTTTTCGGAAAGGGTTGTCTCCACTGATTAAGGATGAACTTGCTCGTGCCGACCCTCCCACTGCGTTAGGTGACTTTATTAACTATTGTATCCGTATTGATGCTCGTCTGACTGAACGCAGACAAGAGAGATGGTTCGAAAATAATCGCACTAACCTTTTACTACCTCCCTCCTCAGCTAAGGAACCTTTGAGTAGGATCACAAGGGAACCAGAACCTGAACCCATGCAGGTGGACTCTTTACAAAGACGGGTTAGTGATGCACGCAAAGAACATCGTATAAAGGAAAATCTATGTTTCTACTGTGGTAAGTCAGGGCACTTCATTATAAACTGCCCCAGCCGTTCTCGTAAGACTACTGCAGCAGTCATTCACTGTGAGTGTTGCGAGAGGAGCTCTGTCATTCCGAGCCTCAGGCTCCAGAGAGATCTGCTGCAAGAGATCTTGATTTCTCGGACTTAAACTCTGTTAGTTCTGGGGACGATGACGGTATAAACGCTGCAATTTTTCAAGTTTCCTCAGCGGTGTCCCAGCTGAGTTGTAAAAGAAACAATTCTCATTGCTTCCTTTCCATCAAACTCTGGGTTGACTCACTCTGGGTGTCTAGCTCTGCTATGATCGACTCAGGAGCAAGTGGAAATTTTATGGATATCTCCTTTGCTCTGAAACAGGGGATACGTTCAGTGAAGAAGGCTACTCCAGTACAGATGGAGACTGTGGATGGCTCTCTACTGACTTCTGGACCAGTGGATCAAGAAACAGAGCCTTTGAGGGTCCTTATGGGTAAAGATCATCAGGAGAAAATGTCTTTTTTGCTTATCTCTTCTCCCCACTTTCCCATTATTCTAGGGCTACCATGGCTGCAGGCGCAGAATCCTACGATTAACTGGGAGACCAAGGAATTACACTTTCCGTCAAGGAGTTTCAGCTTGCTCTGTTCCTAAAGGAACCATGTCAGTCCCTGAACTACCAGCTGTATACCAGGACTATGTGGATTTATGTGACAAGAAGAACGCTGATCAGCTTCCTCCTCACCGTCCATATGATTGTCCAATTGAATTATTGCCTGGAGCCGAGATACCTTTTGGTAAGATCTACCCCCTAGCGGGGCCCGAGCTAAAAGCTTTGAAGGATTATATAGACGAAAATTTAGCCAAGGGCTTCATACGCCCCTCTTCATCTCCCGCAGGTGCACCCATCTTCTTTGTGAAGAAGAAAGATGGATCTCTGAGACCCTGCATAGACTATAGGGAACTCAATAAGGTTACTATTAGAAACCGTTATCCATTGCCTTTAATCCCTGAGTTGTTGCAGAGAGTGCGGCATGCCAAAATTTTCTCTAAACTGGATCTCCGTGGGGCCTATAACTTGGTCCGTATTAGATCTGGGGATGAATGGAAGACTGCTTTCAGGTCACGCTATGGACACTTTGAATATCTAGTTATGCCTTTTGGTCTGAGTACCGCCCCAGCCACTTTCCAACACTTCGTGAATGATATCTTCAGGGATCTCCTAGATACATTTGTGGTGATTTATCTGGATGATATTCTAATTTTTTCTAACTCCACAGAGGAACATCATGGACATGTGAGAATGGTCTTAGAACGCCTAAGACAAAACCATCTCTACATCAAACTTGAAAAATGTGAATTCCATAGGACCGAAATTCAATTTCTGGGGTATGTACTATCTACGCAAGGGATTAGTATGGATGGAAGCAAGACCCAAGCCATCAAGGATTGGCCAATTCCTAGAAATGTAAAGGGAGGTGCAGCGTTTCATCGGGTTTGCCAACTTCTATAGACGTTTCATTAAGAATTTTTCTGAGGTAGTGTCACCTATCACCCAACTTACCTGGAAACAGTCTAGGTTCTCCTGGACCCCGCAAGCTCAGGAAGCATTTTCCTGTTTAAAGGATAAATTTACCACCGCACCTATCTTAGTACATCTCAACCCCGAGCTTGCCTTCATAATAGAGGTGGATGCTTCAGACTGTGCCGTTGGAGCTATACTCTCTCAGAGAACAGGTGAGAAGAATGTCTTGCATCCCTGTGCCTTCTTTTCCCAGCAGTTGTCTTCGGCTGAGAGGAACTACGATGTGGGCAATAGAGAATTGTTGGCCATTATTGCCGCCTTCAAGGAATGGAGACACCTTCTTCAGGGAGCTGCACAGCAAATAGTCGTCCTGACAGACCATCGTAACCTTGAATTTATCAGGTCGGCTAAGTGCCTGACTCCTTGCCAGGCTCGCTGGAATCTTTTCCTAAACCAATTTAATTTTGTCATTTCTTATAGACCAGGATCGCGCAATGGAAAGGCTGATGCACTCTCTAGGATTCATTCAGCAGAGACACGTCCACTTACTCCTCCTAAGACTATTCTTCCTGACTCTAGATTCCTGGGAGTGATTCATAATCAAGACCTACTTAAGGACATCAAGGAAGCATACCATGCGGATTCTTTGTTGGCTCAACCCCCAAGGGACGTAAGTCTTGTCTTTAAGAATGGTGTGTGGATTCAGGGACAACGTCTGTATATACCTGAAACAGTCAGATTGAGAGTATTGCAACTCATCCACGATTCCAAGATAGCCGGGCATAGGGGAATTCTAAAGACACAAGAATTTCTTTCTCGTTTCTTTTGGTGGCCCACTTACAGGAAAGATGTCTTAAACTATGTCACTTCATGTGAAGTCTGTGCAAGATGCAAAACACCTCGCTCCTCACCAACTGGTCTGTTGCAACCTCTTCCCACCCCGTCCCGCCCGTGGGGATCCATTTCTATGGACTTCATTGTGGAGTTACCAACCTCTCAAGGGAAGAACACCATTCTAGTGGTGGTTGACCGTCTAACAAAGGCAGCTCATTTTATCCCTTGTGTCGGCTTACCCACTGCAAAACAGACATCAGACTTGATGATTAAGAATGTGTTTCGCTTACATGGAGTACCGGATGAGGTCATTTCGGATCGAGGGGTGCAATTCACTTCAAGGTTTTGGCAAAATTTCTGTGCAGCATTGGACATTAAAGTAAACCTTTCTTCTGCTTTTCATCCCCAGACTAATGGACAGACAGAACGAACCAATCAGACCCTGGAGCAGTATCTCCACTGTTTTATCTGCCACCTACAGGATGATTGGGTGGATCTACTTCCACTGGCTGAGTTCTCTTATAACAACTCTCAGATCGCCTCCACTAAGCAGTCTCCTTTTTACTCCAATCTAGGTTATCATCCTAACATTCTTCCTCGATTTCCCATAGATACGCCCTTGCCGGCAGTGGCTGAAAGAATCACTTCTTTACAAAAGAATATGGATCTTCTAAAGGAAAATCTAGAATTGGCTCAGGAAAGGTACAAGAAAGCAGCAGATAAATTTCGTAAACCTGCACCAGCTTTCAAGGTAGGAGATTTGGTCTGGCTGTCAACCAGAAATCTTAAATTAAAGATTCCATCGTCTAAATTGGGACATAAGTACATTGGACCTTATAAGATCAATAAGATTATAAGTGCTGTTGCTTGTCGTCTTCAACTGCCCAGAACTATGAGAATCCACCCTGTCTTTCATGTATCCCTACTAAAGGCTGCAACACCCAATACGTTTCCTGGACGTTCTTTTCCTTGCCCTGACCCAGTGCTGGTCGATGGTCAGGAAGAATTTATGGTGGAAAGGATTCTAGATTCCAGGTTGTACAGAAATCAGTTGCAATATTTGATTAAATGGCAGGGCTACCCAGTGGAGGACAACTCATGGGAACCAGTCAATAATGTAAATGCTCCTCGCCTGCTCCGCCAGTTTCATCAGAGGTACCCTGACAAGCCTGGTCTGAGGTCATCCGGAGGTTGTCCCTAAGGGGGGAGTAATGTAAGGTTCTTTGTCTCTGTTGACATGTTCCTTGAAACTCAGTTTTCCGTCGGCCATTTTGCTTTCTGTCTTTCTGCAGCTCTTGCCCTCAGTTAATATGGAGTTTCCAGTTTTCATGTTCCCGCCCTGATTCTTCCCTCTTGCTTCTTAAGCAGCCTCAGCTGAACAATCAGTGCTCCTGAATCAAGCCTCAGTCAGTCTGTGACCTGACTCCTGGAAACCTTGGACTTGTACTCCAGCTATTCCCTACTGAGGAACCTTGGAACACTTTTGGACTCTGGAAACCTGCTGTTTGGTGAATCCATGTTTGCAGAGGAATTACGGTACAGAGAAGAGATCCTGAACCTGCTTTGGAGATTTATTGTAGTGCTTGAAGTTACTCTGGCCTGCTGTGTCTCCTGTCGCTGTTCCTGCAAACTGTGTGAACTTTTCAGCATGCTTGTATGAAGTAATACAAGTCATTTCATTTCAACCTATGTCTCCTGTGTTTTCCTCGCACCCAAGCACAAGACGCTATAGGAACTGTACACTATACATGACAAAAGGCTTCAGAGAGACGCTCCCAGCGTTATATTATACATATATATATATATACACACACATGTATTCTATGTGTACATCTCAATTCTATCTATTGTAATCTAAGGCTTCTTTCACACTTCAGTCGTCTGGCGTCAGTCCCAGTCCGCCAGTTGACTGAAAATAACGGAACCGTTGCATTAGGGTGAAAACTGATGCAGCGGATCCGTTTTTAGACGGATCCGGAGAGAGAGAGAGAGAGAGAGAGAGATGAATGGGTTTGCATACAACGGATCAGCTGTCGGATTCCGTCAAGAACGGATGAAGACGGATCCGCCACCCATAGGCATCCATTATACAAAATGGCGGATGTGATTGATCCGTCACACTCCGCCATTTCGACGCACACAAAAAACGTCCCATTGTCCGTTTTCACAATAGAACGGACGCCAAATTTCTGACGGATCCGTCATTTGACGAATGAAACGGACGACCATCCGTCATAATCCGTCACTAATGCAACTCAATGGCAAAAAAACGGATCTGCCAAAAAAAAAGGATCCGTTTTTTTCACACTTTGGCGGATTTGACTGATGTCGAACGACTGAAGTGTGAAAGAGGCCCAAGCTGTCACTTGGTGACAATGTACGCGGCAGATCGTTTGCCAGCTTTAAATAAATATCTAAAATCTATATATACTGCATATGTGTTTTGAAGAATATTTCGTTTTAAAACTATGTGTAAATGATTTAGAACATTTCTCTATGTAAAAGCTAATGTTACAATCACTGCACTCAGATGTTAATCCGATGTTAGGTGTGAAAAATCAGATTATACTCACATAAAAAACGCATGACAATTGCATTACACTCCTCCGACTCTCCTGCATCAAAATTGGACCGATTTTTAAATCGCTAGTGTGTCTCCAGCCTTATGTAATGGTGGTGTGACATCAGTGGCCCAAAGTCATTTAACCCCTGAAAAACATCAGTTACTTATTCAAATCTGTGAAAATTGTTCGTTTGCCCACTTTGATGCCAATTCTGATGCCCAGAACCCATTTGGGCCAGGCAGGGAGGACCTGGGTTTGATGCGGGGCATCACTATCTGTGTATTCTTATTGTGAGATCAGTGGCCCAAAGTCATTTAACCCCTTAAAAACATCTGTTACTTATTCAAATCTGTGAAAAAGGGCTGTTTGCCCAATTTGATGCCAATTCTGAAGCACAGAACCCACTTGGGCCAGGCAGGAGGGACCTGGGTTTGATGCAGGGCATCATTATCTGTGTATTCTTAGTGTGAGATCAGTGGCCCAAAGTCATTTAACCCCTTAAAACATCTGTTGCTTATTCAAATCTGTGAAAATTGGCCGTTTGCCCACTTTGATGCCAATTCTGATGCCCAGAACCCATTTGGGCCAGGCAGGAGGGACCTGGTTTGATGCGGGGCATCACTATCTGTGTATTCTTAGTGTGACATCAGTGGCCCAAAGTCATTTAACCCCTGAAAAACATCAGTTACTTATTCAATTCTGTGAAAATTGGCTGTTTGCCCACTTTGATGCCAATTCTGATGCCCAGAACCTATTTGGGCCAGGCAGGAGGGGCCTGAGTTTGATGCCGGGCATCACTATCTGTATATTGTTAGTGTGAGATCAGTGACCCAAAGTCATTTAAACCCTTAAAAAATCTGTTGCTTATTCAAATCTGTGAAAACTGGCCGGTTGCCTACTTTGATGCCAATTCTGATGCCCAGAACCCATTTGGGCCAGGCAGGAGGGACCTGGGTTTGATGCGGGGCATGACTATCTGTATATTGTTAGAGTGAGATCAGTGACCCAAAGTCATTTAACCCCTTAAAACATCTGTTGCTTATTCAAATCTGTGAAAATTGGCCGTTTGCCCACTTTGATGCCAATTCTGATGCCCAGAACCCATTTGGGCCAGGCAGGAGGGACCTGGGTTTGATGCGGGGCATCACTATTTGTGTATTCTTAGTGTGAGATCAGTGGCCCAAAGTCATTTAATCCCTTAAAAACATCTGTTACTTATTCAAATCTATGAAAATTGTCCGTTTGCCCACTTTGATGCCAATTCTGATGCCCAGAACCCATTTGGGCCAGACAGGAGGTACCTGAGTTTGATGCAGGGCATCACTATCTGTGTATTCTTAGTGTGAGATCAGTGGCCCAGAGTCATTTAACCCCTTAAAAACATCTGTTACTTATTCAAATCTGTGAAAATTGGCTGCTTGCCCACTTTGATGCCAATTATGATGCCCAGAACCCATTTGGGCCAGGCAGGAGGGACCTGGTTTGATGCGGGGCATCACTATCTGTGTATTCTTATTGTGAGATCAGTGGCCCAAAGTCATTTAACCCTTAAAAACATCTGTTACTTATTCAAATCTGTGAAAAAGGGCTGTTTGCCCAATTTGATGCCAATTCTGAAGCCCAGAACCCACTTGGGCCAGGCAGGAGGGACCTGGGTTTGATGCAGGGCATCATTATCTGTGTATTCTTAGTGTGAGATCAGTGGCCCAAAGTCATTTAACCCCTTAAAACATCTGTTGCTTATTCAAATCTGTGAAAATTGGCCGTTTGCCCACTTTGATGCCAATTCTGATGCCCAGAACCCATTTGGGCCAGGCAGGAGGGACCTGGGTTTGATGCGGGGCATCACTATCTGTGTATTCTTAGTGTGAGATCAGTGGCCCAAAGTCATTTAACCCCTTAAAAACATCTGTTACTTATTCAAATCTGTGAAAATTGGCTGTTTGCCCACTTTGATGCCAATTCTGATGCCCAGATCCCATTTGGGCCAGGCAGGAGGGACCTGGGTTTGATGCGGGGCATCACTATCTGTGTATTCTTAGTGTGAGATCAGTGGCCCAAAGTCATCTAACCCCTTAAAACATCTGTTACTTATTCAAATCTGTGAAAATTGGCCGTTTGCCCTTTTTGATGCCAATTCTGATGCCCAGAACCCAATTGGGCCAGGCAGGAGGGGCCTGGGTTTGATGTGGGGCATCACTATCTGTGTATTCTTAGTGTGAGATCAGTGGCCCAAAGTCATTTAACCCCTTAATAACATCTGTTACTTATTCAAATCTGTGAAAATGGGCTGTTCGCCCAATTTGATGCCAATTCTGATGCCCAGAACCCACTTGGGCCAGGCAGGAGGGACCTGGGTTTGATGCAGGGCATCACTATGTGTGTACTCATAGTGTGAGATCAGTGGCGCAAAGTCATTTTACCCCTTAAAAACATCTGTTACTTACTCAAATCTGTGAAAATGGGCTGTTTGCCCACTTTGACGCCAATTTTGATGCCCAGAACCCATTTGGGCCAGGCAGGAGGGACCTGGGTTTGATGCAGGGCATCACTATCTGTGTATTCTTAGTGTGAGATCAGTGGCCCAAAGTCATTTAACCCCTTAAAAGCATCTGTTACTTATTCAAATCTGTGAAAATGGGCTGTTCTGTTATGATTTGGTAGCTGAGGAGTGCAGGTAAAAAGGCAATACACCAGAGCAGTTGGAATCTATGAGATTGCAGTACCCTGACTAACCACCACAACTAGAGGCAGCCGTGGAGCGTTCCTACGTTGGTCCTAGACGCCTCGTCACAGCCTGAGAAACTAATTACACCTAAAGATAGAAATAGGAAAGCTATCTGCCCCGGAGCAGAACCACAAAGATAATAGAAAGCCCCCAAACATGTAATGGCGGTTAGACATGAAGAAATACTGACACAGAAAGAAAATAGTATGAGCAAACGCTGGGGCCCAAACTAACTAAATAGAAAAGGATAGGAAGGGTACTTACTGCAATCCCAGAAAACCCTGAAAAGCACCAACTCTACTAATTTCAAAAACACCTGAGATCACACGACCTCTACCACCTAAATTAGTTCTCTGGTGTAACAAAATCAAAACAGCAGCCACTGAAAAAACTGTAAAAAGCAAAAGTACAAACATCAGTGGCTGAACTAAACTGAGAGGGCAAAAGCCCCCGGAGGGGACCCTGAAGGCCCCCACAGAAGTGCAGGACAAAATGCAAAAATCTAGCACAAAAACAAAAAGAAGAAAATGTCTTATCTGATAGCAGGAGATGCAGACACGACACAGCAGGCTACAAGGGAAACAGGATTCAAGGATTGAGACCAGAACAATTGATCACCGGCAACCCTGATGGGAAGGTGACTCCCTTATATAAGACCAGTCAGTAACACCTGATTCCCAATCCTCACAATCTTCACTGGACAGACCAGCACCGCTTGTAACCACCAGAGGAAGCCTCTGCTCAGAACTCATCTCAAACCCATTCACAACAGTACCCCCCCCTTGAGGAGGGGTCACCGAACCCTCATTTGAGCAACCAGGTCGGTCAGGATGAGTTCTATGATACGCACGGATAAGTCTCCTAGCATGGATGTCCGAAGCAAACACCCAAGAATTGTCTTCCTGACCATAACCTCTCCATTTAACCAAATACTGGAGTTTCCGTCTAGAAAAACGAGAATCTAATATTTTCTCAACCACATACTCCAGATTGCCCTCAACCAAAACAGGGTCAGGAGGCACAGCAGCAGGAACCACTGTCTCAACAAACCTCTTCAACAAGGACTTGTGGAACACGTTATGGATCTTAAATGTCCCTGGAAGAAGCAAACGAAAAGAAACAGGATTAATAATCTCCATGATCTTATAAGGTCCAATGAACCTAGGCTTAAATTTAGGAGATGCTACTCTCATAGGAATATTTTTTGAGGACAACCAGACCAAGTCCCCTACTTTAAACCGAGGACCATCAGTCCTATGCCGGTTAGCAAACCGCTGGGCCTTCTCCTGAGAGAGGGACAACCTCTCCACTACCTGGTCCCAAATCTGTTGCATACGCTCCACAACAGAGTCAACACCTGGACAGACAGAAGCCTCCGTCTGTCCTGAAGAAAATCGAGGGTGAAATCCAGAATTACAGAAAAACGGAGACATCAAAGTGGCAGAGCTAGCCCTATTATTAAGAGCAAACTCAGCCAAAGGCAAAAAAGAGACCCAGTCATCCTGATCAGCAGACACAAAGCATCTTAGATAAGTCTCCAATGTCTGGTTTGTTCTCTCAGTTTGACCATTGGTCTGAGGATGAAATGCCGAGGAGAAAGGCAATTGAACACCCAGTTTAGAACAAAAAGTCCTCCAAAATCTGGAAACAAACTGGACTCCTCTGTCAGACACAATGTTCTCAGGAATGCCGTGTAAACGAACCACGTGCTGAAGGAACAACGGCACCAATTCAGAGGAGGAAGGCAACTTAGGTAATGGCACAAGATGTATCATTTTGGAAAACCTATCACAAATTACCCAGATGGTGGTCATTCTCTGAGAAACAGGAAGGTCGGAAATGAAATCCATAGAGATATGGGTCCATGGTCTCTTGGGCACAGGCAATGGCATCAACAAACCACTAGAGCGAGAGCAAGGCTTGGAGCGAGAGCAAGTCCCGCAGGACTGCACAAATTCCCTGACATCACGAGACAAGGTAGGCCACCAAAAGGACCAACTAACCAAGTCTCTGGTACCAAAACTTCCGGGATGCCCAGCCAATGCGGAACAATGAATCTCAGACATCACACTCTTTTTCCACTGGTCCGGGACAAACAATTTTCCAACAGGGCAGCACTGGGGCCTATCCTCCTGACACCCCTCCAGAGCAAGTCTCAAATTGGGCGAGATGGCGGAAAGAACTACACCCTCTTTCAAAATAACAGAAGGATCAGATAACTCAGGAGAGTCCGCAAGGAAACTCCTCGAGAGGGCATCCGCCTTAACATTCTTAGTGCCAGGAAGAAAGGAAACCACAAAATTAAAACGTGTGAAAAACAAGGCCCACCTGGCCTGTCTAGGATTGAGTCGCTTGGCAGATTCCAGATAGACCAGATTCTTATGGTCCGTAAGGACCACCACCTGATGTTTGGTTCCCTCCAGCCAATGTCTCCACTCTTCAAAAGCCCACTTCATGGCCAATAACTCCCGATTACCCACGTCATAATTACGTTCAGTAGGAGAAAATTTTCGAGAGAAAAAGGCACAAGGGTTACTTTTAGAGGTCTCTGGATCTTTTTGGGACAAAACGGCACCTGCCCCAATTTCAGAGGCATCAACCTCCACCTGAAATGGCAGAGAAACATCAGGCTGCCGTAGAACAGGAGCAGAAGTGAATCTTTGCTTAAGTTCCTGAAATGCAGAGACTGCCTCAGGAGGCCAATTCACCACATCAGAACCCTTTTTGGTCAAATCAGTTAATGGTTTAACAATAACTGAGAAATTACCAATAAATTTACGATAAAAATTGGCAAAACCCAAAAATCTTTGAAGAGCCTTTAATGAAGTAGGTTGGACCCAATCACAGATGGCCTGAACCTTGACCGGGTCCATTTCAATAACAGATGGGGACAAAATGAATCCCAGAAATGAGATCCTCTGTACGCCAAAAAGACACTTTGATCCCTTCACATACAGAGCATTCTCTCTCAAAATCTGGAATACAGTTCGAACATGTTTCACATGAGAGTCCCAGTCATTAGAAAAAATCAAGATATCATCCAAATAAACAATCAGAAATTTGTCCACAAAATCCCTGAAAATGTCATTCATGAAGGACTGGAAGACGGAAGGAGCATTAGTGAGCCCAAAGGGCATCACTAGGTACTCAAAATGCCCTTCAGGGGTATTGAATGCCGTCTTCCATTCATCCCCGTGCTTAATGCGAATAAGGTTATACGCCCCCCTGAGGTCAAGCTTGGTAAACCAAGTAGCGTTTTTCACCCTGGAAAACAGGTCAGAAATCAAGGGTAACGGATATTGATATTTCACAGTAATATTGTTCAAAAGACGATAATCAATACACGGCCTTAATGAACCATCCTTTTTGGCCACAAAGAAAAAACCGGCACCTAAGGGTGAAGAGGATGGTCTGATATGACCCTTCTCCAATGATTCCTTGATATAAGACCGCATAGCGTCATGTTCAGGTACAGACAAGTTAAAAAGGCGACCTTTAGGGAATTTACTACCCGGCACTAATTCAATAGCGCAGTCATAGCTCCTATGGGGAGGCAAGGATGCAGATTTACTTTCGCTAAACACATCAGAAAAATCAATCAAAAAGTCAGGAACATCCTGAGCCTGGGGGAGGCAGAAAAAACAGGAGTGTTGGTATTAACACATTGGCAGCCCCAACTGGTTACAGACACAGATTTCCAATCCAAAACAGGATTATGAGACTGTAACCAAGGGAAACCCAGTACGATAATATCATGCAGATTATACAGAACCAAAAATTTGCAGCACTCCTGGTGATCAGGTTCAACCCTCATTATCACCTGAGTAAGAACTGAGGTTTATTCTCAGCCAAAGGGGTAGAATCGATCCCCAGTAGGGGAATAGACTTCTGTAGGGTATCAAGGGAAACCCACAACGTTTAGCAAAATCATAATCCATCAGGTTAATAGCTGCTCCAGAATCAACGAAAGCCTGAGCAGAAAATGAGGACAGAGAGCATATCAGAGTGACAGTTAATAAAAACTTAGTCTGAACATTACCCAAGACAACTGAGCGTGCAAAACGTCTTCCCCGCTTAGGGCAGACTGAAATAGCATGAGAGGCATCACCACAGTAGAAACATAACCCATTGCGCTTTCGAAACTCATGACGCTGTGCCCCAGACACCACTCTATCACACTGCATGGATTCAGAAGCAGGTTCACAAGGCAACACTATTCCACGCATACTTCTCCGCTCACGCAAACGTCTGTCAATTTGAATCGCTAATGACATAGAATCATTGAGACCAGAGGGGACAGGGAATCCCACCATAACATCCTTTACATTATCTGACAGACCCTTCCGGAAAAGGGCCGCCAAAGCGTCGTCATTCCACTTGATCAGGACTGCCCACCTACGGAATCTCTGACAGTATAACTCAGCGTCATCAAGCCCCTGATTTAATGCCAACAAGGCTTTTTCAGCTTGATCAGTGACATTAGGCTCATCGTACAATAACCCCAAAGCCTGAAAAAATGCATCAACATCACTCAAAACAGGATCCCCAGGTGTCAGGGAAAAAGCCCAATCCTGAGGATCGCCGCGCAGGAGAGAGATGACAATTTGAACCTGCTGCGCTGCGTTCCCTGAGGACTTAGATTTTAAGGCAAAAAACAATTTACAATTATTTTTGAAATTCTGAAACTTAGCTCGATCCCCTAAAAACAAATCTGGCATGGGGATCCTAGGTTCCACAACAGCAACCTAGCAAGATATGCAGCAATACTCTGAACCTCAGTGGCAAGCTGATCCACACGGCCAGACAACTGTGCAAACTCCATTGAGAGAAAAGATCCTCCCCAGCACCCAGAGATACAGAGGGAAAAAAAAAAAAATGCAACAAACAGAAAAATATCTCTGACAACTCTGACAACCTTTTTTTTTTTTTTTTCTTTCACAATATTTTTCCCTTCTGTGAGTACCATACAATATTAAATTTTTGGCCGGTGATACTGTTATGATTTGGTAGCTGAGGAGTGCAGGTAAAAAGGAAATACACCAGAGCAGTTGGAATCTATGAGATTGCAGTACCCTGACTAACCACCACAACTAGAGGCAGCCGTGGAGCGTTCCTACGTTGGTCCTAGACGCCTCGTCACAGCCTGAGAAACTAATTACACCTAAAGATAGAAATAGGAAAGCTATCTGCCCCGGAGCAGAACCCCAAAGATAATAGAAAGCCCCCAAACATGTAATGGCGGTTAGACAAGAAGAAATACTGACACAGAAAGAAAATAGTATGAGCAAACGCTGGGGCCCAAACTAACTAAATAGAAAAGGATAGGAAGGGTACTTACTGCAATCCCAGAAAACCCTGAAAAGCACCAACTCTACTAATTTCAAAAACACCTGAGATCACACGACCTCTACCACCTAAATTAGTTCTCTGGTGTAACAAAATCAAAACAGCAGCCACTGAAAAAACTGTAAAAAGCAAAAGTACAAACATCAGTGGCTGAACTAAACTGAGAGGGCAAAAGCCCCCGGAGGGGACCCTGAAGGCCCCCACAGAAGTGCAGGACAAAATGCAAAAATCTAGCACAAAAACAAAAAGAAGAAAATGTCTTATCTGATAGCAGGAGATGCAGACACGACACAGCAGGCTACAAGGGAAACAGGATTCAAGGATTGAGACCAGAACAATTGATCACCGGCAACCCTGATGGGAAGGCGACTCCCTTATATAAGACCAGTCAGTAACACCTGATTCCCAATCCTCACAATCTTCACTGGACAGACCAGCACCGCTTGTAACCACCAGAGGAAGCCTCTGCTCAGAACTCATCTCAAACCATTCACAACACTGTTCGCCCAATTTAATGACAATTCTGATGCCCAGAACCCACTTGGGCAAGGCAGGAGGGACCTGGGTTTTATGCGGGGCATCATTATCTGTGTATTCTTAGTGTGAGATCAGTGGCCTAAAGTCATTTAACCCCTTTTAAAAACATCTGTTACTTATTCAAATCTGTGAAAATTGTCCGTTTGCCCACTTTGATGCCAATTCTGATGCCCAGAACCCATTTGGGCCAGGCTGCAGGGACCTGGGTTTGATTCGGGGCATCACTATCTGTGTATTCTTAGTGTGAGATCTGTGGCCCAAAGTCATTTAACGCCTTAAAAACATCTGTTACTTATTCAAACCTGTGAAAATCGACTGTGTGCCCACTTTGATACCAATTCTGTTGCCCAGAACCCATTTGGGCCAGGCTGGGGAGACTTGTTTCTAATGTGGGGCGCCCTGTTCTTTATGTCTGCAGTGTCATATCAGTGGCCCAAAGTCATTTAACCCTTTCATTAGCGCCCTATGGTGCCCACTTTGATGCCCATTTTTGTGCCAGTTTTATAATTTTTGGCACAGATTTTAAGTGTATTCACATCAGGGCTCCTCACTGCAGTGTTTTTTATTATTTTGATGCTTATTTTTTGTTATTAAACCTATAAAAAAAAGAAATTGCTGAAGAAATGAGAATAAAACAATTCGCTCCGAAAGAAACTGACGAATAAGAAACCAACTTCAGCCTCGTCCCGTATAGCCTGTATCTACAATAATATATACTGGCAGGAGCCCATATGTTTTGCTGGTTTTAATAATTTATACTTTGAAGGAGCACATACATTGTAGTGTCATGTATGTGGTGCAGTCAGGGCCAGGCAGCAGCCCAAAAAGTCTGCTATGTTGAAGAATATATACCCGGCAGGAGCCCATACAGTCTAGGCTCAACCATGCCACCACAGGTAGCACCTACTACCTCTATGAGCCATGGCGTGTAAAAGCGTCCTGGCTGCTGCTGCGCGCCTTGCTAAAATAGAACACGCCTCCTCAGAACACTCCCTCAACACGTGACCGAAATGACGTCACACCGGGCAGGAGCCCATACAGTCTAGCATTTACCCTCAGGAGAGAGGTCCCATGCAGGCGCGCGTAGGACAGCTCATCTGGGGTCCTCGGCGCTGCGCAGAGTTTGCCGCTACTTCCGGCAGCCGCGGGTCACATTGAGGGAGTACGATGACAATGCTCGCCAAGGTGCTGGGACCGCGCTACGTGCAGCTGGCCAAGAACTGGTGAGGGAGGGCTTGTGATGGCGGCTGGGCGTCGTGTGCAGCTGCTGCACCGTGTGTGTGGTTGTATAGCATGGCGGTAATATGTGTTTCTGTACAGGGCTCCGACACTGTTCACATGGGGCTCAGTGGGAGCAGTGAGCCTGGTCTGGGCTACGGACTGGCGGCTTTTCCTGGACTATGTTCCTTATATCAATGGGAAATTTAAAGAGGATAAATGAGCCACGGCTTGGAGTAAGTATTGCCTGTCCCTGACTCCCTGGGCCGCCCTCCGCCTCCTATGTCCCTGGCCGCCCCTCCGCCTCCTGTGTCCCTGGCCCCCCCCCTCCGCCTCCTGTGTCCCTGGCCCCCTCCGCCTCCTGTGTCCCTGCCCCCCTCCGCCTCCTGTGTCCCTGCCCCCCCCTCCGCCTCCTGTGTCCCTGCCCCCCCCCCTCCGCCTCCTGTGTCCCTGCCCCCCCCCTCCGCCTCCTGTGTCCCTGCCCCCCCCCTCTGCCTCCTGTGTCCCTGCCCCCCCCCTCTGCCTCCTGTGTCCCTGGCCCCCCCCCTCTGCCTCCTGTGTCCCTGCCCCCCCCCTCTGCCTCCTGTGTCCCTGGCCCCCCCCCTCTGCCTCCTGTGTCCCTGGCCCCCCCCCTCTGCCTCCTGTGTCCCTGGCCCCCCCCCCTCTGCCTCCTGTGTCCCTGGCCCCCCCCCCCCCTCTGCCTCCTGTGTCCCTGGCCCCCCCCTCTGCCTCCTGTGTCCCTGGCCCCCCCTCTGCCTCCTGTGTCCCTGGCCCCCCCCTCTGCCTCCTGTGTCCCTGGCCCCCCCTCTGCCTCCTGTGTCCCTGGCCCCCCCCTCTGCCTCCTGTGTCCCTGGCCCCCCCTCTGCCTCCTGTGTCCCTGGCCCCCCCCTCTGCTCCTGTGTCCCTGCCCCCCCCTCTGCCTCCTGTGTCCCTGGCCCCCCCCTCTCCTCCTGTGTCCCTGGCCCCCCCCTCTGCCTCCTGTGTCCCTGGCCCCCCCTCTGCCTCCTGTGTCCCTGGCCCCCCCTCTCTCCTGTGTCCCTGGCCCCCCCCTCTGCCTCCTGTGTCCCTGGCCCCCCCTCTCCTCCTGTGTCCCTGGCCCCCCCTCTGCTCCTGTCTCCCTGGCCCCCCCTCTTGCTCCTGTGTCCCTGCCCCCCCTCTTCTCCTGTGTCCCTGCCCCCCCTCTGCTCCTGTGTCCTGCCCCCCCTCTGCCTCCTGTGTCCCTGGCCCCCCCCTCTGCCTCCTGTGTCCCTGGCCCCCCCTCTGCCTCCTGTGTCCCTGCCCCCCCCTCTGCCTCCTGTGTCCCTGGCCCCCCCTCTCTCCTGTGTCCCTGCCCCCCCCCTCTGCCTCCTGTGTCCCTGGCCCCCCCTCTGCCTCCTGTGTCCCTGGCCCCCGCCTCTGCCTCCTGTGTCCCTGGCCCCCCCTCTGCCTCCTGTGTCCCTGCCCCCCCCCCTCTGCCTCCTGTGTCCCTGCCCCCCCCTCTGCCTCCTGTGTCCCTGCCCCCCCTCTGCCTCCTGTGTCCCTGGCCCCCCCCTCTGCCTCCTGTGTCCCTGGCCCCCCCCTCTGCTCCTGTGTCCCTGGCCCCCCCCTCTGCCTCCTGTGTCCCTGGCCCCCCCTCTGCCTCCTGTGTCCCTGGCCCCCCCCCTCTGCCTCCTGTGTCCCTGGCCCCCCCCTCTGCCTCCTGTGTCCCTGGCCCCCCCCTCTGCCTCCTGTGTCCCTGGCCCCCCCCCTCTGCCTCCTGTGTCCTGGCCCCCCCTCTGCCTCCTGTGTCCCTGGCCCCCCCTCTTCTCCTGTGTCCCTGGCCCCCCCCTCTTCTCCTGTCTCTCTGGCCCCCGCCTCTTCTTCTGTCTCCCTGGCCCCCGCCTCTTCTCCTGTCTCCCTGGCCCCCGCCTCTTCTCCTGTCTCCCTGGCCCCCGCCTCTTCTCCTGTCTCCCTGGCCCCCCCTCTTCTCCTGTCTCCTGGGCACCGCTTTTGTCTCCCTGTTCCCCTGCCTAGCTGCCCCTGGGCAGTTTTATGCTGTCACCTTATTTCTAAATCTGCTATTTACTGGGATCCCTGTCCTGAATATATGCACTTGGCACCTTATACGGGGGTCTGTTACTGTTAGGCCAGTGGGGGGCCAACATTGCATTTGATAGTGGGGAAGGTAAAGTCGTAGTAATTTATTTCTATAGTGCGAACATATTCCGCAACACTTTACATTAGTGAGGGGACTAGTACAGACAATAACGGCATTACAGAATAACACACAGATACCAAGAGGAGAGAGGGTCCGGCTCGCAAGCTTACTGTCTGTACGGAAATAGGGGGGGCATAAAGGGTTAATGGTAAAATATGCTTATACTCTACAATAAAGCCATCAATGTATAAACAGGGGATGCACATAACGCTGCATGAAGCGGTCACCAGCCAGTATGTGTTCAAATACAGAGGGTTATTAAGTGCATGGAGGGTGTGTGAACAGATGACACGAGAATCCTGATTTGGAAGAGAATTTTATAAGGGCAAAATGGAGATAGTTAGATAAGTGAGGTGATAGACCAGTCTAAAGATATGCGGTCCTGGGTAGTGCATTCCAAAGAATTGGCGCAGCTTGTGAGAAGTCTTGGAGACTGGAAATGGAGGTTCAGATTAAGTATTTCAGTCTTGGGTCTTTAGTGGAACAGAGGACATAGACATATGAGCAGCCAGAGAATAAAATCCATTTCTGGGCGCACTGTCCCGATTTCTGTGCTGCTTACAGTAGCATCTGATATCCAGTGACAAGTAAATGATTGGATATTAGCAGACTTGTTAAGACCAAAAGACAAGTTGCACCACTCCTGATTTGTCTGGTTTACTAAATGCTTGTATTCCTCATCAACGGACACCTCAGAAGCATCTCTTCAAAGACATTAAAAAATGTGACCTTCCCTTTATCACTGGTGCAGGTCCCTATAGAGTCTGTCAGCACTGATTGGGTAAGGACTCCCCACACTTTTGACATGAAGTTGTCAATCCATAAATTTCCAGTAGTAGCAACAAAGGACCAATGCAAGGCAGACCGATGAGAAGACTTGCCCCAGAAATTTTTACCATGTGAAATAGACATTTACTGGATGTACATGTCATGATAGCTGGCAGTACCCCTCTTACATATCCTCGCACCAAACTTAGATTTTAAAAGGAACTTGTCATGTAAAAAAAAACGCTATTTGCCAACAGATAAGAGGTTAATCTGCAGGTTAATAGCATTCTAAAGCTGCCCATCTCCCACACTGACAGCCTGACTACTGTATGGAAATGAACTTTATTCCCTCCGGCTTTCAGTCATACAGTCGTGGCTAGTCACTGCTCCGTAGATGGTGAGCTGTGGCTATAACCATGCCCTGGCATGGACTGACAGCCCTCAGCAGTCCATCAGTACAGAGCTGGCTGTCACCGTGCCAGGGTTTGGTTATAGCCACAGCTCACTATGTACTGAGCAGTGACTAGCCACGACTGTATGACTGAAAGACAGAGAATGCTGGAGAGGAATAAAGTTCATTTACATATCAAAAAACTGAACGGCACATCCAAACATAGATCCAGTGTGAACAGGTGCTAAACCTAGAGTCACCAACTCATATACATACAAGAAAAAAAGGTAGCACACTGCAGCGCTATAGCTTGCAAACATAAATATGAAAAATGAATTGCATCATTACCTTAGAAATATGAAAAATTGAGAAGTCTTAGCGCATAAGATGGCCAAATTATGTGAGCCTGATAGCCACGTCAAGGCTCTTCTCGTATATCAGGTCCTAACTAATGCCAATCCTCACTTAGAAAAGTCTGTCTGCATGGAACATATGAATCCTCTCTTCAGACTAAAATCTACATCTCTGTGAGGAGAACCGTGTAATAAAAAGCTGTACAACGTGATCCAGTAGGTATGAATACATATCAAAAAACTGACCGCACACCAAACATAATCCATTGAACAGTTAAACTAGAGCAAACTCATAACATACAAGAAAAAAAGGTAGCACACTGCAGCGCTATAGCTTGCAAACACGAAATATGAAAAATGAATTGCATCATTACCTTAGAAATATGTTTGCAAGCTATAGCGCTGCAGTGTGCTACCTTTTTTTCTTGTATGTATATGAGTTGGTGACTCTAGGTTTAGCACCTGTTCACACTGGATCTATGTTTGGATGTGCCGGTCAGTTTTTTGATATGTATTCATTTACCTTCTACCTGAGCACTCCACCTGTTGGTCACAGGCTTTTTAATTACACCAGGTTCATTACCCCTCCACAGAGATGTAGATTTTAGTCTGAAGAGAGGATTCATATGTTCCCATGCAGACAGACTTTTCTAAGTGAGGATTGGCATTAGTTAGGACCTGATATACGAGTAGAGCCTTGACGTGGCTATCAGGCTCACATAATTTGGCCATCTTATGCGCTAAGACTTCTCAATTTTTCATATTTCTAAGGTAATGATGCAATTCATTTTTCATATTTCGTGTTTGCAAGCTATAGCGCTGCAGTGTGCTACCTTTTTTTCTTGTAAAGTTCATTTACGTCTTGTAGCCCGTCAGCTTTAATGTGAATGCGGTTTTTGACATGACAAATTTCTTTTAAATGTCTGAGTGAAATGTGTGAACCCTGCATGCCGATAACTGCTGCTGATTGGCTACAGCGCTCATGGGACATAATGTCATCCAAGTGCTGGGAGTCCTGGCACCTACATTGCTGAAACAATACTAGTGTGGGAGGGGAGTTTAAGTATTTTTTATTTTATTTGGGACACTACAGTATTTAACCCCTTCCCGACCCATGATGCCTACGTCGGCGTCATGAAAACCTGTGCCTTCCCGACCCATGACGTAGGCGTCATGGTATAAATCTCACTCCTGCGGGTCAGGTGACCGGGGTGACCCTTTGTGCTTCACCACGAGGGGGAGGGTGGCTTAACCCCCACTTGGCTACGATCGCTCTGATTGGCTGTTAAAAGTGAAACAGACAATCAGAGCAATTTGTAATATTTCACCAATGAAATTTGGTGAAATATTACAATCCAGCCATGGCCGATGCTGCAATAGCATCGGCCATGGCTGGAGACCGAGATCCGCCCCCTCAACACCGAGTGACAGCAGTGATCGGCCGCTACCACCGATTGATGGCGGCGATCTCGCGCGTCACTTCTGCTCCTTCGGTCCCCCACTTATCTCTTGCTCGCCTCTTCCCCCGTGTCCTCCATCACCCCATCTATCCTCAACACTTTCACACTGTATACTCAAAATAGAAAAAAAAAAGTAAATAAACCCCCCTTTTATCACCCCCATTGGTAGGGACAAGTAATAAAACAAAGAAAATATGTTTTATTTTTCCGTTAGGGTTATGTGATGGAGGAACAGCCACCATCTTGGATATGGGGCATAATGCACGCCTCATGTCTGAGCTTGGCCTGTCCCAGGTGCCATTTGGTCTAGTTCAGAGTCACAGGCAGCTAACTGCTCCTAACCCCCATGGCCTATAGGCATATTGAAGAAAACAGGGTTTAGTACTCCACTGTTGAATAACAAGGTCTTTTAGTTTGCTAAGTAGATCAGGCCAAAACAGGACTTCAAAGCTGGAGTCCGGAGCCACGCCAGCATGGGGCCTGGAGATGCCTGGGGGCTTCAATTAGATTATACCTGTCAGCTAGACATAGAAAACACATAAATTGTTTCTCCCAGCCACTACGACTCCGTTCTAGGATTATGAATTATGAGCATGCCTTTCGAGGTACAGACTCACAAAAAAATATTTGCGTGATCCTGCGGACCTCTCGCATCTGACAGTGCAACTCACGAGTCGGTGATGGCTCGGGGACCTGAGATATAGAGATTGGGTCGCTGTGGAGGGCCAATCGGGCCATGTTTGATCTCCACGCGACAGGCAAAACAAACTGCATTCGCTGGTACCTCTCGTGTCCTGATCCAATCGTCCTGGAGAGAGTTAACCCCTTTCCTAGATATTGGGGATAAATTCTGCAGGGAGCTGAAGGGTGGAGATTATTAGCCCACCCTCTGACACCGAGGCGAGGGACCTAGCAGGTTTAAGAACTGTGAGCGGATGGCAGACTCTGTTCTCACAGAAGAACAAGACTATGATGATCTAAGAAGGAACAGGGGACAGATCTGCCAAAGGGAGCAGCGGCACACGTTTTGGGGATGGTCCGGCAACTAGGATTCTTACCTGTGGATCGCAGAGCTCCCGTCGTCCACATGCAACCTACAGCCTGGTAACATTGACCTCTAGCTTAATACCCATAAGCCTTGTACCATTATTGTTGTATTTTACTCTGACTGCAAATCCACTGTAATTCCGTTGTATAGCTTACTGTATATTTCTGTAATTATCTAGTGCGCCCTTAAGGCAATTAAATCATAAAATTAATTTTGGGCTGATGCTTTTACTCTGATCACGAATCTTAGCATACCCAGTGGGTAACAGGACATTCTCCCCGGCGGCCATTTGCTCTAGGTGCAGTTCCCTTACTGACCTGAGAGACAAAGGGGGCGCCGGAGAGCTGTGACTGTAGTTACATCACATTGGTGACGTGGGAGGAACCGGGTTTCCTTCACAGGTTAGAACTAGGGTTAGGGTTGGGATTAGGGTTAGGCTTGTGGTTAGTGTTAAGGGTGTGTTGGGGTTATGGTTGGGATTAGAGTTAGGGGTGTGTTGGGGTTGGGATTTAGGGTTAGGCTTGTGGTTAGTGTTAAGGGTGTGTTGGGGTTATGGTTAGGGTTGGGATTAGGGTTAGGGGTGTGTTGGGGTTAGGGGTGTGTTGCAGTTAGGGTTGGAGTTAGAATTGAGGGGTTTCCACTATTTAGTTTATGACCACATATGAGGTATCGGTGTACTCAGTAGCAATTGGCCAACAAATTTTACGATCCATTTTATCCTGTTGGCCATGTGAAAATGTAAAAACTTAGGCTAAAAGAAAATTTTTGTGAAAAAAAAAAGTACTTTTTTTACGGATCAATTTGTGAAGCACCTGGGAGTTCAAAGTGCTCACTATGCATATAGATAAGCTCCTTGGGGGGGGGGGGGTCTAGTTTCCAAGATGGTGTCACTTGTGGGGGAGCTCCAATGTTTAGGCACACAGGGACTCTCCATATGCGACATGGCAACCGCTAAATATTCCAGCATATTTTCCATTCAAAAAGTCAAATGGCCTCCTTCCCTTCTGGGCCCTGCCGGCGCCCAAACGGTGGTTTATGACCACATATGAGGTATCGGTGTACTCAGGAGAAATTGCCCAACAAATTTTAGGATCCATTTTATCCTGTTGCCCATGTAAAAATGAAAAAATTGATGCTAAAAGAATTTTTGTTGGAAAAATTAAAATGTCCATTTCCAGTTCACCACCTGACAGCACCATGGAGGACGTCCTTATCCTTAGTGAGACAGGAACAACAAGCAGTTAACAGGACCCTCCCCTCGCCACCCCTCAGTGTTTTTCCTGTCCCCCTGAGGATAGGAGCGATGAGCAGAGCCCCTGATCGTGCTGGCAGATGGTGAGGATCGGAGGGGCCCAGCCTTTCCCTTCCCACCCGGTAGATCTGCGCTGATACCTGCTTCTGTCAGGTCCCTCATGCCAGTGTAGCGCTGCTCCTGGTACGCGGCCCGCTTCCTCCGGACAGGGGGCTCTCGGTCCGGCGCCATAACCGCTCTCCTGGGCTCAGTCGGCAGCGACGAACGCCGGCAGCAAGGAGCTACTTCCGGGTCATGGTACGTCACTTCCGGTCGCGTCACACGCCGGAGACATGCGAGGGCACGATCGCGTCGCACAGGAGCGTGGAGGGGCAGGATCAACCAGGTATGGAGGATAAAGAGGGGGTTCTAACCGGAGACACCGCCGGCCATCCTGACAAAGGGAGACAATAGCGGTGCAACAAAATGAAAAACGCAGCCAGACCTGCGGGCCCAGAGATCGCACAGGGGCACGTGAGTAGGCTACTTAAAGCCTGACTTAGTGCCCACAATGCGCCCATGTACCCCTAAATTACAGAAGGGAACCTCTGTTTTTGTAGGGGGACCAAACAACCCAGGAGAAGAAGAAACCTGGCAAACCTGTTCCGACAAGCCTACAGCCTACAATGATCCTCAGTCTACTGAACCATCGCACGACCAGCTCTACCCTTTCCTAGTGTATCCTCACCCATCCCTGTAGACTGTGAGCCCTCGCGGGCAGGGTCCTCGCTCCTTCTGTACTTGTGTGTCCCTTGTCTAGCACACGTTTATTGTACCTGTCTATATTTTCCCTTTTCATATGTAAAGCGCCATGGAATAAATGGCGCTATATAAATGTGTAGTAATAATAATAATAGAAAGAAATGCCCGATTTGTGTATCTAAGTTACCGGAGGGCTGGCTAAAACCTTTATGCGACGCCTGCACATATAAAGTCGTCGGAGAGGAGCAGACATCATTGTTCAATATGAGGTCCATGATAAGGCAGGAGGTCCAAACATCCATTTCAGGCTTGAACCTTCCTTGCCTTAGCCAAGCTGAAACCCAGAAACCCCGGAAGAGGCCTAGGGAACCTAGTACTTCGGAGGAAGAGGACGGGAGGATTCAGAACAGGAAGAAAAGGACGAATTGTCAAATAGGGGGAAAAAAATTTTTTCTCATCGGCAGACAGACGAGTTGCTCCAAGCGGTCCGTGATACTATGCAACTACAGGACGCACCAGAGGAGACGTCTGTTCAGGATGAAATGTTTGGGGACTACAATCCCAGATTTCCAGAGTATTCCCAGTCCATAGCCATATCCGATCCATGATCCTGGAAGAATGGCAGGAGGCGGAAAAAAGACTTGTAATTCCTAGGGATTTCAGGCTCAGGTTGCCATACAATCCTGACGACCTCAGAGCTTGGGATGATGTCCCCAAAGTGGACGTGCCTGTTGCCAAGATGGCAAGGAAATCCTCAATCCCGTTCGAGGACTCATCCAGTCTAAAGGATCCGATGGATCGAAAGGCGGATGGCCTACTAAGAAGGACATGGGAAGCATCGGCGGCTATTATTCGGGCTAATATTGCAGCCACATCAGTTGCTCGATCTATGTATCTCTGGTAGATGACTTAGAGCATCACCTGAAAGCCAAAACTCCCAGGGAGACCATTCTTAGATCCCTACCATTACTAAAACTTGGCACGGGGTTCATGGCGGATGCATCCGCAGAATCAGATTTGCAGCCAGAAGCGAGTCCTTATCAAATGCAGCCAGACGAGCGAGCTGGCTTAAAATGTGGTCGGGAGACACCCATTCTAAAAAACAAGTTATGCGCCATCCCTTTCTCAGGGATAAAATGTTCGGGCCAGTTCTAGACAATATATTAGAAAAGGCCGCCGACAAAAAGGGGTTCCCCGAAGAAAAAACTAATAAATAGCCCTTTCGGAGATCCCGACCTGGCCAGGATCCAGACTATAGAGGGAAAGGAAAGACAGGTAGATGGAGCTACCCCAAGGGGGAAAGGGAAGAGATTCCATCTTTGGAGCTAGAACTGGGACCCACAAAAAATGACGCTATCAGAGTGGGGGGCCGGATAAGATACTTCTTGGGAGGTTGGCCGAAGGTCTCTCACATCCCGTGGATTCTCCACAGTCAGCCAAGGCTATATCCTGGAGTTCGTCAGCAGGCCGCCAGAGAGGTTTGTGACCACCAAATCCCAACCCTCTCTGACCGCATCTATGTGGACGGATGTCCAGGACTTACTCAGACTAAAGGTGATAGTCCCAGTTCCCCTGTCAGAAAAAAGCAGGGGTCACTATTCGAGACTATTTTCAATCAAAAAGCCGTCGGGACAGTCCAGGACTATCATAAATCTCAAACCACTGAATCACTACATAAAATACAAAAGATTCAAAATGGAATCAGTAAAGAGCACTATTCCCCTGATAGACAAGGACTTGGTAATATGCACGCTAGACTTGGAAAACGCATACTACCATGTGCTGATCCATCCAACCTATCAGAGATATCTCAGGTTTGCCCTGGCACACCAGGGAACAGTCCATCACTTTCAATTTCAGGCCCTTCCCTTCAGGTTAGTTTCAGCCCCCAGAATTTTCACGAAGTTAATGGCGGAGGTGGTAGCATGGTTGAGAAACCAGGGAGTGACAATGGTACCCTATTTGGACGATTTCCTGGTAGCAGCGGGGTCCGAGGAACAGCTCAGGGTAGATTGTCAGACCACAATTTCCGTTTTTGAGGAGCTGGGATGGATAATAAACTGGAAGAAGTCGAGTTTAGTCCCGCAGACCAGAGTGAAATTTTTAGGGGTCATGTTAGACTCCCATACCAGAACATCGTTTTTACCAGAAGAAAAGCAGCGGTCCCTCACGGAGAACATTCGTAAGAAAGTCTTGTTCCATCAGGGAGGCCATGGCAGTTCTAGGCTGGATGACGGCATGCATTTCTTGCGTGAGATGGAGCCAGTTCCACTCACGAAAATTACAGCATCAAATTCTTCGGTCCTGGGACAGGAGGCAGTGTTCCCTGGACAAGAAGATAACTCTATCATTGACAGTGAAAAAATCGCTGGGTTAGTGGAGCGTTCAGAAGAACCTAGGAGTAGGGGTACCCTGGATTCTCACACCTTCCCTCACGGTCACTACAGATGCCAGTCAGACCGGATGGGGCGGACATGTGAAGAGAGTCTACTATCAGGGCCAATGGGACCCAGAGACGAGTACAAGGTCATCAAATTTCAGAGAGCTGTTCGCCATTTGGAAGCTTCTCCTCCACGCCAGGGGATGCTCAGAGGAAAACACGTAAAGATACTTTCCGACAACACGACGGCGGTGGCATTCCTACAACATCAAGGAGAGCCAAGACACCCGGCGCTACAGCATCTTGCGGACCAGATATTCAGATGAGCGGAGAAATCGGTAAAATCCATCTCAGTAGTTCATCTGGAGGGAGCCCAGAATCAGGTGGCCGACTTCTTGAGCAGGACGAAACTAAATCCGTCCGAATGGGAGCTAAACTCAGAAGTTTTCAAGATGATTTGCCAGCGGTGGGGAACACCGCAGGTGGACCACTTCGCCAGCAGGGAAAATACAAAATTAAGAACATTTTTCTCGCTGAATCCGTTGGACGGCGCAGCAGGTATAGACGCCCTATCGCAGAACTGGGGAGAGGGACTCTTATACGCCTTTCCACGATTTCCTCTGATTCCAAGGATGTTAAGGAAGATACGGGAAGACGGAGCGACAGTGATAGTAGTGGTCCCATTCTGTCCCAAGAGGAGTTGGTTTTCGCTCCTAAACAGATTGGCGGTAGAAGAACCTATACATCTCCCAGAGAGGGAAGATCTTCTGTACCAGGGCCCAGTTACTCATTCCAATCCGGACCCACTACGGTTGTCGGCATGGATCCTGAGAGCCAGATCCTAAGATCCAGAGGGCTTTCAGAAGACGTAATTCTACTATGCAAGCAAGTAGGAAGCCGGTGACTACAGCCATCTATAACAAAATATGGAAGCGTTTCTGCTAATTTTCAGGGAAATCCGCAGTAAACACGGCGTTGCCTAACATTCCCAAAATACTCGACTTCCTCCAGTCAGGGTTCTCAAAGGGTCTAAGACCTAGCACCCTGAAGGTGCAAATTTCTGCCCTGAGTGTGTTTTTTGACTATCCTATAGCCACACACCCCTGGGTAGCGAGATTCTCAAGAACAATCAGGCTGAAACCCCTAGTGAATAATCCAGTCCCTCCATGGAGCCTTAACCTAGTCTTGGATGTCCTATGTAGACCTCCATATCTCCTCTCACAAGACATAGCCAAACTCTCTATGAAAACGGCCTTCTTAGTTGCAATAACGTCCGCAAAAAGGTTGGGGGAGTTGCAGGCATTGTCGATTCAGGACCCATACATGCAGACTTTTGACGACAAACTAGTTCTAAGGCTTGATCCCGGGTTCCTTCCCAAGGTAGTGTCCTGTTCAAACATGGACCAGGAGGTTGTCCTGCCCTCCTTCTGCCAGCATCCTAAGAATCCTGGGGAGCAGGCCTTTCATAATTTAGACGTTAGAGATACGGTACTAAAATACATAGCAGCAACGGAGGGTTGGACAACCATTTACTCATCCAATATGGAGGGCCTAATAGGGGCAGAAAAGCAGCAAAGGCTACCATCGGTAGATGGATAAGATCTATGATAGCCATAGCATATAAATCTGAAGGGAGAGATCCCCCGGTATCATTAGGGCCCATTCCACACGCTCTATTGCCACGTCATGGGCACAGAGAGGGGGCTTCAACAGAACAGATTTGCAGGGCAGCAACGTGGGCTAATGTCAGCACCTTTGCCAGACACTACAAACTAGACATAGGCCTAGAACAATTGGCGTTTGGTAGAAAAGTGTTGCACGCTGTAGTCCCACCCTAGTGTTACCATTCTCTGGTACTGCTCCATGGTGCTGTCAGGTGGTGAACTGGAAAACGGTAATTAGATGTACCGGGAATTGTGTTTCCAGGAATCGATCCTGACAGCACTACTAGTTCCCTCCCTGTTGCAAATATCGTTAGGTTATACCATTGTGAAGTAACATGTGTATAGAGTTTTGTTAATAAAAGTTGTTTGCATCCATCCAGATGTGGTACTTTGAAAAATCACTGAGGGGAGTGTCCTTTTAACTGCTTGTTGTTCCTGTCCCACTAAGGATAAGAAGGACGTCCTCCATGGTGCTGTCAGGATGGATTCCTGGAAACACAATTACCGGTACGTCTAATTACCGTTTTTTTCCTTCCACGTTGCTTTAGTTCCTGTGAAGCACCTGAAGGGTTAATAATCTTCTTGAATGTAGTTTTGAGTACCTTGAGGGGTGCAGTTTTTAGAATGGTGTCACTTTTGGGTATTTTCTGCCATATAGACCCCTCAAAGTGACTTCAAATGTGAGGTGGTCCCTAAAAAAAAAAAATGGTTTTGTAAATTTTGTTGTAAAAATGAGAAATCGCTGGTCAACTTTTAACCCTTATAACTTCCTAACAAAAAAAAATTTTTTTACAAAATTGTGCTGATGTAAAGTAGACATGTGGGAAATGTTATTTATTAACTATTTTGTGTCACATAACTCTCTGGTTTAACAGAATAAAAATTAAAAATTTGAAAATTGCGAAATTTTCAACATTTTCGCCAATTTAAATTTTTTTCACAAATAAACGCAAAAATTATCGACCTAAATTTACTACTAACATAAAGCCCAATATGTCACGAAAAAACATCTCAGAATCGCTAGGATCCGTTGAAGCGTTCCTGAGTTACTACCTCATAAAGGGACACTGGTCAGAATTGTTAAAAATGGCCAGGTCTTTAAGATCAAAATAGGCTGGGTCATGAAGGGGTTAACGGGTCTGTCCAAGCAGTGGAATGTGCTGTGATTTTTATTTTTGTATCTAAAATTGTTTATGAAATTATTAATATGAAATGTCATGTTTTAAAATGTTTTATTTTTTTTTCTGCAGCTGCTGGGGGCTGCCATTTTTATTTGCTGGTGTTTAAGGGTATGTGCCCAGGATCAGGAACTGCTGTGGATTAAACGCTGCACATTTATGCAGCGTCAAACCTGCAGCGGCCAGATATTACAGCATAGTAGATGGGATTTCTAGACATCCCATGTCCACTATTTGTCCATAGTCTCCTGTGGTGCTTCTCGTCCCAGCATGCCAATTTCTTTTATGGAGACGCTAGTCTCCACAACAGAAATGTCATCAAAACAATGTATTGAATGTGGTAAATCCGCACGGTTCAGTGAACACATGCAGATTTTCCTGCATTCAATAAAAGGCAGGGCTTTGGACGCAGTGACCATAGGCTGTGTCCAAAGCCCTGCTAACTTTGGATTGTGGGAATTTACCCGAAGTCTCTGGGTACACAGTTACCACAAATACGGCAACCCCTAGGCATTGACTGTGGTGGGCTCTGATCACATCTCCTACATGGTGGCTGCCTCGGCTGTGAACTGAGCATGACCCTTGGGCTGTCCAGGTCACAGTTGCGGAGCAGACAGGCGCCATTTGTTTGTAGTTCACAGCTGAACTTATTCCAATGTTGAGAACAGGGAGGTAGCCTGGAATTAATAGTACAATACCATGCTGCTCACCACAGTGCTCAGAACACTGCAGTGTAACAATCACGCTGCAGTACTCTGAACACTGATATATTCAGATGTCCCTTCGTTATACATTTGAAGGAGCCTTTACACTGACATCGGATTAGATATGTAGCTCTACGGCCTCTTTCACACATCAGTTTTTTGCCATCCGTCACGATCCGTTGTTTTGTGAAAAAAACAGATCCTTCATTTGATGCTGCAGGATCCGTTTTTTTTTCTCATAGACTTGTATTAGCGACGGATGGCCGCATGTTTCATCTGTCTTTTGACGGATCCGTCGAAAAAATCTTTGTCGGACGGAGTCAACGGACAAAGGAACATTTTTTTTCTGTACGTCAAAAAATCGGACAGCGACAGATCCAGCGCCATCCATCGTAGGCTATAATGGAAGCCTATGGGCGCAGGATCTATCACTGTCCGTCAAAAGACGGATTCCGGCGACGGATCCGTTTTTTACAACTGAGCATGCCCGGAATAATTTCTTTTCCTTTAATTTAACCCCCACAGCTGTTCTGGCACATAAAAAAAAATATCTCTCCCTCTCCCAGAAGCGCATGGGACAAAGTTCACCTCAGCAGCCTTGACGGATCCGTCGCTTCAGGGACGGATTGCGACTGATTGTAAAAAACTGATGTGTGTAAGAGGCCTACCATGTTTGATGCGCCCTGCGTTGCTCGTCCCGGGGTGTGATCCCCAGAGTATGACCAGCTAACAGAAGCTGTCAGTCGTCCTTTGTGACACGCTCCACATCTCAGTATGATTTTGGAGTCCCCAATAAAACCTCTGCAGTTGGATTCTAAACTTCATTCTCTTATCCTTTTGCAAACGCTCAGAAAGGAGTGATGTCACACATGTGAACAGACCCCTGCCCACTTTTACTTCAGTCGCAATTGCGAGCTGGCAGCACCCTAGGATTTCATGGCAAGTTTCAGCAGCTGCTCCCTTTAATATTTAAAAGTGGAAAATATCTCAGATAAGGTAGCAAAAACCTGGTGACCCATTCCATTTACCTTCCTAATGGGGGAATCCAAATCTATTGTATTGTGTAGATGGTGCATGAGGTACCGTATATACTCATGTATAAGCCGACCCGTGTATAAGCGACCCCCCCCCCCCCTAATTTTGCCATTAAAAACTGGGAAAACTTATTGACTCGCGTATAAGCCTAGGGTGAAAATGATTATGCCCCCATATGCCTGCACAGATTATGCCCCCATATGCTGCACAGATTATGCCCCCATATGCTCCACAAGATTTAATGCCCCTATATGTTCCACAGATTATGCCCCCATATACTCCACAGATTATGCTCCACAGATACGTCCTTTATGCTGCTGCAAAAAAAAAATAACATACTCACCTCTCGTCACTGGGGGCCAGGTGCCGGGGTCCTGAGCAGGCGGTGACACCGGCACGCTATGGGGGACAGGTGCCGGTGTCACCGCTCGCTCAGGACCCCGGCACCTGAAATATTTACCTGTCACCGGACCGGTCCACCGCTGCGCTGCTCCCACTTCCGGGTCCTCGGCAGTGAATAATCAGGCAGAGGGCAGGGCGCGGCGCGCATTAACGACGTCATCGCGCCCTCTGCCTGAACATTCACAGCCAGAGGAGTCGGACGAGGGAGCAGCGCAGCGGTGGACCGGGGATAGGTAAATATCGCTGTACTCACCCCTTCCCTCTCTGCAGCCTCTTCTCTTCTCCCGGCGGTCTCCGCAGTGCTTCTGTCCTACAGCGGTCAGGTGGTACTGCTTATTAAAGTCATGAATATGTGCATATTCATGACTTTAATGAGCGGTACCATGTGACCGCTGCAGGAAGGAGCCGGAGATCGTGGGAGAAGCAGGGGAGCTGCAGAGACGCGCCGGCGGAGGGGTAAGTATGATCCGACTCCCCCGCCGACCCCGGTATATGACTCGCGTATAAGCCGAGAGGGAGACTTTCAGCCCTAAAAAATGGGCTGAAAATATCGGCTTATACATGAGTATATACGGTAAATGTGCTGTGCTACCAGGAAGAAGTCCCAGGCAAGCGCAAAACAGCTGTTATCTACATATACTAATGTATTCTACATGCTACCACTCTGTACTTTTAGAAGAGGTGTTCATTAAAGATTTCCCCTGACCCACTTCCTGTGGTCTGAGAGCAACAAAACTTGGCACAGTTATTAGTCCTTCTCTACATAGGTGCCACCTAGTGACACACACATCTCTCTTTATGCAACTGTAAACACCTCGCTTGTAGAAGTCGGCAGGTTGCTCCTAAAGCCACGTTGTGGATACGGAAATCGGAGTCTCATCATCTGGAAAATGCTTGCCTTTAAAAAAAATAACTTCATTGTTGGAAAGAGGAGGAAGTCCGATGGTATGAGGTCGGGTGAATAAGGGGAATGCGGTAGAATTTCAAAGCCACGAGCATGCTTCCATTTGGGCAACATGTGAGTTGTGAACTGGGGCATGGTCTTGCAGAAGGTGGTCAATTTTGGTGAGTGTAGAACCTAATGAGTATTGGGGTGCCAGTTCATATTAATAAACAAGAGCTACTGGATCTTTAAAGGGAACCTGTCGGCAGGATTGTGCACAGTAAGCTACAGACAGTGTCAGCTCGGCGCCGTTATACTGATTACCGTATATACTCATGTATAAGCCGACCCCCCCCCTAATTTTGCCACAAAAAACTGGGAAAACTTATTGACTCGCGTATAAGCCTAGGGTGAAAAATGATTATGCCCCCATATGATGCTCCACAGATTATGCCCCCATATGATGCTCCACAGATTATGCCCCCATATGATGCTCCACAGATTATTGCCCCCATATATGCTCCAGATTATGCCCCCATATGTTCCACAGATTATTCCCCCATATGTTCCACAGATTATTCCCCCATATGCCCAGATTATGCCCCATATGTTCCACAGATTATGCCCCCATATGCTCCATATTATCCCCATATGCTCCAGATATACCCATAGTTCTACAGATTATGCCCCCATATGCTCCAGATTATGCCCCATATGCTCCATAGTATAGGCCTCATATGCTGCTGCAAAAAAAAGACATACTCTCCTCTCGTCGCTGGGGGCCAGGTGCCGGTGTCCTGAGCAGGCGGTGACACCGGCGCACTATGGGGGACAGGTGCCGGTGTCACTGCTCGCTCAGGACCCCGGCACCTGAGATATTTACCTGTCCCGTTCCACCGCTGCACGCTGCGTCCTCGTCTGACTACTCTGGCTGTGAATGATCTGGCAGGGGGCGGGGCGCGCACTAACGACATCGCGCCCTCTGCCTGATCATTCACAGCCAGAGGAGTCAGACGAGGACGCAGCGTGCAGCGGTGGAACGGGACAGGTAAATATCGCTATACTCACCCCTCCGCCGGCGCGTCTCTGCAGCCTCTCCTCTTCTCCCCGTGCTCTCCGCAGCGCTTCCTTCCTACAGTGGTCACATGGTACCGCTTATTATAGTCATGAATATGTGCATATTCATGACTTTAATGAGCAGTGCCATGTGACCGCTGCAGGAAGGAGCCGGAGATCGTGGGAGAAGCAGGGGGGCTGCAGAGACCGCGCCGGCGGAGGGGCGAGTATGATCCGACACCCCCGCTCCCCCTCCCCCACCGACCCCCGATATATGACTCGCGTATAAGCCGAGAGGGGGACTTTCAGCCCTAAAAAATGGGCTAAAAATCTCGGCTTATACACGAGTATATACGGTAACTGAAAATAAAAATTAATGATATGCTTGTGCTCCAGGGTGGCCTGTGGTGGGGTCTTTATGTGGTGCTCTGCTTAACTATTCATACTGATGGCTTATGACAGGTCACTGCTGGAGATGAGTGAACATGGTCAGCTCCCTCCTTATTCGGCAAGTCACAGCCTGTTTGTTGGGCTCTCCATGCATGTGTTGTGACTGTCACAAAGCCGCGACATATGCAGATGCGGCACCAAACAGCTGATTATCGGGAGCGCTCCAGGTATCCTGGTTCCCGATGCAGCTTCTTCGGTAAGCGCTACAGCTTACGGGATAAGGAGAGAGCCGACTATGTTCGCTCATATCTAGTCACTGCCCCCTATTTTACATACTGCTTATTACATTATCAAAATGGCTCTGCCTGCCCAGTAGCATTTATCGGCGACCGTATAGATGCTACTGCACAGGTGGTGCCATTTTGCTAGAGGGGGAAAAAAAAATGGTCTCCACCAAGATGGCGCTCCCTGCGCAGTAGCATCTATCTGAAAAAAAATCTATGTATATGACTAAATAAAACAATTTAATGCATGTTATACATGCGAACATGCTGCAGCGACGGCACCTGCTTGCTGAAGATTATTTTTTTTCCAATACGTATAATAATCAGTATGTAAAATAGGGGGCAGATCATAGAGGGATCAGTGACCTGTCAGAAGCCATCAGTATGAATACCTAAGCAGAGCACCTGTAGGTGGCGTCCTTGGATATAGGATCAAGCCCTCATGTCAGAAAGGCCTGAGGGTATTCATTTAGGCGAGAGACTAGGTGTCCATCTTAAAAACATTTGTTTGTAATCCAATTTCACAGGATATGTGTACAGACAATGTATCTTCAAAGAAGCCAGAGATAGGATGTTCAATTTAAGAGCAATGGTTTATACTCCTATACCACAGGGTTAGGTATCCTCAAAGACTGGCTGAAGACACAATTTCCATGTACATGTAAGTGGTCTCTTTATTCTATTCACAGAACAAAGGACCATATACCACAAAACACAATCATCTTCCTGCCTCACAACTTTTGCAATCCCTTTTAGAGTTAATTTCATGTAGGTGTTATCCTGAGTTCATGGATCCGGTTGGGAGTTAAATGCTCTTATACATACAATGTCCATATTGACTCAACAGTGAGCATGCCACGTCTTTTGGTTTTAATGACCTCCCAAAATTTCCATAGCACTGAAGGGTAGTATGCCCTTTGGTACCGTTGTACCTTTTGCTAGGAAATCCATCCAGACTACGTTCTGGACCCAGAAGAATGAGCATTACCTTGCCTGCCAAAGGTTGGGCACGTGCCTTCTTTGGAGCAAGTGAGCCATGATGCTTCTATTGCATCAACTGGACTTTAGTCTCTGGATCATAGTGATGGACCCAGGTTCCATCCTCTGTGATCAGACTTGAAAACGTCCTCCTGGTTTCCATGGCACATCGTCAAGAGCCTGAGAGCATTCGACTCGTTACTGCTTCTGGAATAGTATGGGCACACCACTTCAGCACCTGTGAAAGAAAGACCGTTATCAGTTCAGAGTTGCAAATTGGCGCGTAAATTATAGAGACTTGTGTCATTACACATGTTCAGTTTCAGCGTCCTGCAGTAAACAGAAGTGGGTCAGGGTTAATCTTTAATGAATGTATGTTTTTGGAATAAGGTCTGCTGAATTTTAGGGTACCAGTTAGTGCCGCCATTCATTCTACATTTATGCTTGCACATACTCTGTACTCTTTACGTACTTTTGCTGGGCACCACTGGTTTTTACAGGGTAGTGCTTTCTGTTGCTTGCCAGTACTGACTCTTTAAATCGACTTTCATTTTTCTGTTTACAGAGCTGTATGAGGGTTTTTGTTTTTTTTGTTGGACAATTTGCAGATTCAATTGGTATTGTTTTAAAGTCTGTGACTTTTTCACTACTAGGGCAACCCCTACAAAATCTGAATGTTTGCTGCGGTTAAAGTAAAAAAAACACTTCTGGTGCCAGCTCCATTCCTGCGGTGTCAGCACTGGTGTTCACGTTACTGTCCCCACCTTCAGAATTATTGAACATCAACAGGAAGCTAGTTCTGTGGCTGCTCTGACTTTCTGCTGCTGTTTGATTTGTCGTAAGGCGAGAACAGTGACGCCAGCGCTGATTGAGCGCAGGGCTCACGTGAGCGCTGGGAAGCTTTTCTTGTCACTGCACTTTGAAAAAAACTAGGTTTTGATAACTTATTGCCTTTTTTTTTTTCCAAAAGCTGAACCAATAGAAAACTAAAGCTTGGCATACCAAAAAAAACCCTGGTGTGCCATGTTCCACCTATATTGCAAAGCGCCTACAAATCAGATAAGGCACCATGGATTGCGATATGTAGGAGTAAGTTCACAGGTGGCCACAGACTACTGACTTGGCTTCTGGACCAATCAATTACCTCATCTCTATTTAATTAAAAAGTTTCACCTTCAGGAACAGCCATGTTGTCTATCAAATCCCATAAACAGAGTGTCACCTGTAATGATGAGCGAGTATATGAGTGAGTATACTCGTTGCTCGGGTGTTCTCAGAGTATTTGGGCGTGCTCGGAGATTTAGCATGATTTGCGGCTGCTAGACAGCCTGAATGTATGTGGGGATTTCCTAACAAACAGGCAATCCCCACATATATTCAGGCTGTCTAGCAGCTGCAAATCATGCAGCTGCGGCGACACAAACTAAATCTCCGCGCACGCCCAAATACTCGGAGAACACCCGAGCAACTAGCATACTCTCTCATCACTAGTCACCTGTGCTGGTTGTCAAAATGTTTCATGGCTTGCTTTCTGTTTCTCTTACAGATTACTGACTGGTTCCTGATCCATATGTGAAAGATGGACGCCATGAGACTGTTTGTGGCCCCCTATTTGTTTTGTCGATAAAAAAAGTTACACATTATACAATAAAAGATTGTTTATAAATTATTTCAAATAAAACCGTTTCTAAAATGTTCATTTTAATTCATTGTAAATACTTTACAATATTTAAAATAATGTGTTTGGTATTTTGTTCTCTTCCCCTATGCCAGGGCTTTTTTGTTTTCTACCAAGGGATATTTACACCGTCATTTGAAGACTGTACAGAAATATCAACTTAAAAATTCTCCTACTATATTAGGCCAAATATTTTAATTAACTCACCCCTAATATAATGGCTGGAGCTTCTTCTCTTTTGTGTGGCTGTGATGTTAGGTGGTAATGATAATGTTGCTGCTCAACAGCTTTTCCATGTTTACGTCTGTCTATAGAGCCGTTTTTTGTTTTTTTTTTTACACTTTTGTAAAGAAAGTGGAAGGTCTGCTGTATACATCACATAGGAAACACTGTTGTGCATCTATCAGTTATGACACAGGTTACTGCATATACAGACCAAAAGTTTGGACACACCTCATTCAGAGATTTTTCTGTATTTTCATGTCTATGAAAATTGTAGAATCACACTGAAGGCATCAAAACTATGAATTAACACATGTGGAATTATACATTACACTTTACAAAAAAGTGTGAAACAACTGAAAATATGTCTTATATTCTGGGTTCTTCAAGTAGCCACCTTTAGCTTTGATTACTGCTTTGCACGCAGAAAAGGTGAACGGATGGACTCTACATGCCTAGTTTCCACCGTGAAGCATGGAGGAGGTGGTGTGGGGGTGCTATGCTGGTGACACTGTTGGGGATTTATTCAAAATTGAAGCGGTGAGCGGTCCAGCTCACCCCATACCGATTGGGTTCAGGTCTTGTGACTGTGGAGGCCAGGTCATCTGGTGGAACAACCAAACACTCTCCTTCTTGGTCAAATAGCCCTTACACAGCCTGGAGGTGTGTTTGGGGTCGTTGTCCTGTTGAAAAATAAATGATGGTCCAACTAAATGCAAACCGGATGGAATAGCATGCTGCTGCAAGATGCTGTGGTAGCCATGCTGGTTCACTATGCCTTCAATTTTGAATAAATCCCCAACAGTGTCACCAGCAAAGCACCCCTACATCATCACACCACCTCCTCCATGCTTCACGGTGGGAACCAGGCATGTGTAGTCCATCCGTTCACCTTTTCTGCATGCAAAGCAGTAATCAAAGCAAAAGGTGGCTACTTTGAAGAAACCTAGAATATAAGACATATTTCAGTTGTTTCACACTTTTCTGTAAAGTGTAATGTATAATTCCACATGTGTTAATTCATAGTTTTGATGCCTTCAGTGTGATTCTACAATTTTCATAGTCATGAAAATACAGAAAAATCGTTGAATGAGGTGTGTCCAAACTTTTGGTCTGTGCTGTACATCATGTAGGAGACACAGAGTGCTGCATTTATAGAGATGCACCAGCCAGTCTGTGCACTGCAATGCGATTGTTGTTCATGTGATAAGCTTGTCTGCCTGCTCCTCTGAGACTCTACTCTAATTTGTCCCACAGCGGAATTCAGGGGCTGTTGGCCCAAGCACTGCAACCCCCAGGATCTGCCCAAGAGCTTGAGGTTTCCTACACTACCCTAAAGGGCACAAATAATCAATATCGATTGGTCCACTTTTTCCATGCAGTTTCTCAATGTATGCCAACAATGTGGCACAATTTTTTTTCTGTGTCAAAGTGGTCTCTTGCCACTCTTGAGAGAGAGAGATAGATAATATATATATATATGAGAGAGAGAGAGAGAGAGATATAGTGTGGTACACCAAAGGGGGTCTTGCTGGATGGGAGATATATTTCTCCCAGCAGGCTGGAGTTTAGCTGGGGTTTTCCCTGAAGCAAGGACCTGTGATGAGGTCATAGTCACGGGAGCAGCTCAGGTGATGTGTAATGCACCTATGGGTGTGGTTGAGGGATATTTAATGGAGTCTGTGTGTTTGGTAGGGGGATCAGTACTGGCTAGGTTGAGCCAGTGGAAGGAGGTCTGGGAAGACACCTCCGGATCGTATTGCAAGGAAGAGAAGGAGCTTGGCTGGAGGCAGCCTGTATCCATGGTTTTTGGTACACTGTGTCAGCAAGCAGATTCCAGACCACCCGGGGAATGGCACCTGGCGGTCACTGCTGACCTGCAGCTGCTTAGTTAAGCCTGTCCCCATGCAAGGGTGAGTCTGGGAACAGTGATTCTCCAAGCTGGAGTGCATTTATGTTTCTGTTGCCTGATGTTTAAAGTGACAGTAAACCAGTGATTTTTGGACTTAAGGCTGTGGTTCCACGGTCCGGAACCACAGCGCTTTGGACGGAGCGGAAATTCCGCACAGTCCAAAGCCCCGCCCCCTTCTTTACGCGCGCTCATTCCGGATGTGTTCAGGACACCTCCGGAACACATCCGGAATGATCGCAAGGCTGCATAGCCCTGTGTTATTTCCCTTGCGGCGACGCTGCGTCGCCACAGGGACTAGGACATGCTGCGGTCTGAAAAGACGCGCCGCATGTCCGGAAACGCAGGTCTTCCGCCTGCGTGTTTTTACGCATAGTGGAGACTGGATTTCTTGAAATCCCCTCCACTATGCTGTAACATCTGGACGCTGCGTGTTTGACGCTGCGCCAACGCACAGCGTCAAACACGCAGCAATTCCGGACTGTTTCCTGATAGTGGAAACATACCCTTAAGCCTGTGTGTTGCCTCATTATTGCGGCCCGGCCACTGCCTACCAGAGCGAATCCCTACATTTGGTGGATTGAACGCGGGCATACGCAGTGAGGTCAGGCTGGTTTTTCGTATGGATTTTTCTTTTGCATACCAGTTTATGTCCTGGGTGAAGAGTGACAAATAACCAGGTGAAGACGTCTGGCTGTAACTCGGCGGGGTTACGAAGGTGACAAGCGGCTGGCTGTAACTTGGCGGGGTTACGAAGGTTGCTGTGGATCGGAGGGTCCACGAAGATGGCGCAGCGGAAGCGTACAGAGACTTGTGGTAGCAGGAGCTACAGTGACTTGCAGCAAGAGGTTCTGCAGCAGCGGGAGCTGCAGTAACAGCCACAGCAGCTTATGAGCAGCATCTGAAGGAGCTGGTGTGGTAAGAAGGACAGTGAACTGAGGCACACAAACTCTTAAAGGGCCAGTACACGCCCTAAATAAAAAGACTGTCTAAGGGTACTGTGTGAACTAGGTCCTGAGAGTGCCATGGGGGAGTCCACGTGATGGTTGCCAAAAAGGGGCAGTGACCCAAACCGTGATGGTTGCCAAAAGGTGGAGTCCCAAAAAGGGGTGGTAACCCAAATGAGTGCTTTCCCAAAAAGGGATGGAAACCCAGAGCAGGGTGGTGTCCCACAAGGGGGCGGAGCTGGGCAAAAAAGCGCGGCAGCAAAGGTACCATCAGATTGTTGCCCGGGGCAATGGTGGTATGTCTGTCATTTGAGTTACCCTCCAGGTGAGAGGCTACATGGGTGTTCCCTGTGGATGAATGGTGAGGAGGTATATGGACTGGTCGATTCTGGGAGCTCGGTGACCCTAGTGAGGGCTGTACCTGATAAATTATAGACACCAGAAAGATTGAGGTCACCTGCCTACATGGGTCCACTAGGGACTATTTAGAGGCCTGTGTGATCCTAGAGACGGTTAGGGACACAAAGCGATAAGGTAGCTATAGTTCCAAACTTAGCTTGTCCGGTGATGATAGGCCAGGACTCTGGGCTGTTCTCAGAATTGTGGGAGGGGGGAGTTCCTCTACAGTCGTTGAATGGAGGTATCTTTACTGTTGGGGCGACGTACGTTGGGACAGTGACGTCTCCAAAAACTGATGGGCCAGACGGTGACACTAGAGGAAAGGCTGCGTCTGCCCAACTTACTGACCTGAGGTCCCCTGAAGAGTATGACTGACTGATGTGGTAGGTGAACAGAGTGGAGCTGATTTCCCGAAGGGGAGTGTCTTGAGGGTTCACCGTACTATGGGGTGTGACTGTGACTCTAAGAGGAAAAAGGAATACATTAAGGAAGGACCGTGGGGTTGACCAAATTGCACCCTGTGAAGATTGGAGGGAAGGAAAATCTGTGACATGTGCTGTTAGAGTGTGGGTGGGGAAGAGAGCCCCTCTGAAAATGTAATGAAAAGTGATGGTGAGACTTGTGCTGGCTGGAAGAGAACAGGACCATGAGATAGCGCGGCTTAGAGAGACTGTAAAAGAGACAGTCGAGCGAGAAAGGGTCCTGAGACAAGAGATTGAGCACAGAGTGGAGGAGCTAGAGAAGGAAGTCTCTAAGCTCAGAGGTCATCTGGCAGCAGGTCAGTCTGTGAACAAGGCCGTGTTGAAAGATATAGAGGTGCTCAGAAAGGCCCAAGAGAAGCAGGAGCTTCTCCGGAGGATGGATGAGTGTCGCTGCCTGACAGAGGAGCGGGATAAAGTTCTCCAAGAGCTCAAGTTAGAGAAGGAGGCTAATGTCGAGCTCCAGAAATATACAAATAACCGGGAAATCAAACTCTCACGCTCTCCATATCGGATTGCAATGAAGGAGATCGAACAGGAGAGGTTGACCGAAGAAGGGGCCTCGACGGAGAAAGAAATCCAGCAAGGGAAATGCCATGCAGCTGGCCACCCAAGAAGTGTCGGTGTCTTGGAAAACGGTGCTGACGCTCAGGACGATGAGGTCCAACAATCTGTCCAAGAAGGTGAGACTTTGGTTTTCAAGTACGTGATAGAGGTACCCGAAGACATGCGAGAAGCTTGCCCCAGTGAGGGTGTGCACGAGGCCTTTGAAAAAACAGTGGAAGCACGTAGTGTGAACTGGGAACCTGAGACGAACCAGTTGGTGATACTGTCGACTAGGGAAGTCACAGAGAAGCGGGTGGCTGTCTTGAAGGATATGCATCTTCAATGTCTCCTCACGAAACAGATGATCAGGTTGGAGAATATGAAAGCCGCTCGACGCCGGAAGCTGAAAAGGGAAGCTCAAAATCGTCTGGGCTTGGTGGAAGACATCATCCTGGTACCCAGAAATCTGGTGGGTAAAGTTATCAGAAGACGGGGAAGAGTGATGCAGGAACTGGTGAATAAATCCGGTGTGAAAAGACTGAGGATTCCGGCTGATGACGTTACCCAGTCGAGGGTAAAGATGGGATGGTTCCATTCCTTGTTGTCGGTTCCAGGGAGAGTCTTGAGAATATCCGGATGCTTCTGGGGTATCACGTGGGGTACCTAAAGGAAATCGAGCAGTTAAGGCGTGAGAGGGAGCAGATCCATAAAGAGCTGCCGGAAATGAAGAGAAAATACCGAAAGAGGCTTGATGAAAGACGTAGAAGTAGTGTCGCCTTAAGTAGCTCAGTGCTGAGCGACCAAAGTGGGAGGCCCTGTAGTGGACGGAGTGACAAGGAGTCAGACTCAGATCAGTCAGTGGGTTTTACAGGACGGTGGACTCATGACCGCAATAACCGTAGAAGGCGGCCATGGAAGGAAAGGTCGCATAAAGGGTCCCACTTGGAAAGGGGGTTGACTAGAAACGGTCTGGTGACACAGACAGATGGTGACTCCAGGGCTGAAGCTCAAGGCCAACATACTGACCGCTGGGGGCAGGGGAGGCCTAACAAATGTGTTATGTATGACGACCAAACCCATCGGAGACAGCCCTCTCGAATGGTAGAACCAGGTGACAGGGACATCCACCCCCATAGGGTTGAACAAAGGGAGGAGGTATGTGGTACACCAAAGAGGGTCTTGCTGGATGGGAGATATATTTCTCCCAGCAGGCTAAAGTTTGGTCGGGTTTTTCCCTGAACACAAGGACCTGTGATGAGGTCATAGTCACGTGAGCAGCCCAGGTGATGTGTACCTCACTTGTGGGTGTGGTTGAGGGATATTTAATGGAGTCTGTGTGGTAGGGGGGATCAGTACTGGCTAGGTTGAGCCAGTGGAAGGAGGTCAGGGAAGACACCTCCGGAGCGAATTGCAAGGAAGAGAAGGAGCTTGGCTGGAGCCAGCCTGTATCCATGGTTTTTGGTACAGTGTGTCAGCAAGCTCAAGCAAGCAGATTCCAGACCACCCGGGGAATGGCACCTGGCGGTCACTGCTGACATGCAGCCGCTTAGTTAAGCCAGTCCCCATGTAAGGGTGAGTCTGGGAACAGTGATGCTACAAGCTGGAGAGCATTTTTGTTTTGTTATGTTTCTGTTGCCTGATGTTTAAAGTGACAGTAAACCAGTGATTTTTGGACTTAAAGGGAATCTGTCACCCTAAATTGGCGGGATATTTAAATGATGGCAGTCAGGTCAGATGGGCGGTGTTTTGGGTACTTGCCTTAACATGTTGTTCGCCGCTGTCTCCATTATTTCTGGGAATTGTGTTTGTTGCCCTCCATATAACGCGCCTGTGCATTGCAATCTGCGGGCAAAGCATACTGCGCGTGCGCAATTCAAGATTGCCATGCGCAGGCACGTTATATGGAGGGCAACGACTACAATTCCCAGAAATAATGGAGACAGCGGCGAACAACATGTTAAGGCAAGTACCCAAAACATCGCCCATCTGACCTGACTGCCATCATTTAAATATCCCGCCAATTTAGGGTGACATTCCCTTTAAAGCCTGTGTGTTGCCTCATTACTGCGGCCCGGCCACTGCCTGCCAGAGCGAATCCCTACATTTGGTGGATTGAACGCGGGCATACGCAGTGAGGTCAGGCTGGTTTTTCGTATGGATTTTTCTTTTGCATACCAGTTTATGTCCTGGGTGAAAAGAGTGACAAATAACCAGGTGAAGACATCTGGCACTAACTTGGGGGGGTTACGAAGGTCACAAGCGGCTGGCTGTAACTCGGCGGGGTTACGAAGGTTGCTGTGGATCGGAGGGTCCACGAAGACGGCGCAGCGGAAGCGTGCAGAGACTTGTGGTAGCGGGAGCTACAGTGACTGTTGCAGCAAGAGGTTCTGCAGCAGCGGGAGCTGCAGTAACAGCCACAGCAGCTTATGAGCAGCATCTGAGGACCTGGTGTGGTAAGACGGACAGTGTAAGCTGAGGCACACAAACTCTTAAAGGACCAGTACACGCCCTAAATAAAAAGACTGTCTAAGGGTACTGTGTGAACTGGGTCCTGAGAGTGCCGTGGGGGAGTCCACGTGATGGCTGCCAAAAAGAAGGCGTGGTCCCAAAAAGGGGCAGTGACCCAAACCGTGATGGTTGCCAAAAAGAGGGTGGAGTCCCAAACAGGAGTGGTTTCCCAAAAAGGGGTGGAAACCCAGAGCAGGGTGGTGTCCCTAAAAGGGTGGAGTCCCACAAGGGGGCGGTGACCCAAATGGGTGGTGGCCCAAAAAGGGGCGGAGCTGGCAAAAAGCGCCGCAGCAAAGGTACTATCGGATTGTTGCCCGGGGCAATGGTGGTATGTCTGTCCAGTCTGTCATTTGAGTTACCCTCCTGGTGAGAGGCTACGTGGGTGTGCCCTGTGGATGAATGGTGAGGAGGAGGTATATGGACTGGTCGATTCTGGGAGCTCGGTGACCCTAGTGAGGGCTGTACCTGATAAATTTATAGACACCAGAAAGATTGAGGTCACCTGCTTCCATGGGTCCACTAGGGACTATTTAGAGGCCTGTGTGATCCTAGAGACGGTTAGGGACACTAAAAGCCATAAGGTAGCTATAGTTCCAAACTTAGCTTGTCTGGTGGTGATAGGCCGGGACTCTGGGCTGTTCTCAGAATTGTGGGAGGGGGGAGTTCCTCTACAGTCGTTGAATGGAGGTATCTTTACTGTTGGGGCGATGTACGTTGGGACAGTGACGTCTCCAAAAACTTACGGGTCAGACAATGACACTAGAGGAAAGGCTGCGTCTGCCCAACTTACTGATCTGAGGTCCCCTGAAGAGTATGACCGTATGACTGACACTGATGTGGTAGGTGAACAGAGTGGAGCTGACTTCCTGAAGGGGAGTGTCTTGAGGGTTCACCGTACTATGGGGTGTGACTGTGACTCTAAGAGGAAAAAAAGTACAATAAGGAAGGACCCCACAAAGACATTGACCAAATTGCACCCTGTGAAGATTGGAGGGAAGGAAAATCAGTGACATGTGCTGTTAGTCAGAGTGTGGGTGGGGAAGAGAGCCCCTCTGAAAATGTAATGAAAGAAGTGATGGTGAGACTTGTGCTGGCTGGAAGAGAGCAGGACCATGAGATAGCACGGCTTAGAGAGACTGTAAAAGAGACAGTCAAGCGAGAAAGGGTCCTGAGACAAGAGATTGAGCACAGAGTGGAGGAGCTAGAGAAGGAAGATTCTAAGCTCAGAGGTCATCTGGCAGCAGGTCAGTCTGTGAACAAGGCCGTGTTGAAAGATATAGAGGTGCTCAGAAAGGCCCAAGAGAAGCAGAAGCTTCTCCGGAGGATGGATGAGTGTCGCTGCCTGACAGAGGAGCGGGATAAAGTTCTCCAAGAGCTCAAGTTAGAGAAGGAGGCTGATGTCGAGCTCCAGAAATATACAAATAACCGGGAAATCGAACTCTCACGCTCTCCATATCGGATTGCAATGAAGGAGATCGAACAGGAGAGGTTGACCGAAGAAGGGGCCTCGACGGAGAAAGAAATCCAGCAAGGGAAATGCCATGCAGCTGGCCACCCAAAAAGTGTCGGTGTCTTGGAAAACGGTGCTGACGCTCAGGACGATGAGGTCCAACAATCTGTCCAAGAAGGTGAGACTTTGGTTTTCAAGTACGTGATAGAGGTACCCGAAGACATGCGAGAAGCTTGCACCAGTGAGGGTGTGCACGAGGCCTTTGAAAAAGCAGTGGAAGCACGTAGTGTGAACTGGGCACCTGAGATGAACCAGATGGTGATACTGTCGACTAGAGAAGTCACAGAGAAGCGGGTGGCTGTCTTGAAGGATATGCATCTTCAATGTCTCCTCATGAAACAGACGATCAGGTTGGAGAATATGAAAGCCGCTCGACGCCGGGAGCTGAAAAGGGAAGCTCAAAATCGTCTGGGCTTGGTGGAAGACATCATTCTGGTACCCAGAAATCTGGTGGGTAAAGTTATCGGAAGATGGGGAAGAGTGATGAAGGACCTGGTGAATAGATCCGGTGTGAAAAGACTGAGGATTCCGGCTGATAACGTTACCCAGGTCGAGGGTGAAGATGGGATGGTTCCATTCCTTGGTGTCAGTTCCAGGGAGAGTCTTGAGAATATCCGGATGCTTCTGGGGTATCGCGTGGGGTACCTAAAGGAAATCGAGCAGTTAAGGCGTGAGAGGGAGCAGATCCATAAAGAGCTGCCGGAAATGAAGAGAAAATACCGAAAGAGGCTTGATGAAAGACGTAGAAGTAGTGTCGCCTTAAGTAGCTCAGTGCTGAACGACCAAAGTGGGAGGCCCTGTAGTGGACGGAGTGACAAGGAGTCAGACTCAGATCAGCCAGTGGGCTTTACAGGACGGTGGACTCATGACCGCAATAACCGTAGAAGGCGGCCATGGAAGGAAAGGTCGCATAAAGGGTCCTACTTGGAAAGGTGGTTGACTAGAAACGGTCTGGTGACACAGACAGATGGTGACTCCAGGGCTGAAGCCCAAGGCCAACATACTGACCGCTGGGGCAGGGGAGGCCGAACAAATGTGTGATGTTGTATGACGACCAAACCCAACTGAGACAGCCCTCTCGACTGGTAGAACCAGGTGACAGGGACGCCCGGTTGCGGGGTCCCGGGTTGATGACATATGTCGACCCCCATAGGGTTGAACAAAGGGGGAAGGTATGTGGTACACCAAAGGGGGTCTTGCTGGATGGGAGATATATTTCTCCCAGCAGGCTAAAGTTTGGTTGGGTTTTTCCCTGAACACAAGGACCTGTGATGAGGTCATAGTCACATGATCAGCCCAGGTGATGTGTACCTCACTTGTGGGTGTGGTTGAGGGATATTTAATGGAGTCTGTGTGGTAGGGGGATCAGTACTGGCTAGGTTGAGCCAGTGGAAGGAGGTCTGGGAAGACACCTCCGGAGCGTATTGCAAGGAAGAGAAGGAGCTTGGCTGGAGCCAGCCTGTATCCATGGTTTTTGGTACAGTGTGTCAGCAAGCTCAAGCAAGCAGATTCCAGACCACCCGGGGAATGGCACCAGGCGGTCACTGCTGATCTGCAGCCGCTTAGTTAAGCCTGTCCCCATGCAAGGGTGAGTCTGGGAACAGTGATTCTCCAAGCTGGAGTGCATTTATGTTTTGTTATGTTTCTGTTTCCTGATGTTTAAAGTGACAATAAACCAGTGATTTTTGGACTTAAAGCCTGTGTGTTGCCTCATTACTGCGGCCCGGCCACTGCCTACCAGAGCGAATCCCTACATTAGATATATATAGATATACAGTATATAGAGATATATAGATATATATATATATGCTAGATGGTGGCCCGATTCTAACGCAGTGTTTAAATGGGTTGTGCACTACTTTAAAATGAACCCCCCAATGTATCCCCCGGGGCCCCTAATGAATTTTGTAATTACGTCATCAGCGACACGGGATTTCCATCATCGCCTCCCCATTATCATCATCATTACCTCCCCATCATCATCATTGCCTCCCCATCATCCTCATCATCATTGCCTCCCATCATCATCGCCTCCCTATCATCATCGTCTCCCCATCATCATCGCCTCCCCATCATCATTGCCTTCTCACCACCATCACTGCCTCCCCCCACCACCATCACACTTACAGCACCACACACAGACAGCACCGCAGCACTCTCACAAACACACACACAAAGCACCGCACTACATACACACCTCACATCTCACCTGTCCGGCGCCCATGCTTAGTCTCTGCCACAGCCGGCCGCTGAATGATGAAGTCATCCAGCGCGCTGCTGTGAGAGGCAGTGCAGCGCCCCCTGGAGCCCGGAGCTGAGGAGGCACGGGGAGAGGTAAGTATTGTGCCGGCTGCTGCCGGGGCCCTGAGCAAGCGGGGGGGTCCAGTGGTGGCGCTGGCACCGCTTTCATCCGTTAAGGGCGCCGGGGTGCCCGACGGCGAGTGGGCCCCCTGCCTGCTCAGGGCCCGGCAGTTGCCTGGGTGCTGACACCGGCCCTTCCACCCAGTAGCACAGCGCCAGCAAGCCCCTGGTCCTCCAGCATCATCCCCCCGGGTTCCTCAATGGCTGCTTCCCGCTGTCGCATCAGGTGGCTGGTGTTAGAACTCTCCTGTTAGTTTTTTTTATCTTGCTGGTCACATGACCTTTGTGGCCTATTTAATCCGGCTCCACCCTTCTGGCTTTGCTGGACTTCATTGTAACTTATACTCTTAAGCTAGCCAGGTGCTTTGTTACCTAACTCAGACAGTTTTTGCTTGGTCTTTTGACCTCTATGTTCTTTGTTTTGCCTTTTGCTGCTACAACTTCTGTTAGGAGGTGTCCATCTGTTCTCCCAGTCCCTAGTCCTTGTAGGGATCCCTCCCTCACATCTATAGGTCTTCGTTCAGACTAGCTGAGGACTTTAGCGGGTCTGATCGCAGGATCAGGTTCCCCGTTACATCGTAGGGATCCAGCTTAGTTCTATTGTAGGGACAGACCTCCCTTCTTTCCTTAGTGCTTGTAGCAGATCATAACAATAAGTCCAGCCCAAAAATATCTTTAAGGAAAGATTTTCAGTTTTCATCATGGGTCGGTTCAGGATTTGGCTCAACACCTGCAGGGATTCTCTCTGGAGGTGGCTGAGATCCAGCAACACGTGAGTAGTTGTTCTGGAGCACATTTCGTGTAGCCAAAGGTACGTTTGCCTGATTTATTTTTTGGTGAACAACAAGATTTTTTTTCTTTTAAAAATGCTTGCTTGTTGTATTTCCGTTTGAGACCCAGATCCTCTGGTGATGAATCTCAGCGCATAGGGTTCATAATGTCACTTTTGCGCAAAGAACCTCAGGACTGGGCCTTTTCTCTGCAACCTAGTGATCCATGCTTTAGATCAGTGGATAGTTTTTTTTTCTGCTTTGGGGTTATTATATGACGATCCTGATCGTGTTTCATCAGCTGAGACAGAATTGAGACGTTTGAGACAGGGATCAGGTAATGTGGAAAAATACTGTACTCACTTCCGTCGGTGGTCTACTCAAGTGGGGTGGAACGATTCAGCTTTGAAAAGTTTATTTCTTGCAGGGCTAAGTGAAAGGGTTAAAGATTTGCTGATTGCTTATCCTATACCTGGTAACTTGCAAGAGGCTATGCAATTAGCCATACGGGTGGATAGGAGACTGCATGCAAGGGTTAATGAGAGTAAATCCTCTGCCATGTCAGCTCCAAGTCTTGAGAGTTTCTGTTCTGACATTGGAGGGCCGATGGAGATCGGAGCGATGGCATCTCGCTCTCAGGAAAAAGACCTCCGGTTTTCTGAAGGTTTGTGCTTTTATTGCGGCAAATCTGACCATTTCATTAAGAACTGTGTTCTTCGTATGGACAAAGAAAAAAAAAAGGTCAGTTTAGCCCGTATAGCCTGTTTAAATACTAAGCGCGTTTTTCTTTCTGCCACTACTACTGCTGCTCAGGAAGAATTAATGGATTTTCGGGTATTTTTCGATTGTGGTTCCACTCTGAATGTGATTGATGGGGAATTCTTGGAAAAACTTAAATTAAAACCTAAACCTTTGTCAACCCCTACTGCTGTGGTTTCTGTTGATGGTTCTCCCTTGAAGAATGTTACTCACAAGATCTGTGAATTTCCTCTCACTATTAATGGTGTTCATCAAGAGAATTTGGATTTGGTAGTTCTGAATAATTTGCCTTCTCCAGTGATTTTGGGGTTACCCTGGTTAAAATTACACAATCCTGTACTGGACTGGTCTACCAATGAAATTAAGTCCTGGAGCCCCAAGTGTTATGACAAATGTTGTAACGGGCGTATTGCTGCTGTGGATAAAGGGGAATTACCTGTACCTATTCAGGATTTTTTGAAAGTTTTTTCTGAGAAGGAATCACAGATTTTGCCCCCTCATAGAGACTATGATTGTACTATTGAATTTGTCCCTGGAGCGACTCTTCCTAAAAGTCATTTATTTAATTTGACTATTCCTGAGAGAAAGGCTTTGGAGGAGTACATACAGACAAGCTTGGCCACCGGTCACATTAGACCTTCTAAGTCTCCTGTGGCGGTTGGATTTTTTTTTTGTTAAAAAAAAGGACGGCGGTTTACGTCCTTGTTTGGACTTTCGTGAGATTAATAAAATTACTGTACGCAATCCTTACCCACTGCCATTGATTCCTGATTTGTTTAATCAGTTAGTGGAGGCCAAGTGGTTCTCTAAAATTGATCTTCGAGGGGCATACAATTTGTTGCACATGAAGGAGGGTGACGAATGGAAGACTGCGTTTAACACTCCTGTGGGGCATTTTGAGAATCTGGTTATGCCTTTTGGTCTTACCAACGCTCCTGCATTTTTTCAGAATCTTATTAATGACATCCTTAGACCTTTGACCGGCAAAAGTGTGGTTGTGTATTTGGATGACATTTTGATTTATTCACCGGATCTGGAGTCTCATTGGCGGAGTGTGCATGAGGTATTACAGTTGTTAATGGACAATTCGCTTTTTGCTAAGCTGGAGAAATGTGAGTTCGCTGTACAGAGAATTAGTTTTTTGGGCTACATTATCTCCAGCGAAGGTTTTGAGATGGACCCGATGAAAGTTCAAGCTGTGCAGGAATGGCCTAGGCCTATTGGTTTGAAATCATTACAGAGGTTTTTGGGTTTCGCCAATTATTATAGAAAATTCATTAAAAATGTTTCTATTATTGTCAAACCACTGACCGATCTCACCAGGAAAGGTGCTAATGCGGTTCAGTGGACTACTGAGGCCATTGAAGCTTTTGTTTTTAAAGGAGAGGTTCAGCTCTGCTCCCATCCTTATGC
>JARQOD010000001.1:346353207-346403797 GCA_033576555.1 Oophaga sylvatica
GGGCTGCCGTCCAACCCGTTTGCAGGGTGTGGGCAAAGTTCTCCAGAATTTATCAGTTACTATCCATCCCATAGCGCTGGTGACAACCCCCGGCTGCAACCATTTTTCTACCAGGTTTATCAATCATAGTACTGGGACCGAGCTGGCTCGGAAGGGGAAAACTTCCACTGGTGTACCCGCTGGGCCCAGACCAAAACATTTACCCCAAGACGTGCAAGTATCTCACCCTTGATGATCTCATAGTCTCTCTGTTGCTCGGGGGGTAGGTCCCTATAGGCTTTTTGCGGGTCCTGGAGCCAAAAATGAGCCACGATTTCTGCCCACTGGTCCCCCCGGGTATCTCTCCCTCTCAGCCACACCTTCAAACATCTCCAGGTACACTTCGACGTCATCGATTTTTCCGTTTTAGGAATCGCTGCGCGTACCGCTTCTCGATATCCTGGCATCCCCGGGCAGCTCCTGCTGTCTGCGGTGCTGGGATGTGCTGATCAGTAGATCTGTTGGTTTCCTGTTGCTGCTGTATAGCCTGCTGTTGCTGTCCATGGCCTCCACAAGCATTTTTATTGTCTCTCCATCTCCGGACAGTTCTCCACCGGTTTTGCGTCACTTCTTTCACCCAGGACATTTACTGTCATGCAGAGAAAAACAGCCTGACCTCACTGTGTTGCCTGCATTCTCCACCAATTGTAGGGATCCGCTCTGGTAGCAGGGCCGGGCCGCAGTAATGAGGCAAACACACGGGCTTTCAGTTCAAAGTTCAGTGGTTTTAATGACGGGTTCAACAAAAGTCCAATAACAAAATCAAAACAGAACATAAATCACTCCAGTTTGGAGAACCACTGGTCCAGACTCACCCTTGCTTGGAGGGGCTTAACTAAGCGCCTGCAGGTCAGCAGAGACCGCCAGGTCCATTCGGGGACTGGAATTTGCTTCTTGGTGCACACTGACACACTATAACAAAAACACTCTTCCAGGCTGACTCCAGCCAAACTCCTTCCTTCCACACCCACAACAGCTCCTTGTTAAATAGGCCTAGCCCACACCCTCAGGTGAGGTACAACATCAGCTGACCTGATCACGTGACTATGACCTCATCACCGTCCTTGTGAAAATCCTGACACAACTTCAGTCTGCTAGGAGAAATATATCTCCCATCCAGCAAGACCCCCTTTGGTGTACCACACTCCTACCAGTCCATCGGAGAGCCAGATGCAAATCGGAAACTCGAACTGTTCCATCTCCAACAGCACATCACAACAGATACCACCAGACTCCTTACAGGTCATTAATTTGTCTGACTGCATTTGTCTTCCTGTGAGATTTCGGTTTTACAGAGGACTTGCATTTTCACCCCCTCACAGGCCTTGGATAAGTTTCCCCGGTAAGGACCCTACCTGTTCTGCAGAAACTTGATCTTCCAGGTGATTTACAAAAAATTATGTCATCAACGTGCTTATTGAGGATGAACAGGAGGCCTTCTGGGGTCTACTGGATCTCCTACAGGAATGACTCTGCCTCAGGAAAGGAGGATTTTTCGTCATAGGAAAAAATCTGTGACATCTCCCTTTTCCTTAGTTCCACTGTGAGGATCTTTTTCAAATTGGTGAAGACTGATACCCTACATGAGATGGCAGCGGAGGATATCGGTGTAAGGTTCTTTGTCTCTGTTGACATGTTCCTTGAAACTCATTTTTCGTCGGCCATTTTGCTTTCTGTCTTTCTGCAGCTCTTGCCTTCAGTTAATATGGAGTTTCCAGTTTTCATGTTCCCCGCCCTGATTCTTCCCTCTTGCTTCTTAAGCAGCCTCAGCTGAACAATCAGTGCTCCTGAATCAAGCCTCAGTCAGTCTGTGACCTGACTCCTGGAAGCCTTGGACTTGTACTCCAGCTATTCCCTACGAGGAACCTTGGAACACTTTTGGACTCTGGAAACCTGCTGTTTGGTGAATCCATGTTTGCAGAGGAATTACGTACAGAGAAGAGATCCTGAAACCTGCTTTGGAGATTTATTGTAGTGCTTGAAGTTACTCTGGCCTGCTGTGTCTCCTGTCGCTGTTCCTGCAAACTGTGTGAACTTTTCAGCATGCTTGTATGAAGTAATACAAGTCATTCATTTCAACCTATGTCTCCTGTGTTTTCCTGCACCCAAGCACAAGACGCTATAGGAACTGTACACTATACATGACAAGATTCAGGAGCCAATGTTTTAGTGTCTGCTGGGTCTGGGAAAGCCGTGTCTGCTGTGACTGTGATATCAGATGTCCGTTTTATACCTTATTGATGACAGTGGTTGTGACTTTCCAACCATTCCAGGTGAGCGCATTTCCTTAAAATTTTTACTCTGGAGTGTTACCACAGGTAAACACTATTGGTTTTTTTTTTTTCCTTTCCTCTTCCAGCACTTCTGCCTTAAAAGATCTGGAAGATGGGCCCGCATAAAGGAACTTTGCGGAGTGACTGATACAATCCTTTCAGATGTACAGACTTTAAAAACCCGTTTTGCAAGCCTACAGGACCTCACATAATCATAAATTTGCAGTGTTTGGACAGACTACCCAGAATTGCGAGCCAGGATTGAGGCTCTAGAGGAACAGCCCAGGCTCCTGCCATAACCCCGAGTTCTGGGATCCCCAAATTACCTCCTTTTCGTTTTGGCGGTGAACGTGAGAAATTCAGGGGATTTATTAATCAATGCAATTTTATTTTTCTCTGCACATGCTTCACAATTTTCCACTGAACGATCCAAAGTGCTTACTATAATCATGTTGCTTACCAATAAGGCTTTGATGTGGGCAAACCCTCTGATTGAGACTGAGGATGATTGTTTGAATCACCTTGATGCTTTTATTTCAGCCATGGCAGGTGTTTGATGACCCCAATCGAGGTGCAACAGCTGAAGCAGCCATGGTTAACTTTGCGCCAAGGTAAGCGTTCAGTAGCCGAATATGCCCTGGATTTCAGGAGATGGGCTCTTGATACCACTTGGAACACTTCCGCTAAAAAAATCTATTTTTTCGGAAAGGGTTGTCTCCACTGATTAAGGATGAACTTGCTCGTGCGACCCTCCCACTGCGTTAGGTGACTTTATTAACTATTGTATCCGTATTGATGCTCGTCTGACTGAACGCAGACAAGAGAGATGGTTCGAAAATAATCGCACTAACCTTTTACTACCTCCCTCCTCAGCTAAGGAACCTTTGAGTAGGATCACAAGAGAACCAGAACCTGAACCCATGCAGGTGACTCTTTACAAGATGGGTTAGTGATGCACGCAAAGAACATCGTATAAAGGAAAATCTATGTTTCTACTGTGGTAAGTCAGGGCACTTCATTATAAACTGCCCCAGCCGTTCTCGTAAGACTACTGCAGCATCATTCACTGTGAGTGTTGCGAGAGGAGCTCTGTCATGTCCGAGCCCAGGCTCCAGAGAGATCTGCTGCAAGAGATCTTGATTTCTCGACTTAAACTCTGTTAGTTTCGGGGACGATGACGGTATAAACGCTGCAATTTTTCAAGTTTCCTCAGCGGTGTCCCAGCTGAGTTGTAAAAGAAACAATTCTCATTGCTTCCTTTCCATCAAACTCTGGGTTGACTCAGTCTGGGTGTCTAGCTCTGCTATGATCGACTCAGGAGCAAGTGGAATTTCATGGATATCTCCTTTGCTCTGAAACAGGGGATACGTTCAGTGAAGAAGGCTACTCCAGTACAGATGGAGACTGTGGATGGCTCTCTACTGACTTCTGGACCAGTGGATCAAGAAACAGAGCCTTTGAGGGTCCTTATGGTAAAGATCATCAGGAGAAAATGTCTTTTTTGCTTATCTCTTCTCCCCACTTTCCATTATTCTAGGGCTCCCATGGCTGCAGGCGCAGAATCCTAGATTAACTGGGAGACCAAGGAATTACACTTTCCGGAGAAACAGATGAGTCAAGGAGTTTCAGCTTGCTCTGTTCCTAAAGGAACATGTCAGTCCCTGAACTACCAGCTGTATACCAGGACTATGTGGATTTATGTGACAAGAAGAACGCTGATCAGCTTCCTCCTCACCGTCCATATGATTGTCCAATTGAATTATTGCCTGGAGCCGAGATACCTTTTGGTAAGATCTACCCCCTAGCGGGGCCCGAGCTAACAGCTTTGAAGGATTATATAGACGAAAATTTAGCCAAGGCTTCATACGCCCCTCTTCATCTCCCGCGGGTGCACCATCTTCTTTGTGAAGAAGAAAGATGGATCTCTGAGACCCTGCATAGACTATAGGGAACTCAATAAGGTTACTATTAGAAACCGTTATCCATTGCCTTTAATCCCTGAGTTGTTGGAGAGAGTGCGGCATGCCAAATTTTTCTCTAAATTGGATCTCCGTGGGCCTATAACTTGGTCCGTATTAGACCTGGGGATGAATGGAAGACTGCTTTCAGGTCACGCTATGGACACTTTGAATATCTAGTTATGCCTTTTGGTCTGAGTACTGCCCCAGCCACTTTCCAACACTTCGTGAATGATATCTTCAGTATCTCAGGATCTCTAGATACATTTGTGGTGATTTATCTGGATGATATTCTAATTTTTTCTAACTCCACAGAGGAACATCATGGACATGTGAGAATGGTCTTAGAACGCCTAAGACAAAACCATCTCTACATCAAACTTGAAAAATGTGAATTCCATAGGACCGAAATTCAATTTCTGGGGTTGTACTATCTACGCAAGGGATTAGTATGGATGGAAGCAAGACCCAAGCATCAAGGATTGGCCAATTCCTAGAAATGTGAAGGAGGTGCAGCGTTTCATCGGGTTTGCCAACTTCTATAGACGTTTCATTAAGAATTTTTCTGAGTAGGTTCACCTATCACCAACTTACCTGGAAACAGTCTAGGTTCTCCTGGACCCCGCAAGCTCAGAAGCATTTTCCTGTTTAAAGGATAAATTTACCACCGCACCTATCTTAGTACATCTCAACCCCGAGCTTGCCTTCATAATAGAGGTGGATGCTTCAGACTGTGCCGTTGGAGCTATACTCTCTCAGAGAACAGGTGAGAAGAATGTCTTGCATCCCTGTGCCTTCTTTTCCCAGCAGTTGTCTTCGGCTGAGAGGAACTACGATGTGGGCAATAGAGAATTGTTGGCCATTATTGCCGCCTTCAAGGAATGGAGACACCTTCTTCAGGGAGCTGCACAGCAAATAGTCGTCCTGACAGACCATCGTAACCTTGAATTTATCAGGTCGGCTAAGTGCCTGACTCCTTGCCAGGCTCGCTGGAATCTTTTCCTAAACCAATTTAATTTTGTCATTTCTTATAGACCAGGATCGCGCAATGGGAAAGGCTGATGCACTCTCTAGGATTCATTCAGCAGAGACACGTCCACTTACTCCTCCTAAGACTATTCTTCCTGACTCTAGATTCCTGGGAGTGATTCATAATCAAGACCTACTTAAGGACATCAAGGAAGCATACCATGCTGATTCTTTGTTGGCTCAACCCCCAATGGACGTAAGTCTTGTCTTTAAGAATGGTGTGTGGATTCAGGGACAACGTCTGTATATACCTGAAACAGTCAGATTGAGAGTATTGCAACTCATCCACGATTCCAAGATAGCCGGGCATAGGGAATTCTAAAGACACAAGAATTCTTTCTCGTTTCTTTTGGTGGCCCACTTACAGGAAAGATGTCTTAAACTATGTCACTTCATGTGAAGTCTGTGCAAGATGCAAAACACCTCGCTCCTCACCAACTGGTCTGTTGCAACCTCTTCCCACCCCGTCCCGCCCGTGGGGATCCATTTCTATGGACTTCATTGTGGAGTTACCAACCTCTCAAGGGAAGAACACCATTCTAGTGGTGTTGACCGTCTAACAAAGGCAGCTCATTTTATTCCCTTGTGTCGGCTTACCACTGCAAAACAGACATCAGACTTGATGATTAAGAATGTGTTTCGCTTACATGGAGTACCGGATGAGGTCATTTCGGATCGAGGGGTGCAATTCACTTCCAGGTTTTGGCAAGATTTCTGTGCAGCATTGGACATTAAAGTAAACCTTTCTTCTGCTTTTCATCCCCAGACTAATGGACAGACAGAACGAACCAATCAGACCTGGGCAGTATCTCCCTGTTTTATCTGCCACCTACAGGATGATTGGGTGGATCTACTTCACTGGCTGAGTTCTCTTATAACAACTCTCAGAGCGCCTCCACTAAGCAGTCTCCTTTTACTCCAATCTAGGTTATCATCCTAACATTCTTCCTCGATTTCCCATAGATACGCCCTTGCCGGCAGTGGCTGAAAGAATCACTTCTTTACAAAAGAATATGGATCTTCTAAAGGAAAATCTAGAATTGGCTCAGGAAAGGTACAAGAAAGCAGCAGATAAATTTCGTAAACCTGCACCAGCTTTCAAGGTAGGAGATTTGGTCTGGCTGTCAACCAGAAATCTTAAATTAAAGATTCCATCGTCTAAATTGGGACATAAGTACATTGGACCTTATAAGATCAATAAGATTATAAGTGCTGTTGCTTGTCGTCTTCAACTGCCCAGAACTATGAGAATCCACCTGTCTTTCATGTATCCCTACTAAAGGCTGCAACAACCAATACGTTTCCTGGACGTTCTTCTCCTTGCCCTGACCCAGTGCTGGTCGATGGTCAGGAAGAATTTATGGGGGAAAGGATTCTAGATTCCAGGTTGTACAGAAATCAGTTGCAATATTTGATTAAATGGCAGGGCTACCCAGTGGAGGACAACTCATGGGAACCAGTCAATAATGTAAATGCTCCTCGCCTGCTCCGCCAGTTTCATCAGAGGTACCCTGACAAGCCTGGTCTGAGGTCATCCGGAGGTTGTCCCTAAGGGGGAGTAATGTAAGGTTCTTTGTCTCTGTTGACATGTTCCTTGAAACTCAGTTTTTCGTCGGCCATTTTTGCTTTCTGTCTTTCTGCAGCTCTTGCCCTCAGTTAATATGGAGTTTCCAGTTTTTCATGTTCCCGCCCTGATTCTTCCCTCTTGCTTCTTAAGCAGCCTCAGCTGAACAATCAGTGCTCCTGATTCAAGCCTCAGTCAGTCTGTGACCTGACTCCTGGAAGCCTTGGACTTGTACTCCAGCTATTCCTTACTGAGGAACCTTGGAACACTTTTGGACTCTGGAAACCTGCTGTTTGGTGAATCCATGTTTGCAGAGGAATTACGGTACAGAGAAGAGATCCTGAACCTGCTTTGGAGATTTATTGTAGTGCTTGAAGTTACTCTGGCCTGCTGTGTTCTCCTGTCGCTGTTCCTGCAAACTGTGTGAACTTTTCAGCATGCTTGTATGAAGTAATACAAGTAATTTCATTTCAACCTATGTCTCCTGTGTTTTCCTCGCACCCAAGCACAAGACGCTATAGGAACTGTACACTATACATGACAATCGGTATAATCTTAGTACATTGGAAAGGAGGGCCTTGTCCAGCCTTAAAAACAAGATCACTTTTCTCATTAAAGAGGTAGACAAGGGGGACACATGGTGCTTTGGCCCACCCATATGTACCTGTAGGAGGCACACAAACAAATGGGTAACCTCAAATTTTACCATAAGCTTCTCTTGGCCCCTACATCTTTTTCTCTAAAATTTCAGTGACCTTGGCATGCAACTTGGGCATCATCTTGGGAAAGGAGAAAAAAATGTATGTGGGTGGAAAAACCTATTATACCCACTTTTTATAGGTTGCCCAAGAACATTTTCAAGCCACCGGTCGCCAAACCTATGTGAAAAGGCATGTACCTATGTAGACTTTTTTCTGCAATCCCTAATTGCACAGCTCCCCTCATTCATCAGGGACACATCACATTTCATCCAGTTATGCAAGGACATAACCCTCCCCACTAAGGCTCTTTTGGTCACTTGTGATGTTGAATTCTTGTATTCAAATATCAATCTTGTGTATGGAATGAAAGCTCTTGCGTTTTTTTCTGGACAATCAAACCAACTCAGATCATATATTTGACTCCTTTATAATTGATTTATTTGACTTTATTCTCAAGCTCAATTATTTCCTGTTTGATGGATCCTTCTTGACCCACCAAAAAGAGCAATATATATTTTATGGGAGTACAATATCCAGTATACAACAAAGCCGAAGAAAGTGAAACACCCAATAATTATAAAAAAAAATTGTTTTACTTTTTTATTATTACAAGAATTAAAAACAGATAAAACAAGAGAAGCTTTGCAAAAAAAAGACACTCAGCAGTATATCTCAATGTGTTGTACTATATGGCAAGGACAATCCTATGTCATATATTGCTATGATACAACTCACATAAATAATAAAAAATTAAAAAAATTGTTGTGTCAATTTCCACACTCATCCCCAAGACACAAGTGTGAACCATTAAAGATGGTGCAATTCCCTGCACCATCTAGTGTGTGTTGAAAAAGATCACAGGAATATAATTACATGTTATCAGTATGAAAAACTCATACATTTATCATTATATAGCTGTAGAAACCCTTTCTGATAAAGGGATCTGTGGTAGACCTACCTTTGTTACATATGATATTTACTTTGTGTAAACTATATGCTGATTTTCCTCCTCTTTCTTCTACCTTCTATAAGCTTTGTTTAACCTGTAACCTTCTATAGAAAAAGGGATGTATGGTTGCATTTGAAGGGTTATCTTGAAATCATTTACACCCTCACTGCTCAGACCCACATTGGCCTTCATTCACAATGGTGTGTGCTTATGTTGCCACATTAGTATAATCACAAATGTGAGACCCTACCATTACTGCTCATATTTAGGTAGCTCAGACTCATATGTGATTTCAACCTACATTTATTTATATTGTGTAAACTTATTATATACCCTGTAATCAAAAATACATATACCTATTTTTTGGACTATAAGGCGCACTTTTTTCCCCCCAAATTTGTGGGGAAAACTTTGGAGCGTCTTATAATTCGGATATACTTTACCAGTACCGTTGCTGCAGGCCGCAGGCTGGGAAGAGGGGGCGTCCGGCGTTGCCGCGGGGTGTCCGATACTGCTGGGGGGGTGTCCGGTGCTGCGGGGGCTCTGCCGACATTTTGTGAAAGGCCTGAGTCCCCTGCAGTTCCATGGTTTCCTATGCGGTGGACTCCGGGAAAATGGCCGCTGGGGCGGCGTCGTATGTGCAGATGGAGATCTCGGCACCAAGATCTCGGGAGATGAGATCTCAGCACTCCCACAAATCACAATAGACATAAATAAATGAGTATTGCAATACTCATTTATTTATGTCTATTGTGAGTTATGGTTTATTGCTGTTTTTGCATGTATCCATTTATGTCTGCAACCATATATTTCTTATTTATATGTTAGCTTTGTTTAGCAGCATTAATTGCTTAGGTCTAAATAGGGTGGAGCAAATTAATTGCCTGAAACTGGGTGTTCACTTTGCAGTCTCCTCATGTATTCATTTATTTAAGCTTCCTAGTTTTGATAAGATATACTTATGACTAAGGACATGTAATATCTGTCTGAAACGCGTAAGGTAGCTTTGCCTGTCATGGTGGCTTATTAATAAGTTTTTAAAACCTTCCTAATAAATGTGAGTTTTATCTTTTTTCACTAATTTTGGTGCTGGAGACCCCTTCTTTTTTCTTTGGATTTGGATTTATAGCACCAGTTGAACCGCACTGGACATCTCCTGGCATCAGACCGCTCATGGACTATATGGACACTGATGTACGGTAGGCTGAATATTTTTTCCTCTTTTTGCTATTATTTTGCACAGTGTTATATATATATATTATAACATATTATTTCATTTGATGATTAATTTCATTATGACACACACTTTATTAAGATTTGTATTAACATATGCACTGTGCGTTTCCTTCTTTCATCACAGCCTTCTTCATTTCCAGCACTTTCTTTTGGTATTTAGTCCTCATTTGTGTTCTCTTTAAGACGGACCGCCATGTAATACCTTCCACGGTTCCGCTCTGTCTTTTCATTGAGGGGAGGTGCGCTTCTGCTCGCTCAGTCCGCCTTGACTTCCGGTCCTGCGCAGACAGACCGCTTGTGTTCCAGCGCGGTGACCGGAAGTCACCTTTTTACTTTACGGCGGATCTGCTAGCGGCGGAGAAGTGCACACTACTGCCCACCAATGAAATCATTTATACTCTCAGGTGCATGTATATAAGAGAGCACTTAGACCATGATAGTTACGCCCCCATTGAAGAAGCATTTGCGAAACGGCACTGTCGGGGTGAGGACGCACACCAGCGGGACTGGCATTGTATCAGGCTCCAGGTATTTGTAACATTGTGATTAGAATTACCTTGACATCCATTGCACCTTATGCGTATATCGCACTTTATATTGGTAATTTATGACATACTAGTAGCTCTGAAACGGGACTTTTACTATACACTTTTGCATCTTATATCATTGTACCCATTATTGCAGTCTACCAGTACTTTATAAGATCTTTTTGGAGAGTCAATAGGTTCTTTTTTCATTATTATTTTTCATCTTTTCTACTTTACCCCTGATATATCAGATATGCACTTTGCACTTTTTATTAAATATACTTTATTTGTGGGTTGCATGTAGTTATCGCAATTGTATCTGGAGTGTATGTATAGCCTTAGTACTTACCATTTGTCCTTTGGACTGCGTCCTTTTGTGGTTCTGTCTTCTTAAAAAACATTTCATACTACATTTTTTAGTATTTCAAATAAAAGATTACCTTTTAAATTATTTTTTGTTTCATTGTCCTGTCTTTCCATTATTTAATAGGAGTTGTGTTCATTATTTATATGCAGGAAAAGTTGCAGGCTCATTGCTGGAGCCCGCAGCAAACGGGGAGTCAATCTTAAACGTAACTATATGTCTAAGGTGGTTAATGGCTCCCACTTCTGTCCGTGGGGGGAATTGACACCACTATTTAATTTTTTATTACGTGACTTGTATCATGGCAATATATGATGTAGGATTCTCCTTGCCATGTAGTATAATACATTGAGCTCTTTTGTGGAACTGGGTTGTTCATCTAATCATTTCATATGTAACTAGGATACCACATGGCTTTCGTGCAAAGCTTCTGTTTTTTTTTTTTTTATTCTTGTAATAATAAAGAAGTAAATCACTTTTTTTAATAATTATTGGGTGTTTCACATTTTTTGGCTTTGTTGTAGATCCTTCTTGAGACCGGTTTCTGCAGTGGCAATGGGAGGTTGTTGTGCACCTGCAGAGGCTACTATTGTATACCCCTCCCACTGGCTCCGCAAACCGATCTGTCACTGGCACTCCTTTATCAATGAGGTTTTCTTCTTGTGGTTGGGCACGGACCATGAGTGCTTTGAATTTCTGAATTTCCTCAATTGTAACTCTTACTTCAGCCATATTCTTGTATTTGAATTTTTCCACAGAGCGACCACCTGGTGACCAATCTATACCGCAAACCTATGGGCCACAAATAGCTTTCTTGCAATTCCAGAGCTTTCACTTCACACTCTACACACCAGAAGAGAGGTCCCTGCAATTTCTAAGGGCAAGACGCAACTGCACGTGACAAGGACATTCATAAACAAGCAGAACACCTTACTGAAAGGTTGAAACAATGGGATTACCCCAGAAAGGTGATATCAATGACCTCTCAGCAGGCCACAACAGACCCAGGTCTTTCTTCTGACACCTCGTCACCAGAAAAAGATCAACAGTTACGTTTCATTACAAACTATAACAAATGGAACCAGGTAAGAAACATTCTAGAATCATTGGCAAGTTTTGACCAGACACAAACCATCTCTCGGGGACATTTTGACTAGAAGCCACTTAATTGTGGGATTTCTCTAAAGGGTTCATTTCCCTGTGGAGACTGTAGCATCTGACCCTTCATGCAACCCTCAGGCTATGTGCACACGTTCAGGATTTTTCGCATTTTTTTTGCAGCAAAAATGCTTAAAAAACGCATGCAGTAAGCATCCTATTATTAGAATGCATTCTGCAATTTTTGTGCACATGGTGCGTTTTTTTCCATACAAAAAACGCATTGCGGTAAAAAACGCAGCATGTTCATTAATTTTGCAGTAAATTTGCATATTTCCCGCTATATTATTGACCTACAATGTTCAGGAAAAAATCGCGTAAAAACGCATCTTGATTTCCTGGGAAAAGTCTGGTTTTTCTCAGGAAATTTCTGCAAAGATTCCTGAACGTGTGCACATAGCCACAAGCAGGGCCAGCAAACTAGATATTTGGCTACAGCCACCACTCCCCCAAGGGCCCCCAGCCAGTGGTGTGCTGGTAATAGCGGCATGCCACGGAGCCACGATGGGGCCCGTGATTCAGGTGGGTTGGGGAAAGAAAGGATGATAAGGCCTCTTTCACACTTCAGTCTTTTGGCGTCAGTCAGAATCCGACATCGTGGCGATTGGTGGATCCGCCAAAAATAGTGAATAACTGAGTCAACGGATCCGCTTTTTTGACGGATCCGTTAACGGTCCTGCCAAATTAACGGATCCGCTGACTCTGTCACATCCGTTTTTTTATCTGTTTCTTCCGTTTTTAGACGGATCCGTTATTCACAAGGGGGGATCTCCAACATGATTGGCTACTGGAAACTATGCAGTACCGTGATTGGCTACTGTAAAGTACTGGAAACTATAAATAGGGTGTTTTTACACCATATTATTTGAAAGGTTGTAGAGCAAGTGGCAGCGATGGAGATTATTTTGGAGAATATGGCGAAGATTTGCGAGGATTTTACACTGGAGGGTAATCGTTTGGCAAGGATTGTTCAGGAGAAGGAAGCCAGACAGCGGATCCTGCGTCGGAGGCAGAGACGGATGTGGATCCATCCCATTAATGCAAGGCGGATGACCCGTGGTGTTTATTCCACCTTGTAAATGGAATTACGGCAGAACCCAAGCAAGTTTTTCAACTATGTCAGAATGCGAGCTGACAATTTCAAGTTTTTGGTTGAACGCATCGAAGATCGAATTAGGAGACAAGACACTTTCCTTCGTTTTGCAATATGACCAGCAGAGCGTCTGATGGTGACAATTAGGTACGTTTTTTTTAAATAAATTCTTAATAATGTTGCAAAATGTATGTTGTGTTTTTTTTGTTTTTTTTTGAGTTGTTGCTGCTGTTTTTTTTTGCTGCTGGTGTTTTTAATTAATTATTGTCTTCTCCTTTTTTGCAGGTTTCTTGCAACAGGGGAATTGTTTTCCTCTCTGCATTTCCAGTACCGGCTTGGCATTTCAACAATATCTGGGATTGTGAAAGAAACCTGCCAGGCATTGTGGGATTCTTTGCACGAGGAATTCATCCCACAGCCAACACAGGAGAGATGGCTGGAGATTGCTGCTAATTTCATGGACATCTGCCAGTTCCCCAACTGTGTTGGTGCCGTGGATGGCAAGCACATTAGAATAGTGAAACCAACTGGATCCGGATCTCTATTCTTCAATTACAAGAAATTTTTCTCCATAGTGCTTATGGGCATTGCTGACGCCAACTGCAAATTTATTGCTGTGGATATAGGTGCCTATGGGCGTTCAAACGACTCGCAGGTTTTCAAGAATTCGCAGATGGGACGTCGATTATATGGCGATACTTTTCAGTTTCCACCTCCAAGACCACTTTCTGGAACCTCTGGCCCTGCATTGCCCTTTGTCCGTGTGGGAGATGAGGCCTTTCAGCTGTCACCACATTTGTTGAAACCCTATGGCAGTCATGGATTGACACAAAGGAAAAAAATATTCAACTACCGTTTGACAAGGGCCAGAAGAGTTGTTGAATGCGCATTTGGAATATTAACAGCGAAATGGAGAGTACTGCTGACCGCAATCAAACTACATAGTGAGACTGTGGACCATGTTGTCAAGGCTTGTGTGGTCCTGCACAATTTTGTCATCTCCAAAGAAAATTTGCCCATGGATGATAACATGTCTGCGACCACCTTGCAGGACTACAACAACACAAGTTTTCGGAGTTCAGGGTCAGTGTCAATAATGCGTGACAAGTTTGCAGACTATTTTATGTCACCGGAAGGAAGGGTGGACTGGCAGGATGACATGATTTAATATTTTTTTATTAGTTTTTTAAATTATACTCTGCTTTGTACCAGAATGTTATTACCTTTTGTGATGTGTTATCTGTACCCTATTCTTGGTACTTTACACCAAGTTGTGTGTGTTATAACCTTGTAATGTTTTTTACCTTTTCTAGTAAAAAAAAAAAGACATTAAATTTTTTGAACCAAAATAAATTTTATTATTCAAAAAAATGTTTCCTTTTTATTTGCAAACACATTTTACAAAACACATTTTCAAAAAGTAATATATACATAAATGTACAGTACTATATACAATATATACATACATTCACAGTACTATATACAATATATACATACATTCACAGCACTATATACAATATATACATACATTCACAGCACTAAATACAATATATACATACATTCACAGCACTATATACAATATATACCTACATTCACAGCACTAAATACAATATATACATACATTCACAGCACTCTATACAATATACACTGTGAGACAGTGAGAGTATTGGTGTTGAATGGGGTGTACATTTCACCTAGATACTGTGCTGACTGGTATAAGGGAAATGTATGGCTTTGTAAACCTAGTGGTAGAGAAAGGTCACTACACCTTACATTCATTACACACTTGCAGCTCAGGCCTGAAACTACTCAGGTGTTAATTAGGAGACCAGAAGTAGGTGCTTGGGAGCACAGTCAGAGAGCTCGTTTAGTCTGGACACAGGAGGGGTCCAGGCACAGAAGGTGTCTCCAGGAGTTTGAGCTATCTCAGTCTGGGTGCTCGATGTACCCCGGACACAGGAGTAGTTTCTGTGAGAATCCATGCGGATAGCTGCTGAATAGGAGGGGAGCTCTCTCAAGTCTGGACGTTGAAGGTGCCTTCAGATACAAGGAGGAGACTCTGTGAACCTACATGCTGGTAAATGCTGAACATATGTGTTGTTTTGGCCCCGGCTGGGCCGTTAAACTTATGTGATAATGATGATGATGATGATGATGATGATAATGATAATGATGATGATGATCATGATAATGATGATGACCATGATAATGATGCTGATGCTGATAATGATAATGATGATAATCATGATAGTGATGATGATACTGATCATAATCATGATAATGATATTGATAATAATGATGACTGTGATAGTGATGAAATTCCTTTGCAGGTGATGTTGGGAGACGAGGATGGTGGTTCTCGGGAACCGAGTGTCCCTGACTTACCTGTGTCCTGTGACAATTTTGAGAGTGAGCAGTGGCGAGACCCCTCTCTTAAAACGGCCCAGGAAAATATAAATGTTCTAAATGAGGTTTCCCAAGAGCCTGGCTCTGAGGAGAGGTTTCCTCATGTTGCCATAAACACTCACCTGTTGTATAGGGACACTGAAGTCCAGGGAGAGGTCGTGAGCCAGCTCCTAGTACCTGAGCTATATAGAAGTATAGTGCTGGGGTTGTCACATAGTCACATACTTGAGGGACCAGATGGTGAAGTTAATGTTGTGGATGACATGTTAACTAAGGTTCCAGATCAGGATGTGAATGAGAATGAATTGTATACCCCTTAAAGTGAGCAGGATGAGAATGAGAATGAATTGTATAACCCTGAAAGTGAGCCGGATGTGGCTGAGAAAAAGGAGTCAGACAGGGATAGTGGTAGTGATAGTGAATCATCTGATGACCATAAAGCAACCAGTGCAAATGAGGAAGGCATGGTAGCAGAGGAGGTTGAGAGTCCTGAGAAGAAAGCTGATGCTGACCTTACAGCCGGACAGAAGATGGCATCTGAAGATGTTTTACAGTTGGCCGGTTCCCTGGCGAAGACTAAGGTGAAAGGAGGAGAGCTGAGCTTTAAAGGCAGGACTCTGAAACTAAACACAGCACAAGTGGATGCTGTTGAAGATGAGAAGTTATCAATGTATGGTATGGAGCTGCATCATGCCCAGGACTCTGAAGGTAATGCTGCAGAGGTGGAAAAAGCCATGGAAGTGGTGGTCACCAAGCCAGATGCCTCATCAGAAGCTGAGGTCTCAAGTGAAGCTGTGAGGAACAAGACTGAAGATATGGGGACTGACTCTGTCCAGGAATCTGTTTCTGCCGAAGCCAGCGGCGTGGACGGGTTACGGTCCGGATCAGTAGCTGCAACTCGTGAAGCTCAGGCTGGAAGTTCGGCGCCCGGAGCCCCAGCAGTGTTCCCGAGTGATACCAAGGATCTGGATAAATCACAAGATGAGATTTTGAGACATCAGGCTGGCATTGGTGAGCTCAAGCGCACTGTCATGGAGTCTACATCGGAGCCACGTCCCAACAAATGGGAAAAGCGGTGTGTCACTCCGTTGCCGCTGCAGACACACGGGAGCTCAGATGGGATGCAGAACGTGGTGGAAGAGAAGAATCTGGCAGGTTCTGAGTATACAGATGCAGCTATCAAGGAGAACTTGAAAGCTGGAATAAATGGAGATATTGGATACCATAGTGATGTGACTGAAGAGGTAGAATGTAAGACTGACGGTACGGCTTCTGAGCATGTTCTACCAGAAGAGCCTGAAGAAGGGGCCGAGGACGTAAAGGACGTCCAACAGCTACAGGAGAAGATGCGTCTCCATGAGGTCTCCACCAAAGAAATGAAGACTGAGAATGTTGCGTTACGCGAGCAGCTGCAGCAGTGTGAACTGGATGTGGCATCTTTTCGCCGGGAACGTGAGCGGTTCCAGCAGTTGCTCCAGAGAGCACGAAATGAAGGGGAAAGTGTATATAGTACCTTGCAGGATCAAGGAAGAGTGGTTGCACAGGTACCAGATGAATTGATTACTTCTCAGAAAAAAACTCCAAACTGTGATGAAGGAGTGTGATGAAAGCTATGAGCATCTTCGTGAGAAAGTAGATGTGCTAAAGAAGGTTCAAGGGGAACTAGAGAAAAGTGAAAAAACCCCTATACCTCCTGTGATAGTTGGTGACACATGGTCAGTGCACCAAGGACAGGAGGTACGTGAGTTTCTGAGGAAGAGTCAGCAGAAGTGTTCTGATGTGCCGGGTCGTACTTCTCGGGCCAGGCACTATATCGAAACTGAGCCCGGCCCTAAGGTCAAGATGAAACCGTGCAGGATACCCGAGGCCCGCAGAGAGCATAGGCCTGGGAGGGTACAGGGTAGTGCGGATGCTTCAGATGAAGAGAAAGCTGATGTTGGCTATGGCTCAGGTGAAGATACAGATGACAGTAGTGAAGATGAAGCTGATGAGGGCCATGACTGGTCCAGAGTTCACTGTCTCTTTTGGATTGTTGACCAGCCCTCCGGTCTGGATGACCAGCCCTCCGGTCTGGAGAAGAGGGGGGATATGTGAGACAGTGAGAGTATGGGTGTTGAATGGGGTGTACATTTCACCTAGATACTGTGCTGACTGGTATAAGGGAAATGTATGGCTTTGTAAACCTAGTGGTAGAGAAAGGTCACTACACCTTACATTCATTACACACTTGCAGCTCAGGCCTGAAACTACTCAGGTGTTAATTAGGAGACCAGAAGTAGGTGCTTGGGAGCACAGTCAGAGAGCTCGTTTAGTCTGGACACAGGAGGGGTCCAGGCACAGAAGGTGTCTCCAGGAGTTTGAGCTATCTCAGTCTGGGTGCTCGATGTACCCCGGACACAGGAGTAGTCTCTGTGAGAATCCATGCGGATAGCTGCTGAATAGGAGGGGAGCTCTCTCATGTCTGGACGTTGAAGGTGCCTTCAGACACAAGGAGGAGACTCTGTGAACCTACATGCTGGTAAATGCTGGTAAATGCTGAACATATGTGTTGTTTTGGCCCCGGCTGGTAGAGTCGGGACCCGGATAGATAGGGAAATCTATCTAAGTGTAGTAAGTGGCTAGACAAGCCTAGGTCTTCTGTTTATGATTTGTTTTATATCTGTTTGCTGTGGACTTTAATAAAGCTGGTTGCGGCCAGTTTTCACCAGAACTGCTGTCTGAATGAACTGTTTCCGTGCCACTCTGTCTACCCGGACGGCGATCCCAGAGCTATATCCCCTGAAAAGCTTACAACACATACAGTCACAGCACTATATACAATATATACATACATTCACAGCACTATATACAATATATACATACATTCACAGCACTATATACAGATTTACAAAGAGACATATATGTATTTACAATAGACATCTTGACAATCAGATGAATATAAACAAATTCACAGCACAATATACAATATATACATAACAGCAGTATATACATATTTACAGATTGGTGTACTGTTGGGTGGAGATACTAGCGGAGGGGCTGTCAGGACGGACCATGTCGATAGTGGGGGACGGAACAGCAGGTTGGGTAGGATCAGAAGTGGAGGGAAAAACATGAGGTTGGGAAGGGAGTTGAGGGGCAGATGAGGTTTGTGGGAGGAATGGTGAAGGTGTTGGTGGGATGGGGTAAGGTGAAGGCATGGGTGAAAACGCATAGGGGGAACTAAAATAATGGGAAAAATTAAATGGGGAATAAGTGGTAGGAGGATGGGCGGCAGCTTGCTGGCCAACAGCTGGATGTGCGGCAGCTGGCTGTGTGGCAGCTGGATAGCCGGCAGCTTGATGGGTGGCAGTTTGAAGTGGGGAAGGTGTTTGAATTTGGTGGGTAGGTGGATGGGCTTGGGACATTGCCTGCACTAGAGAAGAGTGGCAGCCTTGCATCACATGCATCTGCAGGTCAGGAGTTAGATTTTCCATGTGCTTGATCACTGACTGAAAAAAACAGTGTCTCGGTGATAAGTTTGCTTCTGACTGCATCCTATCAATTTTACTGCTGAGTTCAAGTATGTTTTTGCTCAACAAACTGAACCCAGCAGTAACTTGATCATTTAAAAGTCTGATCGTGTTTTGAAAAGATGAATTCAGATGCAAAAAAATCAGATCCATAGCTCCTTTCCTGACCTCTGTGGCGCTGCCGTCTAGGTGTGGCGGCAGTGTCAGCAGGGTAGGATAAAGGGAACTCCAACTCATCACCTGCAGCTTCCTGTGACGAAGTCTGCCGTGCTTCTCCAGTGCTGGTGGATGGGGCGAAGGTACCTGAGAAGAGGGAAGGTGCAGAGGGGTCGAGTCTATCGACGTGGTCCCCGGTGGCGGACTCCTGAGGGATTGCTCCAGAGGGAACAAACTCAGAAGCAGGCTCCAGAGTGCTGCAGACAGTGCTGTCAAAGAAACAAAAAAAATGTTAATATATGTCACGGGTGTGTCGCGGCGGAGATCGTCGCGATTGCACACCCTGACTTCGCACAGCTGAGTTTCTGGTGCTGGGTGTTTTTCAGCACTGAGGGAGTTAATTCTTTCTCTCTCGATGCTGGACAGACCAGCCTCGCCCAGCTGCGATTGATGTTTTGTTAATTAGCTTCCTTCATATACCTGCTGGTCTGCTGGGGAAGTTGCCGGTGAAAGCATTCATTCAGACCAGCAGAGCGGATCGTTTCTGAGAAGACTTAAGCTAAAGGGTATGCCACACTGAACAATATCGCTAACGGGATCGCTAAAAAACGTCACTATTTAGCGATCCCGTTAGCGATTTTGTTCAGTGCGGCATCTGCCAGCGACGAGCTTCCTGCTGTGATCTCGCTCGTCGCTGGAATCGTTCCGGACCCTATTTTCTCGTCGGCGCTCCCGCTGGGTAAGTATATATCGCTAGTGTGGCACCTTTTCTTAGCGATTTAGCGGTACTTTTGTACCGCTAAAGTCGTTAAGAAGATCGCTAACGGCGATAGCGTCGTTAACTATATCGCTAAATGTGGCCGCACTTAGCGATATAGAAACAATCCCGCTAGCGATCGCATTAGTATGCGTCGTTATCGTGATCGCTAGCGGGATTGTTTAGTGTGGCAGTACCTTAAGAGTGCCTGTTGTGGTTTTTCCTCTCCTCGCTTATTGTTTATCTTCTTAACCTTTTGTGTTCCTCTGTAGTGGAAGTTTTGTATGCAAGGCAGTGTTTTCTTTACCCCCTGTCTGTCTCGTTTGTATTTGACTGTGTGTAAGCTGTTGCCTGCCCATTCCCTGTGGTGGTAATCAGGGTCCTTCTCAGGACTAGATTACAGTGGTCAGGGATCTACAGGAGACAGGGTTACGCTGGCGGCCTGGACCTCTGTACCATTAACAGTACCTCCAGGTAGAGGACTAGTCAGGACCCCAGTTCAGGGTCAGCATAGACCCCGGTCCACCTCTATCCTGAGACAGCGTTTCACGTGCACAGTATAGACCCACAATACATTGGATATTATGTCAGGTAAGACATTGCTGGCAGATTCTACGTATACATGTTGATATTTTCTATAATATGAAATATAGAGTGTTGTCTCATTAGATATATGTTACTATCATAGAATATATCTGTTATACGTCGTGACAATATATTTATATTACATTGCCTTGCTGAAGTAATAAAATAAGGTTAGACACGTTAAACATTTTTGATCCATAAATGGGGTGTGAAATATTTACCTTCTGCTGACCATTGTTGATCTCAGGAACGACAGGGCTCTTGCGTATTTGTATCTGCTCCTGCGTCCTGATGATCCACTTGGAGCCTGCATCTCCTTGTTAAATTCCCTCTTGAAGCGATCCCTGAGTGACCGCTACCGTGTGATAACCCAGTCACTTGGAAATTAAAAGAAAAAAAATTTATTTTAGTATACAGTACAACACATTACATTCAGCAACCTTCATTACTGAACTTTGAATACTTACGCGCAAGATCCTTGTCTCGTTCATCGAGTTCCCCCCAGCTCTCCATCACCACACTACATACTTCCTCCCATAGCCGTCGGGTGACTACTTGGTCAGCATGGCGGCGGTCTGCCATATTACACAGTGCCTCCCGATTTTGGACCTCTTGGATGAGGGTGTCAACATCGATCCCTCCTCCCTCCTCACCATCTGTATCAGGAGCACGCTGTGAAGTCTGTGGAGAAAAGAAAAAAAAATAATTAAGCAACATGAAGTGAAAAAAAATTAGCAAACACAAAACTAAATAAGTGTACTTACTTACTGACCACCGCGACTATCACGCCGACGACCATGGGAGGTCCTTGGAGGAACTCTCCTACGAGACCTGGATTGTGACGACTATAACACAGAAAAAAACAAAAAAATTATGATGTGCATGTAATGACGGTATGTTTTGTGTGTGCTGTGATCAATGTTTGTGTTGGGTAATTATGTGATGTGAGGATATGTCTGTGCAAAACTTACACCTCTGCGCGCCCATACCTGGTATTTCTCCACCCTGACCGTCTCCTTCTGAAAGCCCCTCTTCTTCAGCTTCCTGTGAAGACAGAATACATGCATATAGGTTTGCAAATAATGTTATCATCAGTGACCCAAAACAAATAATTACCTCTGTTCGCCTACGCTGTGGTGGGGGGGCTCCCAGAAGAAGACATACTCGAACAACTTAGCCTGACTGGGTCCTTTAATTAATCTGTAAGCATAAAGCCTATTAAGCAACAATACAAAAGAGATAAAAGCTCAATTGACAATATGCTTACATCACTATCAACTTGGGCCTGGATGACTGTCCTCTGTGGCTGACTGTCCTCTGTGGCAGACTGTCTTCTCGGTAAAAGACTGTCCTCTTTCTGGCAGACTGTGTTCCAAGAAATCTGTAAGTATAAAGCCGATTTAGCAAATATACTATATGTGCAGGATGACTGTCCTCTGTCGTTGACTGTCCTCTGTGGTTGACTGTCCTCTCGGTGGCAGACTGTCTTCCAAGAAATCTGTAAGCACAAGGCCAATTTAGCAACAATACAAAAGAGATAAAAGCTCAATTGACAATATGCTTACATCACTATCAACTTGGGCCTGGATGACTGTCCTCTGTGGCTGACTGTCCACTGTGTCAGACTGTCCTCTCAGTAAAAGACTGTCCTCTAGGGGGCAGACTGTGTTCCAAGAAATCTGTCAGTATAAAGCCGATTTAGCAAATATACTAAAGTTATAAAAGCTCAAATGACAATATACTTACATCACAATAAACTTTGTGCAGGATGACTGTCCTCTGTGGTTGACTGTCCTCTCTGTGGCAGACTGTGTTCCAAGAAATCATAGAATCATAGAATAGTAGAGTTGGAAGGGACCTCCTGGGCCATCTGGTCCAACCCCCTGCTCAAAGCAGGATTCTCTAAATCATCCCAGACAGATGTCTGTCCAGCCTCTGTTTGAAGACTTCCATTGAAGGAGAACTCACCACCTCTCGTGGCAGCCTGTTCCACTCATTGATCACCCTAACTGTCAAAAAGTTTTTTCTAATATCTAATCTGTGTCTCCTCCCATTCAGTTTTCATCCCATTGCTTCTAGTCTTTCCTTGTGCAAATGAGAATAAAGATGATCCTTCTACAATGTGACAGCCCTTGAGATATTTGTAGACAGCTATTAAGTCTCCTCTCAGTCTTCTTTTTTGCAGGCTAAACATTCCCAAATCCTGCAACCGTTCCTCATAGGACATGGTTTCCAGACCGGTCACCATTCTGGTAGCTCTTCTCTGAACTTGCTCCAGTTTGTTGATGTCTTTTTTAAAATGTGGTGCCCAAAACTGGACACAGTATTCCAGATGAGGTCTGACCAAAGAGGAGTAGAGGGCAATAATGACCTCACGTGATCTAGACTGTATGCTTCTGTTGATACATCCTAGAATTGCATTTGCCTTTTTTGCTGCTGCATCACACTGTTGACTCATGTTCAGTCTGTGATCAATTAGTATACCCAAGTCTTTTTCACATGTGCTGTTACTTAGCCCTATTCCTCCCATTTTGTATATGCTTTTTTCATTTTTATTGCCCAGATGTAGTACTTTGCATTTTTCCCTGTTAAAATCCATTCTGTTAGTTGCTGCCCACTGCTCCAGTTTATTTATATCTTTTTGAATCCTCTCTCTCTCTTCTCTAGTATTAGCTACCCCTCCTAGCTTTGTGTCATCAGCAAATTTGATCATTTACCCTCAATTCCTTCATCTAAATCATTGATAAAGATGTTGAACAATACAGTGCCCAAAACAGAGCCTTGTGGTACCCCACTTGATACATTCTTCCAACTGGATGTGCAGCCATTTACGACCACTCTTTGGGTCCAATCACTAAGCCAGTTATGAATCCACCTAACAGTTGCCTTGACCATTCCATACTTAGTCATTTTTTCAATAAGGATTGTGTGAGATACTTTGTCAAATGCTTTGCTGAAGTCAAGATATACTATATCTACAGCATTTCCCTGATCCACCCAGTCAGTGATTCTGTCATAGAAGGAAATTAAGTTAGTCTGACATGACTTATTAGTTACAAACCCATGCTGACTCTGTTTAATCACTTCATTCTTATCCAGGTACTTGCATACATGTTCTTTAATAATTTGTTCAAAGATCTTTCCTGGTATAGAAGTCAGACTCACCGGCCTGTAGTTCCCTGGGTCCACCTTCTTCCGCTTTTTGAAGATAGGAACAACATTTGCTCTTCTCCAGTCTTCTGGGACTTCTCCTGTTCTCCAAGAATTTTCAAAGATTATGGACAGTGGTTCAAGAATTTCTTCTGCTATCTCCTTCAGTACTCTGGGGTGTAATTAATCTGGACCTGGAGACTTGAATTCATTTAGGTTAGCTAAGTGTTTCCTCACTGTCTTTCTGTTTATAGATATCCTGGATTCTTCTATTCCTTTAATAGGACAGTGAAGATCAGTTGATGTTACATTTCCTTTCTGAGAGAAAACAGATGCAAAATAGGAATTTAACAGTTCAGCCTTCTCAACATCCTGTCTTACCATTTCATCATTTTCATCCTGTAAAAATCCTATACCATCTTTGACTTTTCTTTTACTTTTGATATATCCCCAAAATCCTTTTTTGTTGCTTTTGATGTCACTTGCAAGCCTTAATTCATTGTCAGCTTTAGATAATCTGATTTGTGCCCTGCAGGTTCTGCAGACGGCATTATATTCTTCTTTAGATATGCCTCCCTCTTTCCATTTGATAAACATTTCTTTCTTCCTTTTTAGCATGTGTTTAAGTTCTGTGTTCATCCATCCTAGTTTCCTTAAATGCTTCCCATTCTTCACTCTTTTCGGAATTGTTAACAATTGTGCTTTGAGAATCTCATTTTTCAAGATTTTCCATCCTTCCTGGACATTTTTGTCCCTAAGGATATCCAGCCATTGGATCCCTCCAATTCTCTTTCGGAGTCCCTTAAAATCTGCCTTTCTGAAATCTAACCTTGACGTCAGAGTCTTCACAGGTCTTCCTCCTCTTGTTATCCAAAATTCTAAAATAGCATGGTCACTACCTCCTAGGGTCCCAGCCACTCTTACCCCCTCAACCATTTCTTCCCTGTTTATAAGGATTAGATCCAAGGTAGCAGATCCCCTTGTTTTCTCCCCTACCTTTTGGAAGATAAAGTTGTCAGCAAGAGAGGATAAGAATTTCCTTGACCTGTTAGTTTTGCCTGAGAGAGATTCCCACCAAATGTCTGGGTAGTTGAAATCTCCCATGACCACTATGTCATATTTTTTGGAGAACTTGGCCATTTGATGCATAAAGAGTTCATCCATATCTTCAGCTTGCATAGGTGGCCTATAGTAAATGCCTACAATGGTGTCCTTTCCATTGTTCTGTCCTTGTATTCTTACCCAAACAGTTTCCACAGAACTCCCAGTCTCTGAAGCGTCAATCTCTGTGCAGATATACGCTTTTCTAACATACAATGCGACACCTCCTCCTCGTTTATCAAGTCTGTTTCTTGCAAATAAGTTGTATCCTTCTAGCCTTGTATTCCAATCATGTGTATTGTCCCACCAAGTCTCAGAGATTCCAATGACATCATACTTCTTCTCCTGCGTTAGTAGTTCCAATTCTCCTTGTTTGTTGCCCATGCTGTAAGGTTCTTTGTCTCTTTTGACATGTTCCTTGAAACTCAGTTTTCCGTCGGCCATTTTGCTTTCTGTCTTTCTGCAGCTCTTGCCCTCAGTTAATATGGAGTTTCCAGTTTTCATGTTCCCGCCCTGATTCTCTCCCTCTTGCTTCTTAAGCAGCCTCAGCTGAACAATCAGTGCTCCTGAATCAAGCCTCAGTCAGCCTGTGACCTGACTCCTGGAAACCTAGGATTTTGGACTCCAGCTATTTCCTACTGAGGAACTTTGGAACACTTTTGGACTTTGGAAACCTGCTGTCTGGTGAATCCATGTTTGCAGAGGAATTACGGTACAAGAAGAGATCCTGAACCTGCTTGGAGAGTTATTGTAGAGCTTGAAGTTACTCTGGCCTGCTGTGTTCTCCTGCCTCTGTTCCTGCAAACTGTGTGACCTTTTCTGCATGCTTGTATGAAGTAATACAAGTCATTTCATATCAACCTATGTCTCCTGTGTTTTCCTCGCACCCAAGCACAAGACGCTATAGGAACTGTACACTATACATGACAAGATTCAGGAGCCAATGTTTAGTGTCTGCTGGGTCTGGGAAAGCCGTGTCTGCCGTGACTGTAGATATCAGATGTCCGTTTAATACCTTATGTGATGACAGTGGTTGTGACTTCTCACAACCATTCCAGGTGAGCGCATTCCCTTAAATGTTACTCTGGAGTGTTACCACAGGTAAACACTATTGTTTTTTGTTTTTTTTTTCCTTTCCTCTTCTCCTTCCAGCACTTCTGCCTTAAAAGATCTGGAAGATGGAGGCCCGCATAAAGGAGCTTTGTGGAGTGACTGATACAATCCTTGCAGATATACAGACTATAAAGACCCGTTTTGCAAGCCTACAGGACCTCACTAATCATAATTTGCAAGTGTTTGGACAAACTACTCAGGAATTACGAGCCAGGATTGAGGCTCTAGAGGAACGAGTCCAGGCTCCTGCCATAACCCCGAGTTCTGGGATCCCCAAGTTACCTCCTTTTCGTTTTGGCGGTGAACGTGAGAAATTCAGGGGATTTATTAACCAATGCAATCTATTTTTCTTTGCACATGCTTCACAATTTCCCACTGAACGATCCAAAGTGCTTACTATAATCATGTTGCTTACCAATAAGGCTTTGATGTGGGCAAACCCTCTGATTGAGACTGAGGATGATTGTTTGAATCACCTTGATGCTTTTATTTCAGCCATGGGGCAGGTGTTTGATGACCCCAATCGAGGTGCAACAGCTGAAGCAGCCATGTTAACTTTGCGCCAAGGTAAGCGTTCAGTAGCCGAATATGCCTTGGATTTCAGGAGATGGGCTCTTGATACCACTTGGGACACTTCCGCCAAAATATCTATTTTTCGGAAAGGGTTGTCTCCACTGATTAAGGATGAACTTGCTCGTGCCGACCCTCCCACTGCGTTAGGTGACTTTATTAACTATTGTATCCGTATTGATGCTCGTCTGACTGAACGCAGACAAGAGAGATGGTTCGAAAATAATCGCACTAACCTTTTCCTACCTCCCTCCTCAGCTAAGGAACCTTTGAGTAGGATCACAAGGGAACCAGAACCTGAACCCATGCAGGTGGACTCTTTACAAAGACGGGTTAGTGATGCACGCAAAGAACATCGTATAAAGGAAAATCTATGTTTTTACTGTGGTAAGTCAGGGCACTTCATTATAAACTGCCCCAGCCGTTCTCGTAAGACTACTGCAGCAGTCATTCACTGTGAGTGTTGCGAGAGGAGCTCTGTCATGTCCGAGCCTCAGACTCCAGAGAGATCTGCTGCAAGAGATCTTGATTTTTCGGACTTAAACTCTGTTAGTTCTGGGGACAATGACGGTATAAACGCTGCAATTTTTCAAGTTTCCTCAGCGGTGTCCCAGCTGAGTTGTAAAATAAATAATTCTCATTGCTTCCTTTCCATCAAACTCTGGGTGGACTCAGTCTGGGTGTCTAGCTCTGCTATGATCGACTCAGGAGCAAGTGGAAATTTTATGGATATCTCCTTTGCTCTGAAACAGGGGATACGTTCAGTGAAGAAGGCTACTCCAGTACAGATGGAGACTGTGGATGGCTCCCTGCTGACCTCTGGACCAGTGGATCAGGAAACAGAGCCTTTGAGGGTCCTTATGGGTAAAGATCATCAGGAGAAAATGTCTTTTATGCTTATCTCTTCTCCCCACTTTCCCATTATTCTAGGGCTACCATGGCTGCAGGCGCAGAATCCTACGATTAACTGGGAGACCAAGGAATTACACTTTCCGGAGAAACAGATGAGTCAAGGAGTTTCAGCTTGCTCTGTTCCTAAAGGAACCATGTCAGTCCCTGAACTACCAGCTGTATACCAGGACTATGTGGATTTATGTGACAAGAAGAACGCTGATCAGCTTCCTCCTCACCGTCCATATGATTGTCCAATCGAATTATTGCCTGGAGCCGAGATACCTTTTGGTAAGATCTACCCCCTAGCGGGGCCCGAGCTAAAAGCTTTGAAGGACTACATAGATGAAAATCTAGCCAAAGGCTTCATACGCCCCTCTTCATCTCCCGCAGGTGCACCCATCTTCTTTGTGAAGAAGAAAGATGGATCTCTGAGACCCTGCATAGACTATAGGGAACTCAATAAGGTTACTATTAGAAACCGTTATCCATTGCCTTTAATCCCTGAGTTGTTGGAGAGAGTGCGGCACGCCAAAATTTTCTCTAAACTGGATCTCCGTGGGGCCTATAACTTGGTCCGTATTAGACCTGGGGATGAATGGAAGACTGCATTCAGGTCACACTATGGACACTTCGAATATCTAGTTATGCCTTTTGGTCTGAGTACCGCCCCAGCCACTTTCCAACACTTGGTGAATGACATCTTCAGGGATCTCCTAGATACATTTGTGGTGATTTATCTGGATGATATTCTAATTTTTTCTAACTCCACAGAGGAACATCATGGACATGTGAGAATGGTCTTAGAACGCCTAAGACAAAACCATCTCTACATCAAACTTGAAAAGTGTGAATTCCATAGGACCGAAATTCAATTTCTGGGGTATGTACTATCTACGCAAGGGATTAGTATGGATGGAAGCAAGACCCAAGCCATCAAGGATTGGCCAATTCCTAGAAATGTGAAGGAGGTGCAGCGCTTCATCAGGTTTGCCAACTTCTATAGACGTTTCATTAGGAATTTCTCTGAGGTAGTGTCACCTATCACCCAACTTACCCGGAAACAGTCTAGGTTCTCCTGGACCCCGCAAGCTCAGTAAGCATTTTCCTGTTTAAAGGACAAATTTACCACTGCACCTATCTTAGTACATCCCAACCCCGAGCTTGCCTTCATAATAGAGGTGGATGCTTCAGACTGTGCCGTTGGAGCTATACTCTCTCAGAGAACAGGTGAGAAGAATGTCTTGCATCCCTGTGCCTTCTTTTCCCAGCAGTTGTCTTCGGCTGAGAGGAACTACGATGTGGGCAATAGAGAATTGTTGGCCATTATTGCCGCCTTCAAGGAATGGAGACACCTTCTTCAGGGAGCTGCACAGCAAATAGTCGCCCTGACAGACCATCGTAACCTTGAATTTATCAGGTCGGCTAAGTGCCTGACTCCTCGCCAGGCTCGCTGGAATCTTTTCCTAAACCAATTTAATTTTGTAATTTCTTATAGACCAGGATCGCGCATTGGAAAGGCTGATGCACTCTCTAGGATTCATTCAGCAGAGACACGTCCACTTACTCCTCCTAAGACTATTCTTCCTGACTCTAGATTCCTGGGAGTGATTCATAATCAAGACCTACTTAAGGACATCAAGGAAGCATACCATGCGGATTCTTTGTTGGCTCAACCCCCAAGGGACGTAAGTCTTGTCTTTAACCCCTTCAAGACCCAGCCTATATTGACCTTAAAGACCTTGCCATTTTTTGCAATTCTGACCAGTGTCCCTTTATGAGGTAATAACTCAGGAACGCTTCAACGGATCCTAGCGATTCTGAGATTGTTTTTTCGTGACATATTGGGCTTCATGTTAGTGGTAAATTTAAGTCGATAATTTTTGCGTTTATTTGTGAAAAAAATGGAAATTTGGCGAAAATTTTGAAAATTTTGTAATTTTCAAATTTTTAATTTTTATTCTGTTAAACTAGAGAGTTATGTGACACAAAATAGTTAATAAATAACATTTCCCACATGTCTACTTTACATCAGCACAATTTTGGGAACAACATTTTTTTTTGTTAGGAAGTTATAAGGGTTAAAAGTTGACCAGCGATTTCTCATTTTTACAGCAAAATTTACAAAACCATTTTTTTTAGGGACCACCTCACATTTGAAGTCACTTTGAGGGGTCTATATGGCAGAAAATACCCAAAAGTGACACCTTTATTAAAATTGCACCCCTCAAGCTACTCAAAACTACATTCAAGAAGATTATTAACCCTTCAGGTGCTTCACAGGAACTAAAGCAACGTGTAAGGAAAAAATGGACATTTTAATTTTTCCAACAAAAATTTTCTTTTAGCATCAATTTTTTCATTTTTACATGGGCATCAGGATAAAATGGATCCTAAAATTTGTTGGGCAATTTCTCCTGAGTACACAGATACCTCATATGTGGTCATAAACCACTGTATGGGCGCACGGCAGGGCTCAGAAGGGAAGGAGCGCCATTTGACTTTTTGAATGGAAAATATGCTGGAATATTTAGCGGTTGCCATGTCACATTTGGAGAGTCCCTGTGTGCCTAAACATTGGAGCTCCCCCACAAGTGACCCCATTTTGGAAACTAGACCCCCTAAGGAACTTATCTAGATGCATAGTGATCATTTTGAACCCCCAGGTGCTTCACAAATTGATCTGTAAAAAAAAGAAAGTACTTTTTTTTCACAAAAATTTTCTTTTAGCCTCAGTTTTTTCATTTTCACATGGGCAACAGTATAAATTGGATCCTAAAATTTGTTGGGCAATTTCTCCTGAGTACACAGATACCTCATATGTTGTCATAAACCACTGTTTGGGCGCATGGCAGGGCTCAGAAGGGAAGCAGCGCCATTTGACTTTTTGAATGGAAAATATGCTGGAATATTTAGCGGTTGCCATGTCGCATTTGGAGAGTCCCTGTGTGCCTAAACATTGGAGCTCCCCCACAAGTGACCCCATTTTGGAAACTAGACCCCCTAAGGAACTTATCTAGATGCATAGTGAGCACTTTGAACCCCCAGGTGCTTCACAAATTGATCCGTAAAAAAAGAAAGTACTTTTTTTTCACAAAAATTTTCTTTTAGCCTCAGTTTTTTTCATTTTCACATGGGCAACAGTATAAATTGGATCCTAAAATTTGTTGGGCAATTTCTCTGAGTACACAGATACCTCATATGTGGTCATAAACCACTGTTTGGGCGCACGGCAGGGCTCAGAAGGGAAGGAGTGCCATTTGACTTTTTGAATGGAAAATATGCTGGAATATTTAGCGGTTGCCATGTCGCATTTGGAGAGTCCCTGTGTGCCTAAACATTGGAGCTCCCCCACAAGTGACCCCATTTTGGAAACTAGACCCCCTAAGGAACTTATCTAGATGCATAGTGAGCACTTTGAACCCCCAGGTGCTTCACAAATTGATCCGTAAAAAAAAGAAAGTACTTTTTTTTCACAAAAATTTTCTTTTAGCCTCAGTTTTTTTCATTTTCACATGGGCAACAGTATAAATTGGATTCTAAAATTTGTTGGGCAATTTCTCCAGAGTACACAGATACCTCATTTGTGATCATAAACCACTGTTTGGGCGCACGGCAGGGCTCAGAAGGGAAGGAGCGCCATTTGACTTTTTGAATGGAAAATATGCTGGAATATTTAGCGGTTGCCATGTCGCATTTGGAGAGTCCCTGTGTGCCTAAACATTGGAGCTCCCCCACAAGTGACCCCATTTTGGAAACTAGACCCCCTAAGGAACTTATCTAGATGCATAGTGAGCACTTTGAACCCCCAGGTGCTTCACAAATTGATCCGTAAAAAAAAAAAGTACTTTTTTTTCACAAAAATTTTCTTTTAGCCTCAGTTTTTTTCATTTTCACATGGGCAACAGTACAAATTGGATTCTAAAATTTGTTGGGCAATTTCTCCAGAGTACACAGATACCTCATTTGTGATCATAAACCACTGTTTGGGCGCACGGCAGGGCTCAGAAGGGAAGGAGCGCCATTTGACTTTTTGAAAAGAAAATATGCTGGAATATTTAGCGGTTGCCATGTTGCATTTGGAGAGTTCCTGTGTGCCTAAACATTGGAGCTCCCCCACAAGTGACCCCATTTTGGAAACTAGACGCCCTAAGGAACTTATCTAGATGCATAGTGAGCACTTTGAACCCCTCAGGTGCTTTACAGAAGTTTATAACGCAGAGCCGTGAAAATAAAATATCATTTTTTTTTCTCAAAAAATGATTTTTTAGCCCACTATTTTTTATTTTCACAATGGTTACAGGAGAAATTGGACCCCGAAAGTTGTTGTCCAGTTTGTCCTGAGTACGCTAGTACCCCATATGTGGGGGGGAACCACTGTTTGGGCACACGTCAGGGCTCGGAAGGGATGTAGTGACGCTTTGAAATGCCAACTTGATGGAATGGTCTGCGGGCATCTTGTTACGTTTTCAGAGCCCCTGATGCGCCTAAACAGTAGAAACTCCCCACAAGTGACCCCATTTTGGAAACTAGACACCGCAAAGAACTTATCTAGATGTGTGGTGAGCACTTTGAACCCCCAAGGGCTACACAGAAGTTTATAACGCCCGGGCATGAAAATAAAAAAAATCATATTTTTTCCACAATCAGGATCTTTTAGTCCCCAATTTTTTTATTTTCGCAAGGGTAACATGAGAAATTAGACCCCAAAAGTTGTTGTCCAATTTGTCCTGAGTATGCTGATATCCCATATGTGGGAGAAAACTACTGTATGGGCACACGTCGGGGCTCGGATGGGAAGTAGTGACCTTTTGAAATGCCCACTTGATGGAATGGTCTTCGGGCGTCATGTTACGTTTGCAGAGTCACTGATGTGCCTAAACAGTAGAAACTCCCCACAAGTGACCCCATTTTGGAAACTAGATCCCCCAAGGAACTCCTCTAGATGTGTGGTGAGCATTTTGAATCTCCAAGTCCTTCACAGAAGTTTATAACATAACTTTCATGGAAATAATTAGCCTAAAGATGATTAACCATAAATGAGTAAATACATGGATGTATATAGGCAATTATCAGGAAAAAGTTAGGGAATATCGCAAAACAAGGCAAACACAAAGAACCAACAAAAACGAACTAGATTCCCAAAGTAGTATAAAAATATATAAATTTTATTGAATAATATAACATGTAGGAAATTCGGACAAGTAAGGGAAGGAGATGAAGACCAAAATTGTACATGTAAAATGAGGGTGCTGCAGAGGAGATTAGGATGATAAATGGAATAGTAAATGGGCATAATACTAGCAGTCATAATATATCCTAATACATATTCATTGTCTAGATCACCGTGGTGATCACACACTGCCCACATGTGCTACCCCAATATGTCCACTCAGCAGGGCAGAACTGAAAATCAATTAGATACATAAATCACCCAGAAAAATGATAGCGTTATATGAATATAGGTAATAGCATTAACACAATAATTTTTAGTCCATGAATACGGAAATCCCAGCAATTACCTAGATATATGAAGGTATGGACGTCTCCTCCGTGCAGAGCCGTGAAAATATAAAATCATTTTTTTTCCACAAAAATAATTTTTAGTCCCCAATTTTTTTTCCCAATGTTAACAGGAGAAATTAGAACCCCTAAAGTTGTTGTGCAATTTTTCCCGAGTACGCTGATACCTCATATGTGGGGATAAACCACTGTTTGGGCATACGTCGGGGCTTGGAATAAAGGGAGCACTGTTTGACTTTTTGAACGCAAAATTTGCAGGAATCAATGGTGGCGCCATGTCGCGTATGGAGACCCCCTGATGTGCCTAAATAGTGGAAACCCCTCAATTCTAACTCCAACCCTAACCCCAACACACCCCTAACGCCTACACACACCTAACCCTAATACAAACCCTAATCATAACCCTAATCCCAACACACCCCTAATCCCAACTCTAACCATAAACCTAACTACAAGCCTAACCCTAATTCCAACCCTAACCCAAATTCCAACCCTAACCGTAATTCTAACCTTAGCCCTAATGCTAACCCTAACCCTAGTTCGAACCCTAAGGCTGGGTTCATATTGCGTTTTACCAGCCCGTTCAACACGTAGCGTTGACCGGCTGGTAACGGTATAGCATAACGCGATCGCGTTATGCTATACCCGCTAGCGCAGATGAATCAGCAGATAATCAGCCGCGGATCAGCAGCAAAATCAGTCGCGGATCAGCAGCAAAATCCGCCGCGGATCAGCAGCGAAATCAGTCGCGGATCCGCAGCGAAATCAGTCGCGGATCCGCAGCGAAATCAGTCGCGGATCCGCAGCGAAATCCGCCGCGGATCAGCAGCGAAATCCGCCGCCGATCAGCAGCGAAATCCGCTGCGGATCAGCAGCGAAATCCGCTGCCGATCAGCAGCGAAATCCGCCGCGGATCAGCAGCGAAATCCGCCGCCGATCAGCAGCGAAATCCGCTGCGGATCAGCAGCGAAATCCGCTGCCGATCAGCAGCGAAATCCGCCGCGGATCAGCAGCGAAATCCGCCACCGATCCGCAGCGAAATCCGCCGCGGATCAGCAGCGAAATCCGCCGACGATCAGCAGCGAAATCCGCCGCGGATCAGCAGCGAAGTCCGCCGCGGATCAGCAGCGATGTCCGCCGCGGATCAGCAGCGAAATCCGCTGCGGATCAGCAGCAAAATCCGCTAGGAAAAAAAAAAAAAATTCTTTATTTTTTTTTATTTGTCCCTACCTATGATAAAAGGGGGGTTCATTTACTTTTTTTTTTTAAATTGGTGAAATATTACACATTGCTCTGATTGGCTGTTTCACTTTTAACAGCCAATCAGAGCGATCGTGGCCACGGGGGGGTTAAGCCAACCCCCCTGTGGTGAAGCACAAAGGGTCCTGTGCCGGCGGGTCGGGTGACCTTTGAGTGACCCCGGTCTCCCGGCCCGCAGGGACGAGATCCTTTCATGACGCCACATAGGCGTCATGGGTCGGATTGGCACAGGTTTTCATGACGCCTACGTGGCGTCATGGGTCGGGAAGGGGTTAAGAATGGTGTGTGGATTCAGGGACAACGTCTGTATATACCTGAAACAGTCAGATTGAGAGTATTGCAACTCATCCACGATTCCAAGATAGCTGGGCATAGAGGAATTCTAAAGACACAAGAATTTCTTTCTCGTTTCTTTTGGTGGCCCACTTACAGGAAAGATGTCTTAAACTATGTCACTTCATGTGAAGTCTGTGCAAGATGCAAAACACCTCGCTCCTCACCAACTGGTCTGTTGCAACCTCTTCCCACCCCGTCCCGCCCGTGGGGATCCATTTCTATGGACTTCATTGTGGAGTTACCAACCTCTCAAGGGAAGAACACCATTCTAGTGGTGGTTGATCGTCTAACAAAGGCAGCTCATTTTATCCCTTGTGTCGGCTTACTCACTGCAAAACAGACATCAGACTTGATGATTAAGAATGTGTTTCGCTTACATGGAGTACCGGATGAGGTCATTTCGGATCGAGGGGTGCAATTCACTTCAAGGTTTTGGCAAAATTTCTGTGCCGCATTGATACAGTAAAGATGTATATCTTCGTACCGTGTTAGCCAGTAGATAGAAAAATATTTAGACTTGAGAGTCCTCAGTGGTTGATACCTTTTAATGGCTAACTGAAAAGATGGTAACAAATTGCAAGCTTTCGAGACTACTCAGGTCTCTTCATCAGGCTGAACTAATACAAAATCTGAAGAATCACATATTATACACAAAAACACAGAAAAAATGCAATAGGTAAGACAAGTGACGTGAAGCAGAACAGTCACCATGGCAGAGGGACGAGCACAAACATTGGAACAATTCATAGATAAGGAGAGAAAAGTTTTATTACCCTCTGATTGGGGTCTGGTAATGTTTTGTGATGTTTTCACAGGGTATTTGGAGTAAATTCCTTAATTGATGTAATAGGCCATAAAACCATGTGACAGGTTCATTCCAGCATTAAGAGTGTCAAAATCAGGGGAGCAAAACATTTTTGCTCCCCTGATCATAGCATGTCAGATATGAAAATACTGGTACTAAGAAGCAGATTCACATCTCTGAGGCAGAGAAGAATTTGCGAATACAAATTGATGGTGACCTTTGACACTCTTAATGCTGGAATGAACCTGTCACATGGTTTTATGGCCTATTACATCAATTAAGGAATTTACTCCAAATACCCTGTGAAAACATCACAAAACATTACCAGACCCCAATCAGAGGGTAATAAAACTTTCTCTCCTTATCTATGAATTGTTCCAATGTTTGTGCTCGTCCCTCTGCCATGGTGACTGTTCTGCTTCACGTCACTTGTCTTACCTATTGCATTTTTTCTGTGTTTTTGTGTATAAATATGTGATTCTTCAGATTTTGTATTAGTTCAGCCTGATGAAGAGACCTGAGTAGTCTCGAAAGCTTGCAATTTGTTACCATCTTTTCAGTTAGCCATTAAAAGGTATCAACCACTGAGGACTCTCAACTCTAAATATTTTTCTGTGCCGCATTGGACATTAAAGTAAACCTTTCTTCTGCTTTTCATCCCCAGACTAATGGACAGACAGAACGAACCAATCAGACCCTGGAGCAGTATCTCCGCTGCTTTATCTGCCACCTACAAGATGATTGGTGGATCTACTTCCACTGGCTGAGTTCTCTTATAATAACTCTCAGAGCGCCTCCACTAAGCAGTCTCCTTTTTACTCCAATCTAGGTTATCATCCTAACATTCTTCCTCGATTTCCCATAGATACGCCCTTGCCGGCAGTGGCTGAAAGAATCACTTCTTTACAAAAGAATATGGATCTTCTAAAGGAAAATCTAGAATTGGCTCAGGAAAGGTACAAGAAAGCAGCAGATAAATTTCGTAAACCTGCACCAGCTTTCAAGGTAGGAGATTTGGTCTGGCTGTCAACCAGAAATCTTAAAATAAAGATTCCATCTTCTAAATTGGGATATAAGTACATTGGACCTTATAAGATCAGTAAGATTATAAGTGCTGTTGCTTGTCGTCTTCAACTGCCCAGAACTATGAGAATCCACCCTGTCTTTCATGTATCCCTACTAAAGGCTGCAACACCCAATACGTTTCCTGGACGCTCTTCTCCATGCCCTGACCCAGTGCTGGTCGATGGTCAGGAAGAATTTATGGTGGAAAGGATTCTAGATTCCAGGTTGTACAGAAATCAGTTGCAATATTTGATTAAATGGCAGGGCTACCCAGTGGAGGACAACTCATGGGAACCAGTCAATAATGTAAATGCTCCTCGCCTGCTCCGCCAGTTTCATCAGAGGTACCCTGACAAGCCTGGTCTGAGGTCAACCGGAGGTTGTCCTTAAGGGGGGAGTAATGTAAGGTTCTTTGTCTCTTTTGACATGTTCCTTGAAACTCAGTTTTCCGTCGGCCATTTTGCTTTCTGTCTTTCTGCAGCTCTTGCCCTCAGTTAATATGGAGTTTCCAGTTTTCATGTTCCCGCCCTGATTCTCTCCCTCTTGCTTCTTAAGCAGCCTCAGCTGAACAATCAGTGCTCCTGAATCAAGCCTCAGTCAGCCTGTGACCTGACTCCTGGAAACCTAGGATTTTGGACTCCAGCTATTTCCTACTGAGGAACTTTGGAACACTTTTGGACTTTGGAAACCTGCTGTCTGGTGAATCCATGTTTGCAGAGGAATTACGGTACAGAGAAGAGATCCTGAACCTGCTTGGAGAGTTATTGTAGAGCTTGAAGTTACTCTGGCCTGCTGTGTTCTCCTGCCTCTGTTCCTGCAAACTGTGTGACCTTTTCTGCATGCTTGTATGAAGTAATACAAGTCATTTCATATCAACCTATGTCTCATGTGTTTTCCTCGCACCCAAGCACAAGACGCTATAGGAACTGTACACTATACATGACACATGCTTTGTGCATTTCTATAGAAACATTTTAGTTTGTGATTGGTTTCTCTTCCTCCAATATTTTTATTATGTAGATTTTTTTGTCTTTGTTCTTCCCTTCGCTTCTAATAGCAGAATTCTCAATAGTATTTGTCAGGTGTATGGCTTTTGCAGGCGTTTTGCTTCCCTTCCCACATTGTTCTAGTTTAAAGCTCTCCTGATGAGTGTAGCAAGGCGACTTCCAAATACATGTTTTCCAGTCTTCGTAAGGTGCACCCCATCTCTAGCAAGTAGTCCATCGTATAGGTAATTCACTCCGTGATCCAAAAATCCAAATCCTTGCTGACGGCACCATCGACATAGCCAGTTGTTCACCTGCAGAATCTTCTTCCACCTCCTTGTTCCATGGACATCCACTGGAAGGATGGAAGAGAAGACCACCTGCGCTCCCAGTTCTTTCACTTTCTTACCTAAGTTTTCAAAGTCACTGCAGATGGTTTCCAGGTCGTTTCTTGCGGTGTCATTTGTCCCCACATGTATTAGCAGGAATGGGTAGTCATCTGTAGGTCTGAAGAGTCCAGATATCCTGTCAGACACATCTTTAATTTTTGCACCTGGAAGACAGCACATTTCTCTTGAGGTTAAATCCGGTCTGCAGATAGCAGCCTCTGTTCCTCTCAACAGGGAATCCCCCATGACAACAACTCTCCGTTTCTTCTTCACAACAGTTTTCTTTCTCCATTCAGGAGGACTCAGGCGTACAAGGTTATTGTTTGTGGCCAAAGTCTTATCTTGATGTATTTCTTCATCATTCTCCTGTGTAAGAGCCTGGTACTGGTTCCTGAGCAGAATTGGTGCTGACTGCCTCACGATCCTTCTGCTTCTCTGGGTCACATGCTTCCATTCCTCTGTTTCTTCAGGTGCACTTCGAATTTCTTCTCTTTCTGTAACATGAAGAGATAATTCTGCTCTGTCTAAGAACTCTTCACCTTCCTTAATGGTTTTCAATGTAGATAACCTCTCTTCCAGAATTTGCAACTTTTCCTCCAACAGGGACACAAGCTTGCATTTCTGGCATGTGAAGTTTGGCTTTTCCACTGGTAAGTCTGTGAACATGTAGCAAGAAATGCAGCTCACCACATGGCTCTTGGCCTCTTCCATGTTCTTATTGTTCAAGAGATATTCAAGCGGTGAAATATATGCCAAAACTCGCGCGCCTAGCGGCTCGCGGTTTACTGATGTCCTCCGTTCAGCTGCAACGGCCAAAATCCAGTGTCCCTTGAGCTCGTGGAGACTTCACTTATCCCAGAAGGCACTGGGAATATGCAAATTCTCTCCTCGGGACTCCTCCCCGGTTTACTGATGTCCTCCTTTCAGCTGCAACGGCCAAAATCCAGTGTTCCTTGAGCTCATGGAGACTCTTCACTTATCCCAGAAGGCACTGGTAATATGCAAATTCTCTCCTCGGGACTCCTCCCCTGTATCTGTAAGGATAAAGCCATTTTAGCAAATATACTATATTTATGTAAGCTCAAATGACAATATACTTACATCACAATAAACTTTGTGCTGGATGACTGTCCTCTGTGGTTGACTGTCCTCTGTGGCTGACTGTCCTCTGTGGTTGACTGTCCTCTTGGTGGCAGACTGTCTTCCAAGAAATCTGTAAGTATAAAGCCAATTAAGCAAATATACTATATTTATGTAAGCTCAAATGACAATATACTTACATCACAATAAACTTTGTGCAGGATGACTGTCCTCTGTGGTTGACTGTCCTCTGTGGCTGACTGTCCTTTGTGGTTGACTGTCCTCTGTGGTTGACTGTCTTCCAAGAAATCTGTAAGGATAAAGCCGTTTTAGCAAATCTATTGCAGTTTTAAAAGCTCAAATGACAATATACTTACATCACTGTCAACTTGGGGATGGCAGACTGTCCTCTTTGAGTAGCAGACTGTGTTATCTCGGCAATCTGCAAGCACAAAGGCAATTTAGCAACTACACAAAAGAGATAAAAGCTCAATTGACAATATGCTTACATCACTTGTCTAAACTTGGGCCTGGAAGACTCTCCTATGGCACACTGTCTCCTCCAACTTATCTGCAAGCACAAAGACACTTAAAACACTGATACAAAAAATACGAAATGATACGCAATGCACAGGCTACAGAACCCTCCACCTCCTGTTTCACCACCACCCCAACAAATAAATCATTTCTAACACCAAGGCCCCTTCTAACTGTAGATACCTACCCCACATAACCTTGGTATACACCCCATTACCTTTGTATACAACCCATTGACTTTGTATACCTTTGTATACACCCAATTGACTTTGTATACCTTTGTATACACCCCATTGACTTTGTATACCTTTGTATACACCCCATTGACTTTGTATACCTTTGTATACACCCCAATGACTTTGTATACACCCCATTGACTTTGTATAAATTTGTATACACCCCATTGACTTTGTATACACCCCATTGACTTTGTATACCTTGGTATACAAACCATTACCTTTGTATACACCTATACATTTTAGATACACATTTTTAAAACAACACACCCCTGTTTGGTATAACTAAAATTAAAAAAAAATATATATATATATATATATATATATATATATATATATATATATATATATATTTGAAATTATACAACGGACATTTTTTTTAAACAGTTTTTATTGGAATGGGTTTTTTTTTAAACTTGTTTTGTGTTAAGTAGGAGCTACACTGCTCATTATTTAAAAATAGTTACATTACATTAAAGAAACAAAATACACATGACTTGACCAAAAAAACACACGCAGACACATGCATGCACACACGCCAAAAAAATTTTACATTATGAAAAGTAAACATGTTGTAAAAAAAATCTACAGTGTGAAAGAAAATAAGATTGCAGGACATACACTGAAACATGCATGCATGCACACACACACATATACGCACATACACAAAAATACTTGTACATTATGAAAACATGTAAAAAAAATCAAGTTTGAAAGAAAATAATGCAGGACACACACTGAAACATGCATGCATGCACATACACATATACGCACGCAAACATAATAGTATATTATGAAAAATCAACATGTAAAAATAACTAGTGTGAAAGAAAATAACAGTGCTCAACACACACTCAAACATATACACACACACAACAATACTAGTACAATAAAATAATAATGCAGGACACACTCAAAAATGCTGCAATCACATATAATGGCATTATACTCACACTGGCTGGCAGGAATCAGCTGGGCTATCGACCAATATCTCAGGCAGGGTCTTTCGGCTTGCTAGCAGGGTCTGATCCTTGCTAGCTGGGTCTGGAGTCTTGCTAGCTGGGTCTGGAGTCTTGCTAGCAGGGTCTTCAGGTTTATAGCAGGGTCTTCAATCTTGCTGGCAGGGTCTTCAATCTTGATGTCTTGCTGCTTTGTCTTCATATGTGGCAATGAGGCATACCTGGCTTGTTTATATAATAATAATCTTTATTTTTATATAGCGCTAACATATTCCGCAGCGCTTTACAGTTTGCACACATTACCATCGCTGTCCCCTGATGGGGCTCACAATCTAGATTCCCTATCAGTATGTTTTTGGAGTGTGGGAGGAAACCGGAGTACCCGGAGGAAACCCACGCAAACACGGGGAGAACATACAAACTCCTTGCAGATGTTGTCCTTGGTGGGATTCGAACCCAGGACTCCAGCACTGCAAGGCTGCAGTGCTATCCACTGAGCCACCGTGCTGCCCCTATATAGTTTGTGGGCTGTCTGGAAAAGTATCCAAAATTTTGGGGCATGCCCAGTCAAAAAAGGCGGATCCTCGTGTGAATCCGTCAAATGACGGATGGGGCGGATCCGCCACCCATAGGCGCCCATTGTAAAATTTTCCGCCATAATCTGCCATTTCGACGCAGAAAAAAAAACGTTACAATGTCCGTCCAATCGAGACAGCGGACGCCAAAAAGCAGATACAGCGGACGACCATCCGCCACGATCCGCCACTAATACAAGTCTATGGGAAAAGAGCGGATCCGCCAAATTCAAAAATTGGTGGATTTTGACTGACGCCAAAAGACTGAAGTGTGAAAGAGGCCTAAACGTGATGGTTTAAATTCACAACTTATTTCTGCAGTGGAAAAAAAATTTTAAAAAAAGGTGATGCCCCCTTTATGAGAACAGTGTTCAAATGCGAGTTTAATGGCCAATAATTCCCGATTACCAATATCATAATTCAGTTCAGTCTCAGAAAATTTTTTTGAAAAAAAAAAGCACAAGGATGCACTCCATCCGTGTTTTCCTGAGACAACACCGCGCCGACCCCCACAGAAGAAGCATCAACCTCAACCAAAAACGGTTTAGTCACATCAGGCTGCATAAGGATGGGAGCAGAGCTGAACCTCTCCTTTAAAAACACAAAAGCTTCAATGGCCTCAGTAGTCCACTGAACCGCATTAGCACCTTTCCTGGTGAGATCGGTCAGTGGTTTGACAATAATAGAAACATTTTTAATGAATTTTCTATAATAATTGGCGAAACCCAAAAACCTCTGTAATGATTTCAAACCAATAGGCCTAGGCCATTCCTGCACAGCTTGAACTTTCATCGGGTCCATCTCAAAACCTTCGCTGGAGATAATGTAGCCCAAAAAACTAATTCTCTGTACAGCGAACTCACATTTCTCCAGCTTAGCAAAAAGCGAATTGTCCATTAACAACTGTAATACCTCATGCACACTCCGCCAATGAGACTCCAGATCCGGTGAATAAATCAAAATGTCATCCAAATACACAACCACACTTTTGCCGGTCAAAGGTCTAAGGATGTCATTAATAAGATTCTGAAAAAATGCAGGAGCGTTGGTAAGACCAAAAGGCATAACCAGATTCTCAAAATGCCCCACAGGAGTGTTAAACGCAGTCTTCCATTCGTCACCCTCCTTCATGTGCAACAAATTGTATGCCCCTCGAAGATCAATTTTAGAGAACCACTTGGCCTCCACTAACTGATTAAACAAATCAGGAATCAATGGCAGTGGGTAAGGATTGCGTACAGTAATTTTATTAATCTCACGAAAGTCCAAACAAGGACGTAAACCGCCGTCCTTTTTTTAACAAAAAAAAAATCCAACCGCCACAGGAGACTTAGAAGGTCTAATGTGACCGGTGGCCAAGCTTGTCTGTATGTACTCCTCCAAAGCCTTTCTCTCAGGAATAGTCAAATTAAATAAATGACTTTTAGGAAGAGTCGCTCCAGGGACAAATTCAATAGTACAATCATAGTCTCTATGAGGGGGCAAAATCTGTGATTCCTTCTCAGAAAAAACTTTCCAAAAATCCTGAATAGGTACAGGTAATTCCCCTTTATCCACAGCAGCAATACGCCCGTTACAACATTTGTCATAACACTTGGGGCTCCAGGACTTAATTTCATTGGTAGACCAGTCCAGTACAGGATTGTGTAATTTTAACCAGGGTAACCCCAAAATCACTGGAGAAGGCAAATTATTCAGAACTACCAAATCCAAATTCTCTTGATGAACACCATTAATAGTGAGAGGAAATTCACAGATCTTGTGAGTAACATTCTTCAAGGGAGAACCATCAACAGAAACCACAGCACTAGGGGTTGACAAAGGTTTAGGTTTTAATTTAAGTTTTTCCAAGAATTCCCCATCAATCACATTCAGAGTGGAACCACAATCGAAAAATACCCGAAAATCCATTAATTCTTCCTGAGCAGCAGTAGTAGTGGCAGAAAGAAAAACGCGCTTAGTATTTAAACAGGCTATACGGGCTAAACTGACCTTTTTTTTTTCTTTGTCCATACGAAGAACACAGTTCTTAATGAAATGGTCAGATTTGCCGCAATAAAAGCACAAACCTTCAGAAAACCGGAGGTCTTTTTCCTGAGAGCGAGATGCCATCGCTCCGATCTCCATCGGCCCTCCAATGTCAGAACAGAAACTCTCAAGACTTGGAGCTGACATGGCAGAGGATTTACTCTCATTAACCCTTGCATGCAGTCTCCTATCCACCCGTATGGCTAATTGCATAGCCTCTTGCAAGTTACCAGGTATAGGATAAGCAATCAGCAAATCTTTAACCCTTTCACTTAGCCCTGCAAGAAAAAAACTTTTCAAAGCTGAATCGTTCCACCCCACTTGAGTAGACCACCGACGGAAGTGAGTACAGTATTTTTCCACATTACCTGATCCCTGTCTCAAACGTCTCAATTCTGTCTCAGCTGATGAAACACGATCAGGATCGTCATATAATAACCCCAAAGCAGAAAAAAAACTATCCACTGATCTAAAGCATGGATCACTAGGTTGCAGAGAAAAGGCCCAGTCCTGAGGTTCTTTGCGCAAAAGTGACATTATGAACCCTATGCGCTGAGATTCATCACCAGAGGATCTGGGTCTCAAACGGAAATACAACAAGCAAGCATTTTTAAAAGAAAAAAAATCTTGTTGTTCACCAAAAAATAAATCAGGCAAACGTACCTTTGGCTACACGAAATGTGCTCCAGAACAACTACTCACGTGTTGCTGGATCTCAGCCACCTCCAGAGAGAATCCCTGCAGGCGTTGAGCCAAATCCTGAACCGACACCATGATGAAAACTGAAAATCTTTCCTTAAAGATATTTTTGGGCTGGACTTATTGTTATGATCTGCTACAAGCACTAAGGAAAGAAGGGAGGTCTGTCCCTACAATAGAACTAAGCTGGATCCCTACGATGTAACGGGGAACCTGATCCTGCGATCAGACCCGCTAAAGTCCTCAGCTAGTCTGAACGAAGACCTATAGATGTGAGGGAGGGATCCCTACAAGGACTAGGGACTGGGAGACAGATGGACACCTCCTAACAGAAGTTGTAGCAGCAAAAGGCAAAACAAAGAACATAGAGGTCAAAAGACCAAGCAAAAACTGTCTGAGTTAGGTAACAAAGCACCTGGCTAGCTTAAGAGTATAAGTTACAATGAAGTCCAGCAAAGCCAGAAGGGTGGAGCCGGATTAAATAGGCCACAAAGGTCATGTGACCAGCAAGATTAAAAAAAACTAACAGGAGAGTTCTAACACCAGCCACCTGATGCGACAGCGGGAAGCAGCCATTGAGGAACCCGGGGGATGATGCTGGAGGACCAGGGGCTTGCTGGCGCTGTGCTACTGGGTGGAAGGGCCGGTGTCAGCACCCAGGCAACTGCCGGGCCCTGAGCAGGCAGGGGGCCCACTCGCCGTCGGGCACCCCGGCGCCCCTTAACGGATGAAAGCGGTGCCAGCGCCACCACTGGACCCCCCCGCTTGCTCAGGGCCCCGGCAGCAGCCGGCACAATACTTACCTCTCCCCGTGCCTCCTCAGCTCCGGGCTCCAGGGGGCGCTGCACTGCCTCTCACAGCAGCGCCGCTGGATGACTTCATCATTCAGCGGCCGGCTGTGGCAGAGACTAAGCATGGGCGCCGGACAGGTGAGATGTGAGGTGTGTATGTAGTGCGGTGCTTTGTGTGTGTGTTTGTGAGAGTGCTGCGGTGCTGTCTGTGTGTGGTGCTGTAAGTGTGATGGTGGTGGGGGAGGCAGTGATGGTGGTGAGAAGGCAATGATGATGGGGAGGCGATGATGATGGGGAGACGATGATGATAGGGAGGCGATGATGATGGGGAGGCAATGATGATGAGGATGATGGGAGGCAATGATGATGATGGGGAGGTAATGATGATGATAATGGGGAGGCGATGATGGAAATCCCGTGTCGCTGATGACGTAATTACAAAATTCATTAGGGGCCCCGGGGATACATTGGGGGGTTCATTTTAAAGTAGTGCACAACCCATTTAAACACTGCGTTAGAATCGGGCCACCATCTAGCATATATATATATATCTATATATCTCTATATACTGTATATCTAATATATCTAATGTAGGGATTCGCTCTGGTAGGCAGTGGCCGGGCCGCAGTAATGAGGCAACACACAGGCTTTAAGTCCAAAAATCACTGGTTTATTGTCACTTTAAACATCAGGAAACAGAAACATAACAAAACATAAATGCACTCCAGCTTGGAGAATCACTGTTCCCAGACTCACCCTTGCATGGGGACAGGCTTAACTAAGCGGCTGCAGATCAGCAGTGACCGCCTGGTGCCATTCCCCGGGTGGTCTGGAATCTGCTTGCTTGAGCTTGCTGACACACTGTACCAAAAACCATGGATACAGGCTGGCTCCAGCCAAGCTCCTTCTCTTCCTTGCAATACGCTCCGGAGGTGTCTTCCCAGACCTCCTTCCACTGGCTCAACCTAGCCAGTACTGATCCCCCTACCACACAGACTCCATTAAATATCCCTCAACCACACCCACAAGTGAGGTACACATCACCTGGGCTGATCATGTGACTATGACCTCATCACAGGTCCTTGTGTTCAGGGAAAAACCCAACCAAACTTTAGCCTGCTGGGAGAAATATATCTCCCATCCAGCAAGACCCCCTTTGGTGTACCACATACCTTCCCCCTTTGTTCAACCCTATGGGGGTCGACATATGTCATCAACCCGGGACCCCGCAACCGGGCGTCCCTGTCACCTGGTTCTACCAGTCGAGAGGGCTGTCTCAGTTGGGTTTGGTCGTCATACAACATCACACATTTGTTCGGCCTCCCCTGCCCCAGCGGTCAGTATGTTGGCCTTGGGCTTCAGCCCTGGAGTCACCATCTGTCTGTGTCACCAGACCGTTTCTAGTCAACCACCTTTCCAAGTAGGACCCTTTATGCGACCTTTCCTTCCATGGCCGCCTTCTACGGTTATTGCGGTCATGAGTCCACCGTCCTGTAAAGCCCACTGGCTGATCTGAGTCTGACTCCTTGTCACTCCGTCCACTACAGGGCCTCCCACTTTGGTCGTTCAGCACTGAGCTACTTAAGGCGACACTACTTCTACGTCTTTCATCAAGCCTCTTTCGGTATTTTCTCTTCTTTCCGGCAGCTCTTTATGGATCTGCTCCCTCTCACGCCTTAACTGCTCGATTTCCTTTAGGTACCCCACGCGATACCCCAGAAGCATCCGGATATTCTCAAGACTCTCCCTGGAACTGACACCAAGGAATGGAACCATCCCATCTTCACCCTCGACCTGGGTAACGTTATCAGCCGGAATCCTCAGTCTTTTCACACCGATCTATTCACCAGGTCCTTCATCACTCTTCCCCATCTTCCGATAACTTTACCCACCAGATTTCTGGGTACCAGAATGATGTCTTCCACCAAGCCCAGACGATTTTGAGCTTCCCTTTTCAGCTCCCGGCGTCGAGCGGCTTTCATATTCTCCAACCTGATCGTCTGTTTCATGAGGAGACATTGAAGATGCATATCCTTCAAGACAGCCACCCGCTTCTCTGTGACTTCTCTAGTCGACAGTATCACCATCTGGTTCATCTCAGGTGCCCAGTTCACACTACGTGCTTCCACTGCTTTTTCAAAGGCCTCGTGCACACCCTCACTGGTGCAAGCTTCTCGCATGTCTTCGGGTACCTCTATCACGTACTTGAAAACCAAAGTCTCACCTTCTTGGACAGATTGTTGGACCTCATCGTCCTGAGCGTCAGCACCGTTTTCCAAGACACCGACACTTTTTGGGTGGCCAGCTGCATGGCATTTCCCTTGCTGGATTTCTTTCTCCGTCGAGGCCCCTTCTTCGGTCAACCTCTCCTGTTCGATCTCCTTCATTGCAATCCGATATGGAGAGCGTGAGAGTTCGATTTCCCGGTTATTTGTATATTTCTGGAGCTCGACATCAGCCTCCTTCTCTAACTTGAGCTCTTGGAGAACTTTATCCCGCTCCTCTGTCAGGCAGCGACACTCATCCATCCTCCGGAGAAGCTTCTGCTTCTCTTGGGCCTTTCTGAGCACCTCTATATCTTTCAACACGGCCTTGTTCACAGACTGACCTGCTGCCAGATGACCTCTGAGCTTAGAATCTTCCTTCTCTAGCTCCTCCACTCTGTGCTCAATCTCTTGTCTCAGGACCCTTTCTCGCTTGACTGTCTCTTTTACAGTCTCTCTAAGCCGTGCTATCTCATGGTCCTGCTCTCTTCCAGCCAGCACAAGTCTCACCATCACTTCTTTCATTACATTTTCAGAGGGGCTCTCTTCCCCACCCACACTCTGACTAACAGCACATGTCACTGATTTTCCTTCCCTCCAATCTTCACAGGGTGCAATTTGGTCAATGTCTTTGTGGGGTCCTTCCTTATTGTACTTTTTTTCCTCTTAGAGTCACAGTCACACCCCATAGTACGGTGAACCCTCAAGACACTCCCCTTCAGGAAGTCAACTCCACTCTGTTCACCTACCACATCAGTGTCAGTCATACGGTCATACTCTTCAGGGGACCTCAGATCAGTAAGTTGGGCAGACGCAGCCTTTCCTCTAGTGTCATCGTCTGACCCGTAAGTTTTTGGAGACGTCACTGTCCCAACGTACATCGCCCCAACAGTAAAGATACCTCCATTCAACGACTGTAGAGGAACTCCCCCCTCCCACAATTCTGAGAACAGCCCAGAGTCCCGGCCTATCACCACCAGACAAGCTAAGTTTGGAACTATAGCTACCTTATGGCTTTTAGTGTCCCTAACCGTCTCTAGGATCACACAGGCCTCTAAATAGTCCCTAGTGGACCCATGGAAGCAGGTGACCTCAATCTTTCTGGTGTCTATAAATTTATCAGGTACAGCCCTCACTAGGGTCACCGAGCTCCCAGAATCGACCAGTCCATATACCTCCTCCTCACCATTCATCCACAGGGCACACCCACGTAGCCTCTCACCAGGAGGGTAACTCAAATGACAGACTGGACAGACATACCACCATTGCCCCGGGCAACAATCCGATGTACCTTTGCTGCGCGCTTTTTGCCAGCTCCGCCCCTTTTTTGGGCCACCACCCATTTGGGTCACCGCCCCCTTGTGGACTCCACCCCTTTTAGGGACACCACCCTGCTCTGGGTTTCCACCCCTTTTTGGGAAACCACTCCTGTTTGGGACTCCACCCTCTTTTTGGCAACCATCACGGTTTGGGTCACTGCCCCTTTTTGGGACCACGCCTTCTTTTTGGCAGCCATCACGTGGACTCCCCCACGGCACTCTCAGGACCCAGTTTCACACAGTACCCTTAGACAGTCTTTTTATTTAGGGCGTGTACTGGTCCTTTAAGAGTTTGTGTGCCTCAGCTTACACTGTCCGTCTTACCACACCAGGTCCTCAGATGCTGCTCATAAGCTGCTGTGGCTGTTACTGCAGCTCCCGCTGCTGCAGAACCTCTTGCTGCAACAGTCACTGTAGCTCCCGCTACCACAAGTCTCTGCACGCTTCCGCTGCGCCGTCTTCGTGGACCCTCCGATCCACAGCAACCTTCGTAACCCCGCCGAGTTACAGCCAGCCGCTTGTGACCTTCGTAACCCCCCCAAGTTAGTGCCAGATGTCTTCACCTGGTTATTTGTCACTCTTTTCACCCAGGACATAAACTGGTATGCAAAAGAAAATCCATACGAAAAACCAGCCTGACCTCACTGCGTATGCCCGCGTTCAATCCACCAAATGTAGGGATTCGCTCTGGCAGGCAGTGGCCGGGCCGCAGTAATGAGGCAACACACAGGCTTTAAAGGGAATGTCACCCTAAATTGGCGGGATATTTAAATGATGGCAGTCAGGTCAGATGGGCGATGTTTTGGGTACTTGCCTTAACATGTTGTTCGCCGCTGTCTCCATTATTTCTGGGAATTGTAGTCGTTGCCCTCCATATAACGTGCCTGCGCATGGCAATCTTGAATTGCGCACGCGCAGTATGCTTTGCCCGCAGATTGCAATGCACAGGCGCGTTATAGGAGGGCAACAAACACAATTCCCAGAAATAATGGAGACAGCGGCGAACAACATGTTAAGGCAAGTACCCAAAACACCGCCCATCTGACCTGACTGCCATCATTTAAATATCCCGCCAATTTAGGGTGACAGATTCCCTTTAAGTCCAAAAATCACTGGTTTACTGTCACTTTAAACATCAGGCAACAGAAACATAACAAAACAAAAATGCTCTCCAGCTTGTAGCATCACTGTTCCCAGACTCACCCTTACATGGGACTGGCTTAACTAAGCGGCTGCATGTCAGCAGTGACCGCCAGGTGCCATTCCCCGGGTGGTCTGGAATCTGCTTGCTTGAGCTTGCTGACACACTGTACCAAAAACCATGGATACAGGCTGGCTCCAGCCAAGCTCCTTCTCTTCCTTGCAATTCGCTCCGGAGGTGTCTTCCCTGACCTCCTTCCACTGGCTCAACCTAGCCAGTACTGATCCCCCCTACCACACAGACTCCATTAAATATCCCTCAACCACACCCACAAGTGAGGTACACATCACCTGGGCTGCTCACGTGACTATGACCTCATCACAGGTCCTTGTGTTCAGGGAAAAACCCGACCAAACTTTAGCCTGCTGGGAGAAATATATCTCCCATCCAGCAAGACCCTCTTTGGTGTACCACATACCTCCTCCCTTTGTTCAACCCTATGGGGTGGATGTCCCTGTCACCTGGTTCTACCATTCGAGAGGGCTGTCTCCGATGGGTTTGGTCGTCATACATAACACATTTGTTAGGCCTCCCCTGCCCCCAGCGGTCAGTATGTTGGCCTTGGGCTTCAGCCCTGGAGTCACCATCTGTCTGTGTCACCAGACCGTTTCTAGTCAACCCCCTTTCCAAGTGGGACCCTTTATGCGACCTTTCCTTCCATGGCCGCCTTCTACGGTTATTGCGGTCATGAGTCCACCGTCCTGTAAAACCCACTGACTGATCTGAGTCTGACTCCTTGTCACTCCGTCCACTACAGGGCCTCCCACTTTGGTCGCTCAGCACTGAGCTACTTAAGGCGACACTACTCTACGTCTTTCATCAAGCCTCTTTCGGTATTTTCTCTTCATTTCCGGCAGCTCTTTATGATCTGCTCCCTCTCACGCCTTAACTGCTCGATTTCCTTTAGGTACCCCACGTGATACCCCAGAAGCATCCGGATATTCTCAAGACTCTCCCTGGAACCGACAACAAGGAATGGAACCATCCCATCTTTTACCCTCGACTGGGTAACGTCATCAGCCGGAATCCTCAGTCTTTTCACACCGGATTTATTCACCAGTTCCTGCATCACTCTTCCCCGTCTTCTGATAACTTTACCCACCAGATTTCTGGTACCAGGATGATGTCTTCCACCAAGCCCAGACGATTTTGAGCTTCCCTTTTCAGCTTCCGGCGTCGAGCGGCTTTCATATTCTCCAACCTGATCATCTGTTTCGTGAGGAGACATTGAAGATGCATATCCTTCAAGACAGCCACCCGCTTCTCTGTGACTTCCCTAGTCGACAGTATCACCAACTGGTTCGTCTCAGGTTCCCAGTTCACACTACGTGCTTCCACTGTTTTTTCAAAGGCCTCGTGCACACCCTCACTGGGGCAAGCTTCTCGCATGTCTTCGGGTACCTCTATC
>JARQOD010000001.1:346403897-346469972 GCA_033576555.1 Oophaga sylvatica
CAATTGTTCTTGTCTCAACTGTGGTTCCTGGTTCACTTGGAAGCTTGCTGAGTCTTGCCTCTTCTCTTGCTCTCAGATAAGATATTTTCTGTTTTTTGTTTTTGTGCTTACCATTTGCATATTTCTCTGCATTTCTGTGAAGTTAGCCAGGTCCCCCTCCCCGGGGGGCTTGGTCTCTCAGTTCTTCTGGAGCCACTGTTATTTGTTCATTTGCCTTTTCCAGTTTTTTCAGTGGCTGCGGCTTAGTTTTGTTACACCAGAGAACTAATTTAGGTGGTAGAGGTCGTGTGATCTCAGGTGTTTTTGCAATTAGTAGAGTTGGTATTTTTTAGGTTTTTTTTGGATTGCAGTAAGTGTCCTTCCTATCCTTTTCTGTCTAGGAAGATTGGGCCCCAACGTTTGCTCATACTAGTTTCTGTCTGTCTCTGTATTTCTTCTTGTCTAACCGCCATTAGATGTTTGGGGGCTTCCTATGTTCTTTGGGGATCTGCTCCGGGGCAGATAACTTTCCTCTTTCTATCTTTAGGTGTAGTTAACCTCTCAGGCTGTGACGAGGCGTCTAGGACCAACGTAGGAACGCTCCACGGCTGCCTTTAGTTGTGGTGGTTAGTCAGGGTACTGCAATCCAGTAGATTCCAACCTCTCTGGTGTATTGACGTTTTTGCCTGCTCTCCTCAGCTACCAAATCATAACAAAGATCACTGTTAAATATCAGTATCCATTACCCCTGATTTCCGATTTATTCTCTCGAGTGAAAGGTGCTAGTTGGTTTACCAAGCTTGACCTTAGGGGGGCGTATAATCTTATTCGCATTAAGCACGGGGATGAATGGAAGACGGCGTTTAATACCCCTGAGGGGCATTTTGAGTACCTAGTGATTCCTTTTGGGCTCACTAATGCCCCTTCCGTCTTCCAATCTTTCATGAACGATATTTTCCGGGATTTTGTGGATAAGTTTCTGATCGTCTATTTGGACGATATTTTGATTTTTTTCTAATGACTGGGATTCTCATGTGGAGCATGTTCGGATGGTGTTCCGTATTTTGAGAGAAAATGCTTTGTATGTCAAGGGATCAAAATGTCTCTTTGGCGTACAGAAGGTTTCGTTTTTGGGATTCATTCTATCTCCGTCCGCTATTGAAATGGACCCAGTCAAGGTTCAGGCCATTTCTGATTGGGTTCAGCCCTTCATTGAAGGCTCTTCAGAGATTTTTGGGTTTTGCTAATTTTTACCGTAAATTTATAAGTCATTTTTTTGGTATTGTGAAACTACTGACTGATTTGACCAAAAAGGGCTCTGATGTCGTAAATTGGTCTCCCGAGGCAGTTGCGGCTTTTCAGGAGCTTAAGCGGAGATTCACTTCTGCTCCGGTTCTGCGGCAACTGATGTTTCTCTCCCATTTCAGGTGGAAATGCTTCTGAGATTGGGGCAGGAGCCATTTTGTCCCAAAGGGATCCTGTAACCTCTAAGATTAACCCTTGTGCCTTCTTCTCTCGAAAGTTTTCCCCAGCTGAACGTAATTATGATGTGGGGAATCGGGAATTATTGGCTATGAAGTGGGCGTTCGAAGAGTGGAGACATTGGTTGGAGGGAGCCAAGCATCAATTTGTAGTCCTCACTGACCACAAAAACTTGATCTATCTTGAATCAGCCAAGCGACTGAATCCTAGACAGGCCAGGTGGGCCTAGTTTTTAACGCGTTTTAACTTTGTGGTCTCCTTTCTCCCAGGTACTAAGAATGTTAAGGCGGATGCCCTCTCTAGGAGTTTCCTTGCAGATTCTCTTGATGTGTCTGAGCCTACGGCCATTCTGAAGGAGGGTGTGGTTCTTTCCGCTAGCTCACCCGATTTGAGACTGGCCCTGGAGTAATTTCAGAGGGATAAACCTGAACGTTGCCCTGCGGGGAAACTGTATGTCCCAGACCAGTGGAGGAAGAAAGTTATGTTTGAAGTTCATTGCTCTGCGTTGGCTGGTCATCCCTGTATTTTTGATACTAGAGATTTGGTGAGTTTGTCCTTTTGGTGGCCTACTTTATCTCGTAATGTCAGGAATTTTGTGCAGTCCTGTGGGACTTGTTCTCGGTCCAAACCTTGCTCTCTCTCTAGTGGATTGTTAATGCCATTGCCTGTGCCCAGGAGGCCCTGGACCCATATCTCTATGGATTTTATTTCCGACCTCCCTGTCTCTCAGAGAATGACCATTATCTGGGTGATCTGTGATAGATTTTCCAAGATGATTCATCTTGTGCCACTGCCGAAGTTGCCATCCTCTTACGAGTAGTGTTGAGCGATACGATAATGCAAATATCGGCTATCGGCCGATATTAGCTCTATCGGCCTTTCGATAATTCGTTTCGATATTTTCGTCTTATCGAATACCGGAATCGGATTTGTCACTGTCACTGTGAGTGTCCGTCGGTCGGGTCTGTCAGGAGTCAGCGGCACTTACCTGGCAGAAGATCTCCGGCGGTCACGTCCTGGACTGCTTGATGGCCGCCATTATCTTCTCCCTGGCGGTCACATGCAGTTTTTCGCGATAACTGCAGTGACTGCTGGGTAATCCCGGCCGTAAAGCAGTCAGTCCGATGACGTCACCGCCGGGGAAGCAGGTAATCAGCTGTGCTGCGCCGGGATGACAGGCTCTGCCTGTCATTCTGATGTAGCAGAGCTGGATCGTCGTGGGACACTCGTTACTATGGACTGCGTCGGTCAGGTGGTATACTTTTTTTTTTAAAATTTTTTTACAGGAGATCGATGGCGTCGCAGGATGAGACTGTAATAAAAGTAATGAAAACTGTGTTTTTTTTTTTTTATTAAATTAAAAAACTTTTTTATGAACATTCACCCGTCCGGGTACATAAACAATTTAACTATTTACATACAGGGACCCTGTCCGGGTTATTTATAATTCTTTGGCAGGGGTGTTCCAGGTACCACCTGGTACTCTTCTGGTGCTTGCCAAACATCCGAGACACCAAGGACCACCAGGACCTGATGACGTCGTGTGGCCTGTACAGTCAAGTCGTGACCCGCTATCTGGGTCTGTGTGGCCACCTCTTTCATCTCCCTCCGGGTCTGGAGCCCTATGTCCCGGACTGTACGAACCCCAGGGGCCTAACAGGCGCCGGGTACGGGCCAGCTATACTTATCATGTCCATAGCTTGGGCTGCTGAGGAGACCACTGAGGGAGGCTGGGGAGATTTACGGCGTGGGGTGGGCACTTTTGCAGAGGCCTGGATGTGGGAGGCTGAAGGCTCCGAGGGTCTCACAGGTTTCTGACACTCTGGGGAGTAGGGGTCGCACCTGGTAACATTTAGGGCGTACCATCCATTGTAACCCCAGTGTCGGTGTAAGTCACCAAGTCTCCTGGCAACAGGTCCCTCCCCGGGTGTCCTTCTGGGAGGTGAGCCTCCACGTCCCGCCGGGTTACAAAAACTTCTAAATAAAGTCCAGGCTCCTGGATGAAGCCCCAACCACCTTTCAATTTAAAGCTCCGTACTGCACCCTTACGCCGCGGCTCACACAGGGTTCCTTTATCCTTTCTCATCCGGTCCTTATCTGCCCGTCCTTCTCCAGGTGACGTTGGCGAAGTTTTAGGGTTTCTCGCTGCTCCCTTTGTCGCTCTGCTTCCCGCTCCCAACGTCTCCACTCTTCCTCCTGACGCCGGTTGAAATTCTCCTCCACCAGCAGCTCCATGTCTCCACCACTCCACTGCAGCTTGCGATGTCCGGTTTGCGGCAGCTCTCCTGGCGCCCCCCAGTCCTGGCGGCGCTCCCCTGCGGAGGAAGCAGACGGCTCTAAATCAGATGACAGTCGGGGCTCCGGTACAGACAGGTAGACCTCTGGTGCCTGCGCGGCCTCCTCCATGAGGACGGGTGTCGCTTCTTCTGTCTCAGCGACGGGGGCAGACAGAGGGATCTGGGGTGCTGCCGGTGCTGCGGTTTTTGCAGGAACGGGTGCCTCCACTGTGACAACGTCAACCGGATCACATTGCAAGGGCTTCTCTACTACAACGGGTGCCTCACCTTCCGGTACAGACACTTCAGGTAAGAGGGATTGGCACCGCTCCAAGTTTATTTTTAGGGCACGCCAGCTCGCTTCCATCCTGGCGACCTCCTCCCGGTGCCGGGCCAGGCCTCTTAGGGTATCCTCCGCTTCTTGCAGCGTAGGAGGGTTTCCAGGCTGGGTGCCCAACGGTGGTTCCGTGGCGATCGGGTCGCTTCCGTGGGGGGAGAGCTCTGACTGCTCCATCCCTTCACACTTCTGCTCTTGTCCATTAGCCATCTCTGCCAAGTCACATGTGTCATTAGCATCTGGAGAGGGCCCCTCTTTTGTAGGGAGGCGGGACCTTCGTGTTAGTTTCCGCCCACTGAGGAGGATGAGGAGGCGGAACTCAAGAGCTGTGGGGCACGATGTTACATTGCAGTACCATTTAGAGCCATCGTTTTCGCGTCACTGAGTGAGTGTGTACACCCATGAAGAGCACGCCCTTCTTCTTCACCAGTGCCTCGTTGTGACGCAGATATGGCGGAAAAATGGCAAATACATTCTCTGATGATTTTAGCAATTCTCAAGCACAAAACCAGTTCAATTCAGGCACACAGGACTCGCTTATAGCGAGCTACAGAATCCTGTTCGTGACGCCCAAGTTGAGTCGCACAGAGCCAGAGGTTTTTGGGGTACTCGGCACAGAGCCCGTCGACTTCTATGGGGTATGTCACGGCTTTACCCGGCAATTGAATCAGAGTCTATTTTACTATGTAGAAGTGTATAAACTATAAATATATGTATATATATATGTCACAATGACATGTATATGTATATATATGTATTCTATGTGTGTATATTTTGTGTTTACAACGAAAGAAAGGTTTTTTTTTGTTGCGATATTTTGTTCCCATAGACTTACATGGGACTTCCGGTATCGAAATCGGATATCGACGATATTTAGTGCTATCGGCGATACAATTTCGATACGATATTTTTAGATATCGAGCACTATCGCTCAACACTACTTACGAGTTGGTGCCCTTGTTTTTTTCAGCAGATGGTTCAGTTGCACGGCATTCCGGAGAACATTGTGTCTGACAGAGGAGTCCAATTTGTTTCCAGATTTTGGAGGACCTTTTGTTCTAAACTGGGAGTTCAGCTGTCTTTCTCCTCTGCGTTTCACCCTCAGACCAATGGGCAGACTGACAGAACAAACCAGACCTTGGAAACATATTTGAGATGTTTTTTGTCTGCTGATCAAGATGACTGGGTCTCTTTTTTGCCTTTGGCTGAATTTGCTCTAAATAATAGGGCTAGTTCTGCCACTTTGATGTCTCCTTTTTTCTGCAATTTCGGGTTTCATTCTCGATTTTCTTCGGGGCAGGTGGAGGCTTCTGTCTGTCCGGGTGTTGACTTTATGGTGGAGAGAATGCAGCAGATTTGGGATCAAGTAGTGGATAAGTTGTCTCTCTCTCAGGAGAGGGCCCAACGGTTTGCCAACCTGCATAGGACTGATGGTCCTCGGTTTAAAGTGGGCGACATTGTTTGGTTGTCCTCAAGAAATATCCCTATGAAGGTGGCGTCTCCAAAATTTAAGCCAAGGTTCATTGGACCTTATAAGATCTTGGAAATTCTTAATCTCGTTTCCTTCCGTTTGGCTCTTTCAGGGACATTTAAGATTCACAACGTCTTCCACAAATCTTTATTGAAAAAGTTTGTTGAGCCAGTGGTTCCTATGGCTGTGCCCCCTGAGTCTGTTTTGGTTGAGGGCAATCTGGAGTATGAAGTGGAGAAGATATTGGATTCTCATCTGGCTAGACGGAGACTCCAGTACTTGGTTAAGTGGAAAGGTTATGGTCAGGAGGACAATTCTTAGGTGCTTGCTTCTGACATTCATGCAGAGAGATTGGTTCGTGCCTTTCACCGGGCTCACCCTGATTGTCCGGGTGGCGCAGGTAAGGGTTCGGTGACCCCTCCTCAAGGGGGGTACTGTTGTGAATGCTCTGGATTCTGAGTTGGGGCTCCCTCTGGTGGCTGTTGATATTAATGAAGCTACCTTGACTGACACAGGCTCTTCAGCTGAGGATTCAGCTGCGGACGATTGGCATACTGGGAGTGATGACTGGGGAGATTTAAGGAGTAACTTTCCCATGATCCTCGCCGGTGATTAATTGTCTCTCCCTGGTCCAGTTTGGAAGCCAGCTTTCTTTTGCTGTCTCCTGCAACCTTCAGATAAGTTATTTTCTGCTTGTTTCTGCGGTTTTTGATTTCTTTTGTTTTTTTCTGCCTTCTGAGTGAGGTCAGCTGGGTACACCTGCTGGGGCTTGCACTGGTCTCTGTTTCTCATTTATCTCGGTTCATTTGTTCAGTTCCTGTTATTTCAGTTGCTGCTGGTAGCTACCTGTTCACTCCAGAGTTCCGATATAGCGGGGAGAGATCGTGTGTTCTCAGTATTTTTGGAATCAGAAGTGTTGGAATTTTTCCTAGGGTTTTGCTGGATTGCAGAAAGTATTCTTTTCTGTCCTGTCCTATCTAGACAGTTTTGGGCCCCAGCGTTTGCTTACTCTATTTTCTGCCTGCGTTTGTATTTCATCTTGTCTCACCACCATTATATGTGTGGGGGCTACCTATTCCTTTGGGGCGCTACTCCAGGGCAGTTAGCTTTCCCCTTTCTATCTTTAGGCTTAGCTAACTCTCCGGCTGTGTCGAGGCATCTAGGTTATCGTAGGTATATCCACGGCTGCTTCTAGTTGTGCGGTTAGTTTAGTGGTCTGCAATCCATTAGATACCAACAACTCTGGGTGACTGGCTGCCTTGGCTGTTTTTATTACTGTCCTCCTCGGCTACCATATCATAACAATGATGATCACGAGTAAGTTTTTATAAAATATATCTCATGTTTTTATACCTTGTCCAAGGCATTACACTACTTGATGCTTTTCGGCAGCAAAAAGGTCCTTTTTTTCCCATAATGCTTGAAACCTGTAGCCTGCTTAATTATGCGGAATTGCCTTCTTAAGTAGTTTTCATTTAATTTGGCTTACCTGACAAACTAATTATCACAGGTATCAAATCCAAAAGAATTAAAGGATGTTGCAGGCAGCAGATCGCTCTCCACGGCGTCTCCAGACTCTGTCATTCCTATCACATCTGCTGAGTGTGAACCTGCTGCCTGCAACATCCTTCAGCATGACCGGTTTGGAATTGGGTCAGTAATGGTGTGGGGTGCCATTTCTTTGGAGGGCCACACAGCCCTCCATGTGCTCGCCAGAGGTAGCCTGACTGCCATTAGGTACCGAGATGAGATCCTCAGACCCCTTGTGAGACCATATGCTGGTGCGGTTGGCCCTGGGTTCCTCCTAATGCAGGACAATGCCAGACCTCATGTGGCTGGAGTGTGTCAGCAGTTCCTGCAAGATGAAGGCATTGAAGCTATGGACTGCCCAGGATGTTCCCCAGACCTGAATCTGAATGAGCACATCAGGGACAGCATGTCTCGCTCCATCCACCAATGTCACGTTGCACCACAGACTGTCCTGGAGTTGATGGATGCTTTAGTCCAGGTCTGGGAGATCCCTCAGGAGAACACATGCAACCTAATCAGTAGCATGCCCAGGCGTTGTATGGAGGTCATACAGGCACATGGAGGCCACACACAATACTGAGCATCATTTTGACTTGTTTCCACTTTCATTTTGGGGGTCTCTCCAAATCCAGGCCTCCACTGGTTCAAAAATTTGATTTCCATTGATGATTTTTGTGTGATTATGTTGACATCACATTCAACTTTGTACACAACAAAGTATTCAATGAGAATATTTCATTCATTTAGATCTAGGATGTGTTATTTGAGTGTTCCCTTTATTTTTTGAGCAGTGTACTTGTCATGCCCCAAATTCCTTCATCCCACTCTATGCCATTGTGTGCATGCATGAAAAGAGTTCACTAACTCAACTGATGCTGCGGATGTTAACCCCTCTCTGCCATTGGACGTACTATCCCGTCCATAAAACCCGAGACAATCTGACCATGGACGGGATAGTACGTCCAAGCGATCAGCTGCGCTCCCAGGGGGAGCGCAGCTGATCGCCGCCGGGTGTCAGCTGATTATCACAGCTGACACCCGGCACTATGTGCCAGGAGCGGTCATGGACCGCTCCCGGCACATTAACCCCTGGCACACCGCGATCAGACATGATACCAGGGGCACAGGGGAGCATCGCGCAGGAGGGGGCTCCTTGCGTGCTCCCCTGAGGCCCTCAGAACAGCGCAATGTGACCGCGCTGTTCTGAAGGCCTCTTTCCTGCAGGACCCTGCATCCAAGATGGCCACCGGGTCCTGCAGGGAGGCAGCTTTCTCAGTGCCTGCTCAGAGCTATGCACACTGTGAGACCAGCGATCTGATAAAATACAGTGATGTCCCACCCTGGGACAAAGTAAAAAAGTTAAAAAAATCAAAATCACAAGTGTAAAAAAAAAATTCTAAATAAAGGAAAAAAAAAATTCCCCAATAAATTAATTTCTTCCTGTAAATAAAAGAAACAAAACAATAAAAGTACACATATTTGATATCGCCGTGTCTATAACAACCCCCCTATAAAATTGTCCCTCTAGTTAACCCCTTTAGTGAACCCCTTAAAAAAAAACAAAGCAAAAAATCAATGCTTTATCATCATACTGCCGAACAAAAAGTGGAATAAGACGTGATCAAAAAGACCGATATACATAAACATGGTACCGCTGAAAACGTCATCTTGTCCCGCAAAAACTAGACACCATACATTATCATCAGCGAAAAAATAAAAAAGTTATAGCTCGCAGAATAAAGCGATGCAAAAATAATTATTTTTTATATAAAATTGTTTTTATTGTATAAAAGCGCCAAAACCTAAAAAAAGATATAAATGAGGTATCGCCGTAATTGTACTGACCCGAAGAATAAAACAGCTTTATCAATTTTACCACACGCGGAACGGTATAAACGCCCCCCCCAAAAGAAATTCATGAATTGCTGATTTTTGTTCATTCTAACCTCCCAAAAATCGAAATAAAAAGCGATCAAAAAATGTCACATGCTCAAAAATGGTACCAATAAAAATGTCAACTCGTACCACAAAAAATAAGACCTAACATGACTCTGTGGGCCAAAATATGCAAAAATTATAGCTCTCAAAATGTGGTGCTGCAAAAACTATTTTTGCAATAAAAAGCGTCTTTTAGAGTGACAGCTGCTAATCATAAAAACCCGCTATAAATAGTAAATCAAACCCCCCTTTATCACCCCCTTAGTTAGGGAAAAATATTAAAATTAAAAAAATTATTTATTTCCATTTTGCCATTAGGGTTAGGGTTGCGCCTAAAGTTAGGGTTAGGGTTGCACCTAAAGTTAAGATTAGGGTTAGGGTTGGAATTAGGGTTAGGGGTGTGTTAGGGTTAGGTTTGTGGTTAGGGTTATGGTTAGGGTTGGGACTAGTGTTGGGACTAGGGTTAGGGGTGTGTTGGGGTTAGGATTGGAGTTAGAATTGGGGGATTTCCGCTGTTTAGGCACATCAGGGGCTCTCCAAATGTGACATGGCGTCTGATCTCAATTCCAGCCAATTCTGCGTTGAAAAAGTCAAACGGTTCTCCTTCACTTCTGAGCTCTGCCATGCGCCCAAACAGTAGTTTACCCCCACATATGGGGTATCAGCGTACTAGGACAAATTGCACAATAACTCTTGGGGTCCAATTTCTTCTGTTACCCTTATGAAAATAAAAACTTGGGGGCGTACAGCTGTACGTTATAAACTTCTGTGAAGCACTTGGGGCTTCATAGTGCTCACCACACATCTAGGTAAGTTCCTTGTGGGGTCTATTTTCCAAAATGGGGTCACTTGTGGGGGGTTTCCACTGCTTAGGCACATCAGAGGCTCTCCAAATGCGTCATGATGCCCGCAGACCATTCCATCAAAGTCTGCAATCCAAAACGTCACTACTTCCCTTCCGAGCCCCGATGTGTGCCCATACAGTAGTTTTCTCCCACATATTGGGTATCAGTGTGCTCAGGACAAATTGGACAACAACTTTTTCGGTCCAAATTCTCCTGTTACCCTTGTGAAAATAAAATATGGGGGGTGAAAAAATCATTTTTGAAAAAAAAAAAGGATTTTTTATTTTTATGGCTCTATGTTATAAACTTCTGTGAAGCACTTAGGTGTTATGATTTGGTAACTGAGGAGTGCAGGTAAAAAAAAGGCAATACACCAGAGCAGTTGGAATCTATGAGATTGCAGTACCCTGACTAACCACCACAACTAGAGGCAGCCGTGGAGCGTTCCTACGTTGGTCCTAGACGCCTCGTCACAGCCTGAGAAACTAACTATACCTAAAGATAGAAAGAGGAAAGCTATCTGCCCCGGAGCAGATCCCCAAAGAAGATAGAAAGCCCCCAAACATGTAATGGCGGTTAGACAAGAAGAAATACTGACACAGACAGAAAATAGTATGAGCAAACGTTGGGGCCCAAACTATCTAAATAGAAAAGGATAGGAAGGGCACTTACTGCAATCCCAAAAAACCCTGAAAAGCACCAACTCTACTAATTTCAAAAACACCTGAGATCACACGACCTCTACCACCTAAATTAGTTCTCTGGTGTAACAAAATCAAAACAGCAGCCAATGAAAAAACTGGAAAAAGCAAATGTACAAAACATCAGTGGCTGAACTAAACTGAGAGGGCAAAAGCCCCCGGAGGGGACCCCGAAGGCCCCCACAGAAGTGCAGGACAAAATGCAAAAATCAAGCACAAAAACAAAAAGAAGAAAATGTCTTATTGTTAGCAGGAGATGCAGACACGACACAGCAGGCTACAAAGGAAACAGGAATCAAGGATTGAGACCAGAACAATTGATCACCGGCAACCCTGATGGGAAGGCGACTCCCTTAAATAGACCAGTCAGTAACACCTGATTCCCAATCCTCACAATCTTCACTGGACAGTCCAGTACCGCTTGTAACCACCAGAGGGAGCCTCTGCTCAGAACTCATTTCAAGTCCATTCACAACAGTACCCCCCCCTTGAGGAGGGGTCACCGAACCCTCACTTGAGCAACCAGGTCGGTCAGGATGAGTTCTATGATACGCATGAATGAGTCTCCTAGCATGGATGTCCGAAGCAAACACCCAAGAATTGTCTTCCTGACCATAACCTCTCCACTTAACCAAATACTGGAGTTTCCGTCTAGAAAAACGAGAATTCAATATTTTCTCAACCACAAACTCCATATTGCCCTCAACCAGAACAGGGTCAGGAGGCAAAGCAGTAGGAACCACTGGCTCAACAAACCTCTTCAACAAGGACTTGTGGAACACGTTATGGATCTTAAATGTCCCTGGAAGAAGCAAACGAAAAGAAACAGGATTAAGAATCTCCATGATCTTATAAGGTCCAATGAACCTAGGCTTAAATTTAGGAGATGCCACTCTCATAGGAATATTTTTTGAGGACAACCAGACCAAGTCCCCCACTTTAAACCGAGGACCATCAGTCCTATGCCGGTTAGCAAACCGCTGGGCCCTCTCCTGAGAGAGGGACAACCTCTCCACTACCTGGTCCCAAATCTGTTGCATACGCTCCACAACAGAGTCAACACCTGGACAGGTAGAAGCCTCCGTCTGTCCTGAAGAAAATCGAGGGTGAAACCCAGAATTACAGAAAAATGGAGACATCAAAGTGGCAGAGCTAGCCCTATTATTAAGAGCAAACTCAGCCAAAGGCAAAAAAGAGACCCAGTCATCCTGATCAGCAGACACAAAGCATCTTAGATAAGTCTCCAATGTCTGGTTTGTTCTCTCAGTTTGACCATTGGTCTGAGGATGAAACGCCGAGGAGAAAGACAACTGAACACCAAGCTTAGAACAAAAGGTCCTCCAAAATCTGGAAACAAACTGGACTCCTCTGTCAGACACAATGTTCTCAGGAATGCCGTGTAAACGAACCACGTGCTGAAGGAACAAAGGCAGCAATTCAGAGGAGGAAGGCAACTTAGGTAATGGCACAAGATGTATCATCTTGGAAAACCTATCACAAATCACCCAGATGACGGTCATTCTCTGAGAAACAGGGAGATCGGAAATGAAATCCATAGAGATATGGGTCCATGGTCTCTTGGGCACAGGCAATGGCATCAACAAACCACTAGAGCGAGAGCAAGGCTTGGAGCGAGAGCAAGTCCCGCAGGACTGCACAAATTCCCTGACATCACGAGACAAGGTAGGCCACCAAAAGGACCGACTAACCAAGTCTCTGGTACCAAAAATTCCGGGATGACCGGCCAACGCGGAACAATGAATCTCAGACATCACACTCTTTTTCCACTGGTCCGGGACAAACAATTTCCCAACAGGGCAGCGCTCGGCCTATCCTCCTGACACCCCTCCAGAGCCAGTCTCAAATTGGGCGAGATGTCGGAAAGAACTACACCTTCTTTCAAAATAACAGAAGGATCAGATACCTCAGGAGAGTCCGCAAGGAAACTCCTCGAGAGGGCATCCGCCTTAACATTCTTAGTGCCAGGAAGAAAGGAAACCACAAAATTAAAACGTGTGAAAAACAAGGCCCACCTGGCCTGTCTAGGATTAAGTCGCTTGGCAGATTCCAGATAAACCAGATTCTTATGGTCCGTAAGGACCACCACCTGATGCTTGGCTCCCTCCAGCCAATGTCTCCACTCTTCAAAAGCCCACTTCATGGCCAATAACTCCCGATTACCCACGTCATAATTACGTTCAGTAGGAGAAAATTTTCGAGAGAAAAAGGCACAAGGGTTACTTTTAGAGGTCTCTGGATCTCTTTGGGACAAAACGGCACCTGCCCCAATTTCAGAGGCATCAACCTCCACCTGAAATGGCAGAGAAACATCAGGCTGCCGTAGAACAGGAGCAGAAGTGAATCTCTGCTTAAGTTCCTGAAATGCAGAGACTGCCTCAGGAGGCCAATTCACCACATCAGAACCCTTTTTGGTCAAATCAGTTAATGGTTTAACAATAACCGAGAAATTACCAATAAATTTACGATAAAAATTGGCAACACCCAAAAATCTTTGAAGAGCCTTTAATGAAGTAGGTTGGACCCAATCACAGATGGCCTGAACCTTGACCGGGTCCATTTCAATAACAGATGGGGACAAAATGAATCCCAAAAATGAGATCCTTTGTACGCCAAAAAGACACTTTGATCCCTTCACATATAGAGCATTCTCTCTCAAAATCTGGAATACAGTTCGAACATGTTTCACATGAGAGTCCCAGTCATTAGAAAAAATCAAGATATCATCCAAATAAACAATCAGAAATTTATCCACAAAATCCCTGAAAATGTCATTCATGAAGGACTGGAAGACAGAAGGAGCATTAGTGAGCCCAAAGGGCATCACAAGGTACTCAAAATGCCCCTCAGGGGTGTTAAATGCCGTCTTCCATTCATCCCCGTGCTTAATGCGAATAAGGTTATATGCCCCCCTGAGGTCAAGCTTGGTAAACCAAGTAGCGTTTTTCACCCTGGAAAACAGGTCAGAAATCAAGGGTAACAGATATTGATATTTCACAGTAATATTGTTCAAAAGACGATAATCAATACACGGCCTTAATGAACCATCCTTTTTGGCCACAAAGAAAAAACCGGCACCTAAGGGTGAAGAGGATGGTCTGATATGACCCTTCTCCAATGACTCCTTGATATAAGACCGCATAGCGTCATGTTCAGGTACAGACAAGTTAAAAAGGCGACCTTTAGGGAATTTACTACCAGGCACTAATTCAATAGCGCAGTCATAGCTCCTATGGGGAGGCAAGGATGCAGATTTACTTTCGCTAAACACATCAGAAAAATCAATCAAAAAGTCAGGAACATCCTGAGCCTGGGGGAGGCAGAAAAAACAGGAGTGTTGGTATTAACACATTGGCAGCCCCAACTGGTTACAGACACAGATTTCCAATCCAAAACAGGATTACGAGACTGTAACCAAGGGAAACCCAGCACGATAATGTCATGCAGATTATACAGAACCAAAAATTTGCAGCTCTCCTGATGATCAGGTTCAACCCTCATTATCACCTGAGTAGAGAACTGAGGTTTATTCTCAGCCAAAGGGGTAGAATCGATCCCCAGTAGGGGAATAGACTTCTGTAGGGGTATCAAGGGAAACCCGCAACGTTTAGCAAAATCAAAATCCATCAGGTTAATAGCTGCTCCCGAATCAACGAAAGCCTGAGCAGAAAATGAGGACAGAGAGCATATCAGAGTGCTCCCGAATCAACGAAAGCCTGAGCAGAAAATGAGGACAGAGAGCATATCAGAGTAACAGTTAATAAAAACTTAATCTGAACACTGCCCAAGACAACTGAGCGTGCAAAACGTCTTCCCCGCTTAGGGCAGACTGAAATAGCATGAGAGGCATCACCACAGTAGAAACATAACCCATTGCGCTTTCGAAACTCATGACGCTGTGACCCAGAAACCACTCTATCACACTGCATGGGTTCAGAAGCAGGTTCACAAGGCAACACTATTCCACGCATACTTCTCCGCTCACGCAAACGTCTGTCAATTTGAATCGCTAATGACATAGAATCATTGAGACCAGAGGGGACAGGGAATCCCACCATAACATCCTTTACATTATCTGACAGACCCTTCCGAAAAAGGGCTGCCAAAGCGTCGTCATTCCATTTGGTCAGGACTGCCCACCTGCGGAATCTCTGACAGTATAACTCAGCGTCATCAAGCCCCTGATTTAATGCCAACAAGACTTTTTCAGCTTGATCAGTGACATTAGGCTCATCGTACAATAACCCCAAGGCCTGAAAAAATGCATCAACATCACTCAAAACAGGATCCCCAGGTGTCAGGGAAAAAGCCCAATCCTGAGGATCGCTGAGCAGGAGAGAGATGACAACTGTGCAAACTCCATTTGAGAGAAAAAAAAAAATCCTCCCCAGCACCCAGAGATACAGAGGGGAAAAAAAAATGCAACAAACAGAAAAATATCTCTGACAACTCTGACAACCTTTTTTTTTTTCTTTCACAATATTTTTCCCTTCTGTGAGTACCATATAATTTTCAGTTTGGGCCGGTGATACTGTTATGATTTGGTAACTGAGGAGTGCAGGTAAAAAAAAAGGCAATACACCAGAGCAGTTGGAATCTATGAGATTGCAGTACCCTGACTAACCACCACAACTAGAGGCAGCCGTGGAGCGTTCCTACGTTGGTCCTAGACGCCTCGTCACAGCCTGAGAAACTAACTATACCTAAAGATAGAAAGAGGAAAGCTATCTGCCCCGGAGCAGATCCCCAAAGAAGATAGAAAGCCCCCAAACATGTAATGGCGGTTAGACAAGAAGAAATACTGACACAGACAGAAAATAGTATGAGCAAACGTTGGGGCCCAAACTATCTAAATAGAAAAGGATAGGAAGGGCACTTACTGCAATCCCAAAAAGCCCTGAAAAGCACCAACTCTACTAATTTCAAAAACACCTGAGATCACACGACCTCTACCACCTAAATTAGTTCTCTGGTGTAACAAAATCAAAACAGCAGCCACTGAAAAAACTGGAAAAAGCAAATGTACAAAACATCAGTGGCTGAACTAAACTGAGAGGGCAAAAGCCCCTGGAGGGGACCCCGAAGGCCCCCACAGAAGTGCAGGACAAAATGCAAAAATCAAGCACAAAAACAAAAAGAAGAAAATGTCTTATCTGTTAGCAGGAGATGCAGACACGACACAGCAGGCTACAAAGGAAACAGGAATCAAGGATTGAGACCAGAACAATTGATCACCGGCAACCCTGATGGGAAGGCGACTCCCTTAAATAGACCAGTCAGTAACACCTGATTCCCAATCCTCACAATCTTCACTGGACAGTCCAGTACCGCTTGCAACCACCAGAGGGAGCCACTGATCAGAACTCATTTCAAGTCCATTCACAACACTTAGGGATTCAAAGTGCTCACCACACATCTAGATAAGTTCCTTGGTGGGTCTATTTTCCAAAATGGGGTCACTTGTGGGGGGTTTCCACTGTTTAGGCACATCAGAGGCTCTCCAAATGCGACATGACGCCCGCAGACCATTCCATCAAAGTCTGCAATCCAAAACGTCACTACTTCCCTTCCGAGCCCCGACGTGTGCCCATACAGTAGTTTTCTCCCACATATAGGGTATCAGCGTACTCAGGACAAATTGACAACAACTTTTTGGGTCCAATTTCTCCTGTTACCCTTGGGAAAATAAAAAGTTGGGGACTAAAAGATCATGTTTGTGGAAAAAATATGTTTTTTTTATTTTCATGCTATGGCGTTATAAACTTTAGTGAAGCACTTGGGAGTTCAAAGTTCTCACCACACATCTAGATAAGTTCCTTGAGGGGTCTAGTTTCCAAAATGGTGTCATTTGTTGGGGTTTCCACTGTTTAGGCAGATCAGGAGCTCTCCAAACACGACATGGCGTTCAACCAATTCTGCGTTGAAAAAGTCAAACTGCGCTCCTTTCCTTCCAAGCTCTGCCATGCACCCAAACAGTGGTTTACCCCCACATATGGGGTATCAGAGTACTCAGGACAAATTGCACAATAACTTTTGGAGTCTTGTTACCCTTGGGAAAATAAAAATTGGAGTGAAAAGATCATTTTTGTGGAAAAAATATGATTTTTTAATTTTACAGCTCCACGTTATAAACTTGTGTGAAGCACTTGGGGGTTCAAATTGCTCACCACAGATTTAGATAAGTTCCTTAGGGGGTCTAGTTTCCAAAATGGGGTCACTTGTGGGGGGTTTCCACTGTTTAGGCACATCAGGGGCTCTCCAAATGCAACATGGCGTCCAATCTCAATTGCAGCCAATTTTGGTTGGAAAAAGTCAAATGGTGCTCCTTCCATTTCGAGCTCTGCCGTGTGCCCTAACAGTGGTTCCACCCCACATATGGGGTATCAGCGTACTTAGTACAAATTGGACAACAACTTTTGTGGTCCAATTTCTCCTGTTACCCTTGGGAAAATAAAAAATTGGTTACTAATAGATAATTTTTGTGGGAAAAAAATAGGATTTTTTATTTTCATGCCCGGGCATTATAAACTTGTGTGAAGCACTTGGGGGTTCAAAGTGCTTACCACAGATCTAGATAAGTTCCTTAGGGGGTCTAGTTTTCAAAATGGGGTCACTTGTGGGGGGTTTCACTGTTTAGGCTCATCTGGGGCACTGCAAACGGAACATGACCCCCATCAACGTCTGCATTCCAAAACGTTATTACTTCCTTTCCAAGCCCTGCCGTGCACCCAAACAGTGGTTCCCCCCAACATATGGGGTATCAGCGTACTTAGGACAAATTGGACAGCAACTTTTGTGGTCCAATTTCTCCTGTTACCCTTGGGAAAATAAAAAATTGGTGACTAATAGATAATTTTTGTGGGAAAAAAATAGGATTTTTTATTTTCATGTCCGGGCATTATAAACTTGTGTGAAGCATTTGGGGGTTCAAAGTGCTTACCACAGATCTAGATAAGTTCCTTAGCGGGTCTAGTTTCCAAAATGGGGTCACTTGTGGGGGGTTTCCACTGTTTAGGGTCATCTGGGGCACTGCAAATGGAACATGACCCCTATCAACATCTGCATTCCAAAACGTTATTACTTCCTTTCCAAGCCCTGCCGTGCGCCCATATAATCTCCCCCCCCACATATGGGGTATCAGCGTACTCAGGACAAATTGGACAACAACTTTTGGGGTCCAATTTCCTTGGGAAAATCTAAAATTTGGGACTAAAAAATCATTTTTGTGGAAAATTGTTTTGTTTTTTTTTCACACCAAGGCATTATAAACTTTTGTGAAACACTTGGGGGTTCAAAGTGCTCACAACAGATCTAGCTAAGTTCCATAGGGGGTCTAGTTTCCAAAATGGTGTCACTTGTGGGGGGTTTCCACTGTTTAGGCACATCAGAGGCTCTCCAAACGCGACATGGCGTCCAATCTCAATTCCAGCCAATTTTGGTTTGAAAAAGTCAAACGGCGCTCCTTCCCTTACGAGCTCTGCCGTGTGCCCAAACATTGGTTTTCCCCCACATATGGTGGGGTATTGGCGTACTCAGGAGAAATTGCACAACAACTTTATCTGTCCATTTTCTCCTTTTACCCTTGTGAAAATAAAAAAAAAGTTTGTAAAAGATCATTTTTGTGACTAAAAAGTTAAATATTCATTTTTTCCTTCCACGTTGCTTCAGCTCCTGTGAAGCACCTGAAGGGTTAATAAATATCTTGAATGTGGTTTTGAGTACCTTGAGGGGCGCAGTTTTTAGAATGGTGTCACTTTTGGGTATTTTCTGCCATATAGACCCCTCAAAGTGACTTCAAATGTGAGGTGGTCCCTAAAAGAAATGGCTTTGTAAATTTTGTTGTAAAAATGAGAAATCGCTGGTCAACTTTTAACCCTTATAATTTCCTACCCAAAAAAAATTTTTGTTCCAAAATTGTGCTGATGTAAAGTAGACATGTGGGAAATGTTATTTCTTAACTATTTTGTGTGACATATTTCTCTGTTTTAAGGGAATAAAAATTCAAAGTTTGAAAATTGCAAAATTTTAAATTTTTTTGCCATATTTGCATTTTTTTCAAAAATAAACGCAAGTTATATCAAAGAAATTTTACCACTAACGTGAAGTACAATATGTCATGAGAAAACAATCTCAGGATCGCGAAGATCCGTTGAAGCATTCCAGAGTTATAACCTCATAAAGAGACAGTGGTCAGAATTGTAAAAATTGGCCCGGTCATTAACGTGCAAACCACCCTTGGGGTGTAAGGGGTTAAAATCTGCACCACGTGGTAAACCAAGTGGTAAAAAAACCTGCAATGTGTACACCTTGGGTCAGGAGTTCCAGATCCGTGCTCAGACTGTGACATGTTAAAGCAGTGCGTGTGCATTATACAGTGGGTACGGGAAGTATTCAGATCCCTTTACATTTTTCACTCTTTGTTTCATTGCAGCAATTTGGTAAATTAAAAAAATTAAAAAAAATTTCTTGTTAATGTACACACTGCACCCCATCTTGATTAAAAAAAACAGAAATGTAGAAATTTTTGCAAATTTATTAAAAAAGAAAATCTGAAATTTCACATATATGGTCATAAGTATTTAGACCCTTTGCTGAGACACTCATATTTAATTCCATTTCTTTGTGATCCTCCTTGAAATGGTTCTAGTCCTTCATTGGAGTCCAACTGTGTTTAACTAAACTGATAGGACTTGATTTGTAAAGGCACACACCTGTCTATATAAGACTTCACAGCTCAAAGTGCATGTCAGACCAAATGAGAATCATGAGGTCAAAGGAACTGGCCAAGGATCTCAGAGACCGAATTGTGGAAAGGCACAGATCTGGCCAAGGTTACAAAAGAATTTCTGCAGTATTCAAAATTCCTAAGAGCACAGTGGCCTCTATAATCCTTAATTGGGAGAAGTTTGGGACCACCAGAATTCTTCCTAGACCTGGCCTTCCAGCCAAACTGAGCAATCATGGGAGAAGAGCCTTTGTGAGAGAGGTAAAGAAGAACCCCAAGATCACTGTGGCTGAGCTCCACAGATGCAATAGAGAGATGGGAGAAAGTTCCACAAAGTCAACTATCACTGCAGCCCTCCACCAGTTGGACCTTTATGACAGAGTGGCCCGACGGAAGCCTCTCCTCAGTGCCACACATATGAAAGCTCGCATAGGGTTTGCTAAAAGAACACATAAAAGACTCCCAGACTGTGAGAAATAAGATTCTCTGGTCTGATGAGATGAAGATAGAACTTTTTGGTGATAATTCTAAGCAGCATTTGTGGAGAAAACCAGGCTCTGCTCATCATCTGCCCAATACAATCTAAACAGTGAAACATGGTGGTGGCAGCATCATGCTATGGGGGTGTTTTTCAGCTGCAGGGACATGACGACTGGTTGCAATTGAAAGAAACATGAATGCGGCCAAGTACAGAGATATCCTGGATGAAAACCTATTCCAGAGTGCTCTGGACCTCAGACTTGGCCGAAGGTTCTCCTTCCAACAAGACAATGACCCTTAGCACACAGCTAAAATAACAAAGGAGTGGCTTGAGAACAACTCTGTGACCATTCTTGCTTGGCCCAGCCAGAGCCCTGACTTAAATCCAATTGAGCATCTCTGGAGAGACCTGAAAATGGCTGTCCACCAACGTTCACCATCCAACCTGACGGAAACTGGAGAGGATCTGCAAGGAAGAATGGCAAAGGATCCCCAAATCCAGGTGTGAAAAACTTGTTGCATCATTCCCAAGAAGACTCATGGCTGTACTAGCTCAAAAGGGTGCTTCTACTCAATACTGAGCAAAGGGTCTGAATCAGCATCGGACTGGAACACCTTGGGTCAACCAGAGAAAATCATTCTTGGGGCCCACTATGTAGCTACATAGAAATAAATACAAGACCACCAATTGTGCAGTAAAACACACTAATTTCAGGGTATAATATAAGGTAGTACATGTCTTAATTATGTAGCAGGAATTGGGGTAGCCTCCCTCATAGATTATAAAGCAGCCCCCTCATAGGGGATAATGCTGCCCCCCTCATAGAGGATAATGCTGCCCCCCCTCATAGGGTATAATGCTATATATTGTAAGCTTTTCAGGGGATATAGCTCTGGGATCGCCGTCTTGGGGAGACGGAGTGGCATAAAGAGACCATTCACAGACAGTGGTTCTGTTAAAAACTGGCCGCAACCAGTTTTATTAAAGTCCACAGCAAACAGAACATAAATTAAAACAAAATCATAAACATAAAGCCTAGGCGTGTCCCGCCACTAATTACACTTAGATAGATTTCCCTTTCTATCCGGGTCCAGACTCTAATAGCCTGTGCCCAAAACAACACATATGTTCAGTAGTTACCAGCGTGCAGCTCACATGAGGCTCCAATGGCGTCTGAAGTCAGATCCAGACTGAGAGAGAGAGCCCCCTCTGAACTTCTCAAGCAGGTACTTATGACTGCCTAATTAAGCAGCTGTGTTCACTCCGGGTTGCACTGCAAACCTGTCCCAGATAGGAATGGAATGAACACCGCACTGACAACCTATTTTATGCGCCCCAGCTAAGAAACCTGGGCGAGATATACACGCCGTCCAGCACACACCCCTTCACTGTCTCACATATCCCCCCCCTCTTCTCCAGACCGGAGGACTGGTCAGAAACTCCGAAGAGACAGTGAACTCTGGACAAGGCATCAGCATTACCCTGTAATTTCCCAGGTCTATGCTCAACCGAGAAATTGAACTCTTGAAGTGAAAGGAACCACCTTGTCACCCTGGCATTCCTTTCCTTGTTCTGCTTCATCCATGCCAGAGGAGCATGGTCTGATTGCAATTTAAATCTCCTACCCAAGAGGTAATACCGTAGGGAGTCCAGCGCCCATTTGATTGCGAGGCACTCTCGCTCCACAATGGCATAATTTTGTTCAGCCGGTGTCATTTTTCGACTTAAATACAGGACTGGGTGTTCTTCACCCTTCACGACCTGTGATAACACCGCCCCTAACCCCACATTAGAGGCATCAGTTTGAACCAGAAACTCTTCCCTGAAATTAGGGGTGACCAGAACTGGTCTTTGACACAAAGCCATTTTCAACGACAGAAATGCTTTTTCTGCGTCCGGATTCCAATTTATCATTTTGGACTTCCCCCCTTTTGTCAGGTCAGTCAATGGGGCAGCAATGGAGGCATAATTTGGTACGAATCTGCGATAGTACCCAGTGATGCCCAAAAATGCTTTGACCTGTCGTTTTGTGAGGGGTACAGGCCAGTTTCGAATTGCCTCTACTTTATCGATTTGTGGCTTGATCAGCCCTCTGCCAATCACATAGCCCAAGTACTTGGCCTCTTCTAGGCCAATTGCACATTTCTCTGGGTTTATGTTCAGCCCAGCTCCGCCTATCGAGTCTAAGACGGCTTGTACCTTAGCGAGGTGGCTCTCCCAATCAGAACTGAAAATTACCACATCATCCAGGTAGGCAGCTGCATAGGCTTGATGCGGGCGTAGGATCTGGTCCATAAGCCTCTGAAAGGTAGCTGGGGCTCCATGCAACCCGAAGGGCATCACCAGATACTGAAACAAACCTTCCGGGGTTGCAAAGGCCGTTTTTTCTTTTGCCTCCTCAGACAGGGGTATCTGCCAGTACCCTTTTGTCAGATCGAGGGTTGTAATATAACGGGCACCCCCTAACCTCTCGATTAGCTCGTCTACCCGTGGCATTGGGTATGCGTCAAACTTTGACACCTCGTTCAACTTTCTGAAAACATTACAGAACCTCCAGGTTCCATTAGGTTTTGGGATGAGTACAATCGGGCTACACCACTCGCTTTGGGCCTCCTCAATGACCCCGAGGTCTAACATGCGTTTAATTTCAGCAGAGACTATCTTTCTGCGGGCTTCTGGAAGTCTGTACGGTTTTATCTTGACCTTAGTACCGGGCTCGGTCTCGACATGGTGTTTTATTAGAGAGGTCCGGCCGGGCAAATCAGAAAATTTTTTCTGATTTTTCTGCAGAAACTCCCGCACTTCCTGTTTTTGGTGCACGGACAACGTCTCTCCCATGGTCACAGGAGGTAGAGATGGTTTTACCCCTTTCTCTATTTCACCCGAGGCCAACAATGCCTCTCTGTCCCTCCAGGGCTTGATCAGATTGATATGATATACCTGGTAGGGCTTCCGTCTCCCGGGTTGGTGTACTTTGTAAGTAACCTCGCTCACTTTTTGTACGACCTCGTATGGACCATGCCACTTGGCCAAAAACTTACTTTCCACTGTGGGAATTAGAATTAGGACTCGATCCCCGGGGTTGAAAGACCTAATTTTTGCTGACCGATTATAGACTCTGCTTTGAGCTTCTTGGGCTCTCTGCAGATGATTCTTCACCAATGGCATAATTTTAGCCATCCTCTCTTGCATCTGGGCAATATGCTCTATAACACTCTTGTATGGAGTTGTCTCGGTTTCCCAAACCTCCTTGGCTATGTCCAGCAAGCCCCGCGGATGCCGACCATACACCAACTCAAAGGGAGAAAATCCCGTAGAGGCCTGGGGAACCTCTCTGACCGAAAACAATAAGTAGGGTAACAGGTAGTCCCAATCCCTCCCATCTTTCTCTACTGCTTTCTTTAACATATGTTTTAATGTTTTATTAAAACGTTCAACCAACCCATCCGTCTGGGGGTGATACACAGATGTCCGAATGTGCGAGATTTTAAGCAACTTACACAGTTCCTTCATCACTTTGGACATAAAAGGTGTGCCTTGGTCCGTGAGGATCTCTTTAGGAATTCCTGTCCTGGAAAACATATGAAAAAGTTCCCGTGCAATATTTTTAGATGCCATATTTCTTAAAGGGACCGCCTCGGGGTACCGGGTTGCATAATCAAGGACAACTAAGATGTATTGGTGTCCCCTGGCTGATTTTACAATAGGACCTACCAAGTCCATTGCTACCCTTTCAAAGGGTATTTCTATAACCGGCAGCGGGATTAATGGACTCCGGAAGTGAGACACCGGAGCATTTATCTGACACGAGGGGCAGGTTTTACAATAATCCTCCACATCTCGATAAACCCCGGGCCAGTAAAACCTCTGAAGAATTCTTTCCTGGGTTTTGTCCATCCCCAGGTGCCCACCCAGCACGTGGTTATGGGACAAACCTAACACCATACTTCTATATGGCTTAGGTACTAGGAGCTGACTCACGGCCTCTCCCTTTACTTTAGTGACCCTATATAGCAGGTCATTGTTCATGGCAAAATGGGGAAATTTTTCATCAGAGCCGGGCTCTTGTGGGATCTCATTCAGAACAGTTATATTCTCCCTGGCATGTTTAAGAGTGGGGTCTTGCAATTGCTCACTCCCAAAATTGCCACGGGACACCGGTAGGTCAGGGACATTCTGTTCTAGAGAAACATCCTCCCCCTCCCCCAACATCACCTGAAATGGAAATTCATTTTTTTTACAGTCATCATCATTATCAATATCATTATCGTGATTACTATCAGCATCAGCATCATTATCATGGTCATCATCATTATCATGATCATCATCATTATCACGGTCATCATCATTATTATCACATAAGTTTAACGGCCCACTAGCATTGTGTTCTGCCCCTCGGGACTGCGCACCCTCAGTAGAGCTTCATCACACTGTCCATCAGAAACATTTTTTTTCCAAAGACCCCAAAACAGGGGAAAGTCACGACCCAATATGGCGGGATGCATCAGGTTCTTCACTACCCCCACTTCATATGAGATCTCCCCGAGTTTTGTGACGAAGTCTGAGGAGGTTACTGGGTAGACTTTGATGTCTCCATGTATGCACACCACGCTTAGGTACCTATCTGTGACGAAGTCCCCATCAGCCAGACTAGCATGTATCAGAGTCACTCGACTTCCTGAGTCGAGTAGGGCCTGTACTGGGCAACCATTTATCACGACCTGACACAGCTGTGGGCCAGTCTCCTCGACTAGGGTGGCCACGCACACGGGCTCGGCGAGGAACGAGAGAGACTGTCCAGCGTCACAGTCCATAGGCTCCCCCACTAGTGGACAATTGGCTGAAATATGACCTTGTTCACGGCATCTCCAACACTGTCTCAGGTCAGGGTGCTCAGACGGGGAGACCTTCCTAGGTCTGGGTTCTCCTGGTAGGTAAGTATCACCCTTCCGCTCATACATGTCCCCTCGGGGCTGACCCGGACTATCAACAGCCCCCCTTGCCCCCACAGCTGGAACCCTCTTACCGGGAGATGACGGAGGCCGGGTATTCCGAACTGATGATCGCTCGGACGGCTGGTCACGTAGATAGTCTTTGGTGGCGAAATACCTTTCTATTAGGCTGACCAGTTGATCGGCATCTTTGGGTCTCCCTGTCCGACCCAGAGCTGGACCTCAGGGGAAGGGCCCAGATGTACCGGTCCAGCACCACCTTTTCAACCATTTGGGCAGGGGTGCTGACGTCAGGTTCCAACCACTTCTTTACCAAAGAAATCAAGTCATACATTTGTGAGCGAGCAGGCTTGTCTCGCCTGTATCTCCAGTTATGGACTCTCCTGGCACGGACTGCCCTCGTCACACCCAGGCGGGCAAGAATCTCCGCTTTCAACTTAGTATAGTCTTTGCTGTCCTGCTCGCTGAGGTCAAAATAGGCTTTTTGGGGTTCCCCAGTCAAATAGGGCGCGACCACCATAGCCCATTCAGATTGTGGCAGATTCTCCTTCTCTGCCAGTCTCTCAAATATAGCCAGATATGCCTCCACATTGTCATGAGGCGTCATCTTCTGCAGAGTCTGTTTTACCGCCTTCTTTACAGCGGATAATGCCGGTAACCCGGCGTCTTCATTCGGGGACGAGGTGCTAGGAGTTTTTTTTAGTGCTGCAAGCTGCTCCAGTAACAACCGGTTGGTTTCCTGCTGTTGCTGCTGGCTCCGGGCCAGCTGCATAATGAGCTCCTCCATACTGCCGGACATCTTGGGCTGGCTGACAGCCTTCACCCAAGACATATACACTCCACAGTCTTCTCCACAATAAGTTCAGTTTTGCGGTGTAGACACCTTTTTTTTTTTTTTTCAAAGTCTTCAGCCACTGTGCTGCCCCAGCATTCAAGCACCAATTGTAAGCTTTTCAGGGGATATAGCTCTGGGATCGCCATCTTGGGGAGACGGAGTGGCATAAAGAGACCATTCACAGACAGTGGTTCTGTTAAAAACTGGCCGCAACCAGTTTTATTAAAGTCCACAGCAAACAGAACATAAATTAAAACAAAATCATAAACATAAAGCCTAGGCGTGTCCCGCCACTAATTACACTTAGATAGATTTCCCTTTCTATCCGGGTCCAGACTCTAATAGCCTGTGCCCAAAACAACACATATGTTCAGTAGTTACCAGCGTGCAGCTCACATGAGGCTCCAATGGCGTCTGAAGTCAGATCCAGACTGAGAGAGAGAGCCCCCTCTGAACTTCTCAAGCAGGTACTTATGACTGCCTAATTAAGCAGCTGTGTTCACTCCGGGTTGCACTGCAAACCTGTCCCAGATAGGAATGGAATGAACACCGCACTGACAACCTATTTTATGCCCCCAGCTAAGAAACCTGGGCGAGATATACACGCCGTCCAGCACACACCCCTTCACTGTCTCACAATATATATATATATATATATATATATATATAATATATATAGATAGATAGAAAATAGATAGATACCATATATACTCGAGTATAAGCCGACCCCCTAATTTTGACATAAAAAACTGGGAAAACTTATCGACTCGAGTATAAGCCGAGGGTGGAAAATGAGATTATGCCCCATATGCTGCCCCATGTATTATGCCCCACAAGATGCTCCATAGATTGTGCCCCATATGCTGCCCATGTATTATGCCCCCATAGATGCTCCATAGATTGTGCCTTATAGATGCTCCATAGATTATGCCCCCATAGATGCTCCATAGATTATGCCCCCATAGATGCTCCATAGATTATGCTCCCATAGATTATGCCCCATAGATGCTCCATAGATTATGCCCCCATAGATGCTCCTTAGATTATGCCTCCATAGAAGCTCCATAGATTGTGCCCCCATAGATGCTCCTTAGATTATGCCCCCATAGAAGCTCCATAGATTGTGCCCCATAGATGCTCCTTAGATTATGCCCCCATAGAAGCTCCATAGATTGTGCCTCCATAGATTATGCCCCTATAGATGCTCCATAGATTATGCCCCCATAAATGCTCCTTAGATTATGCCCCCATAGATTATGCCCCTATAGATGCTCCTTAGATTATGCCCCCATAGAAGCTCCATAGATTATGCCCCCATAGATGCTCCATAGATTATGCCCCCATAAATGCTCCTTAGATTATGCCCCCATAGAAGCTCCATAGATTGTGCCCCATAAATGCTTCTTAGATTATTCCCCCATAGATGCTCCATAGATTATGCCCCCATAAATGCTCCACAGATTATGCCCCCATAGATTATGCCCCCATAAATGCTCCACAGATTATGCCCCCATAGATTATGCCCCCATAATTGCTCCACAGATTATGCCCCCATAGATTATGCCCCCATAAATGCTCCACAGATTATGCCCCAATAAATGCTCCACAGATTATGCCCCCATAGATTATGCCCCCATAAATGCTCCACAGATTATGCCCCCATAGATTATGCCCCCATAAATGCTCCACAGATTATGCCCCCATAGATTATGCCCCCATAAATGCTCCACAGATTATGCCCCCATAAATGCTCCACAGATTATGCCCCATAGATTATGCCCCCATAAATGCTCCATAGATTATGCCCCCATAGATTATGCCCCCATAGATGCTCCCCAGATTATGCCCCCATAGATTATGCCCCCATAAATGCTCCACAGATTATGCCCCCATTGATGCTGCAAAAAAAAAAAAAAAAAAGACATACTCACCTCTCGTCGCTGGGGGCCAGGTGCCGGAGTCCTGAGCAGGCGGGGACACTGGCGCGCTATGGGGGACAGGTGCCGGTGTCACCGCTGGCTCAGGGCCCCGGCACCTGAGAGATTTACCTGTCATGCGCTCCACCGATGAGCGCCGCTGTCTTCGGTCCTCCGGCAGTGAATGCTCAGGCAGGGGGCGCAGCGCTCACTAATGACGTCATCGCGCACTCTGCCTGAACATCGCAGCAAGAGAGGACGCGAGGACACAGCGGCGCTCAGCGGTTGGAGCGGGTGACAGGTAAGTAATGATATTCACTGCTTCCCACGGGAAGCAGTGAATATTTATTTCTCTTTAGCAGCGGGGACAGGGGCTCCTGCCTCCTGTCACCCGCTGCTGCTCCGCTGGCACGGGGCCCCCAAGGCAGCTGCGTGGTGTGCCGCTATTAGCGACACGCCACCGGCTGGGGGCCCCTGGAGCAGCGGGGGCCCTAGGCAACTGGCCCCTGTATGCCAGCAGGTGCCAGGGCCCCCCAGATGCCAGGGCCCACCGGAGAATCCTCCAGTTCTCCGGTGGGCCAGTCCGACCCTGGTCTGATGACTTATGACCATGTGATATTTCAGTTTTTCTTTTTTAATAAATTTAGAAAAATTTCTACATTTCTGTTTTTTTCAGTCAAGATGGGGTGCAGAGTGTACATTAATGAGAAAAAAATGAACTTCTTTGAATTTACCAAATGGCTGCAATGAAACAGAGTGAAAAATGTAAGGGGTCTGAATACTTTCCGTATACACTGTATATATTATATATATATATATATATATATATATATATATATATATATATATACTGTACTGTATATATATATATATATATATACAGTATATATAAATATATTATATACACAGTATTCAAGCATATGATGACTAAATGTTAGACAGGGGAGTGTTTTTCAGAGATAAAGTACTAAGCACAAACAAGAAGAGTGTATTACAGTGAAGCTGGAATGTAGCAGGCTACTATTTGACCACTACAGTGGGGAAGGTGACTGGAACGGCAGTGGTGTGACACTGAGCCAATGAAGGAGAGGCAGCTGCTGTCACATGGGTCTTCTTTAGCCCCTCCCACAATCTCTTCTATTCTCTATGACATGAAGGTCACACAAGCAAACCAGAGAACATAGAAAAAAGTGTTTCTTATTCAAATTATTCACTTTAAACATTTTCTATGAACATTTATTCATGATTAGAACATTTTAGCAGCAAAGTGTGTGTCATCATGGCACAACCCCTTTAAGTAAATATGTGAAATTCATATTCAGAATCGTTATCCAGTTGATCGACACTTGGGATCAGGAGGGAAAAATGCTCTTTTAGGGCAGATTGGTTCTTTAATTATAGTTGTAGCTATACTCCTTCTCTGGATACGCTCTCAACCCTTAAAGTTGCAGGAGATACTGTACATCTTTTCTTTTCCACCATGTTAATCTTATATCTATGTATCTAATATATTTTCATATCAAATTACCATAAAAACTTATGTAGTATAAAATTTTTCATTCTTATGTTTTTAGACTACTCCCTCATGAAAGATGTGAAGTCATTTGATCTGGCTTTGAAGAAATATGAATTTTTGGAGAAAATGAAGAGGAAAACAAAGGTTAGAAAACATTTTCTGCATACATCTGCTACTGTACTGAACAATTAGTTTATTGTTTTTATGAAAATTAAGATTGTTCACTTAGCATAGCATATCATAAATTAACAGCACACTCTTTAGCAGCTTACTAGTGAGAGAGTGAGTAATAGCTCATCATCTTTAATGTTAACTATTGTTTCATCTATATCTTGCTATTGATCATTAAAGTTTTACACTTGTAGCAAACCAAGCTTTTAGTATTTTCATAGATGGCTAAATTTCTTTTACATATCCCCATGTAGGAAGAGTCTGAACTTAGAACCAAGAGAAGTGTGGATCCATCCCGTACAACATGTCCCATCCATTTGAAGGCTGACTATTTCTTTTTCAAAAGATTTGGAAACTTACAAGAAGCAATATCTCAGGTATAAACAGACTAGAAATGTAGCGTAAGAAAGATAAGTAAACCTCTTGGAAAGTTCTATATCACCCTACTTTATAATTACATATTACATTAGAAATACATTTGTAACAAGCTGCAGCAGTGCAGTAAAGTACAACCTTCACCAGGGGGTGCTGGTGAGGGAAGAAAGGTTGCACACACACACAGAGCAGTAACACAAAGCAGCAGCACAGGTGTCACAGGTAATAAAAGAATGATCAAACAAGCCGAAATCAGAAACTGTCAGGAGCAAGAAGGTCACTGCAATGCACATAGTCAGGGAAAAGTCAGAAAGTCAGAGCCTACCGGAAACGTAGTATCCAAAATGTGAGGCGAAGACGTAGTCGGGGTACAAGCCAGAGGGTCGAAAAGCCAGTCGGGAAGCATGGTATCAGAGACGGAAAACCTGAAGCAGAGTCCACAAAACAAGCCGAGTCATACATAAGTACGGGTAGTCAGGGCAGAAGGATCACTAAAGGAATTCAGGTCAGAGGCACTAGCTTGGAAGCTTGCAGTATAGCTGACGCTGGCCTGCAGGCTGCAGAGGACTAAAATAGCCCAGCTAGCTCCAGAGCGAGGCAGAGGGGATTAACCCCCACATGACCAGTCCAAGAGACAGCAGAAAACAAACTCTGGACTAGATCATGACAACATTGAGTTGACTCTTCAGAAAGGATATCCACATTACTATCCTGTTCCATGAAAACATTTATCATCTACCAATACGATATGAGATATCTGATAATTACGAGAAGAGATGAGCTAGAAATAAACTGTAAAGCGCTGCGGAATATGATGGCGCTATATAATAAAGATTATTATTATTATTATTATTAAAACAGCCAGCTTTGACAATATTTTTCAAAATATTTGATTTGCAGCAAATCGATTCACTTAAAATATTAGGCCGAAATGGAACCAGAGGTATGTCACCTATTCCACTAGGACAGGTGTTGCAGATAATATTTACCAAGGTACTGTGGTTTTTTACTCCAAATTTTTTACTCCCCTTGATGCGCATTTTGCGGTCCAACTTCTTCGAAAGGGGTTGAGAAGAAAAGGACCCCTTTTGAGTAAGCTGGACCGTGAAACGCACATCAAGGTGCTACTGGGAAAATCGGGAGAGCCTTCCTTGAACTTATGGGTAAGCCTGAATGAATGATTATATAAGTAGGAGCTATTATGGGTATTGCTTTTTTGGCACCTTTGTATGCTTTTAGCTCTCCTCAGCCACTGAGCACTATGGTTTAATGATTGTTATTTCTATTCAGCTTCCCAGGGATATATTTTGCTTTCGCTTTCTGTTCCAGCTTACCTTCATGTCTCCTCCATTTTTTCCTCTCTGTAGGGGCTACATTAATGTTTACTGTACTATATATTTATATGTGATCTTGTCTCAATAAATATTTATTCGTTATCATGCTTTGTGGGATTTTTTTACTCCACTTTTCTGTTTCCACTGCTTCAAAAGTAGTTTTTGACCAAATATGGGGTATCGGTGAACTCAGGAGAAATTGCACAACAAATTTTAGGGTACACTTTCAACTGTTACCCTTGTGAAAATACAAAATTTGTGGCTAAAAAACATTTGTGGGAAAAATGTGATTTTTTTTCTATTTTCACTGATCAATGTTATAAACTTCTGTGAAGCACCTGGGCTTCCAAAGTGCTCAACACACATCTAGATAACTTTCTTAAGGAGTCTAGATTCAAAATTCATGTTACTTGTGAGGTGTTTCCACTGTTTAGGCACATCAGGGTCTCTCCAAACGCAACATGGTGTCCCCTAATTATTCTATCAAATTTTACATTCAAAAAGTCAAATGGCGCTCCTCTCTCCCAAGCCCTAGCGTGCTCCCAAACAGATTTCCCCTACATATGGGGTATCAGCATCCTCAGGAGAAATTGCACAACAAATTGTATGGTGAAATTTCTCCAGTTACTCTTATGAAAATAAAAAAATGGGTGTAAAATAAATTTTTTGTAAAAATGTGAAATGTTTATTTTTTCCTTCCACATTCCATTAATTCCAGTGAAGCACCTGAAGGGTTAATACATTTCTTGAATGTATTTTTGAGTACCTTGAGGGGTGCAGTTTTTAGAATGGTGTCATTTTGGGTATTTTCTGTCATACTGGCCCTTTATGATGTGGTCCCTAATAAAATAGTTTTGTAAATTTTGTTGTAAAAATGAGAAATTGCTGGTCAACTTTCAACAGATATAATTTCCTAACACAAAAATAAAAATGTTTAAAAAATTGTGCCGATGTAAAGTAGACATGTGAAAAATGTTATTTATTAGCTATTTTGTGGGACACGACTCTGATTTAAGGGCATAAAAATTAAAAGGTTGAAAATTGCAAAATTTTCAAACTTTTCACCAAATTTCCAATTTTTTCACAAATAAATGCAAGTCATATCAAATAAATTTTACCACTATCATGAAGTACAATATGTCACAAAAAACAGTCTCAGAATCAGTGGAATACATTGCAGCATTCCAGAGTTATGACCTCATAAATTGACAGGGGCATAATTGAAAATCCCTGGTAAAGGTGAAAACAAGCTTCAGGGTGAAGGGATTAAATTAGTTTTAAAAGTAAGCTCATGGGTTACTCATCCTCCTAAGATCCAGCACAGCATCTTTGCTAATGCCATGGTCTCTGTTGTCAAGCTGCAATGGTGACGTCAAAGCTCCAACCCAGGTGACCACTGTAGCCAATCACTGTCAGAGCTGCTGAACCTAGTGATTGGCTTCAGGGGAAGAAGTTGACTTAGGAGAGTGATTAACATATAAGTTTATTATTTTAACCTTGTGGAAATCAATAGAGAGGGAAAAGTTTTTCCCCAAAAAAACCCTTCAGTAGCATATTTGGTTAAGAAAATATTCTCACATGCTTTTTACAGTGATGTTTTGTTCATCATTTTGTATTGCCAGCTGGAATTTTTTTTCATATTTCTGTGTATTTTTTAGATTGCTGGATACATACGATCAGTAAATTCAGTATATGAGCAAGTAAACTTTAATGGCATCAGAAATATTAACTTTAAAGTAAAGGTGTTAAATGTAAGTAAGGAAATACGTGGTTATGACTGTTTTATTTCAAAATGTTTAATGTAAATTGATAGAAATTATATCATTGTACATTATTTACCATGTCATTAATGTAGTAGCTTGTATACAATTTTGTTAAATTATGGTTCTCACATTTTTTTCGATGAAATAATTGTTGTTTCTTATGTGTAGTGAGAAGCATCCACTGATAACGCCACAAAGGCGGTGAAACATGTTTGGGGGACTAGTGTGATAAATATCTATGTCCTATTCCACCAGATAAGTGTTAGCACCCCAGGGTGCTACTCACTACGACATAAGAGACCATTGAGTACTTTAATATAAACAATTATAGGCAGATTAGGGACTTCAATTTTTATACCCTATAGTAATCTTTTAATATTGCTAATAATAAAAGATACATTTTAAGGCTTTCTTGCAAACGTTTATTTGGGGTTCTCCCCAATTTATTAATATTGCATACATTTAAGTAAAAAAATAAAAAAAATCCCCCAAAGTGTCCAAACACCTATAACCTAACTAAACCACAGTTTATAACAATATAAGTATACTATAATTTAAAAAGAGAGCATTGAGTACTTTAATAGAAACAAATAGAGGCTGAATAGGGACTTCAATTTTTATACCCTATAGTAATCTTTTAATATTGCTAATAATAAAAGTTTAATTTTAAGGCTTTCTAGCGAGGGTTTATTTGGGGTTCTCCCCAATTTGTTAATAATGAGTGCATCCCTCCAAAGCCTGCTTTCATCCTAAAATTTGGAGTATAAATGTACGTAATATTTTTTGCTGTAAAGTATTTTTTTGCACTATGGTTTCTTAAAAATGTTAGACCTTTTGGCTTTTGCCTCCTCTTTGTATTACAGTACATAGCTGGCTGAGTTAGCAGTAATAGAAGAGTGAGCTCATTGTAATAAAAAGTTTTAAAACCTTATTGCTCTCATATTGAATTATTCTATGCTGCCTGATGAGCAAATCAAAGCTCAACTTAAATGTAATCATAAATTAGCATAGAAGACTGCGCAAGAGATTATAGATAAGTGCTATAAACCCTTAGGACAGATTTACTGTCAACTCACTTTGCAGTCTTTTATCTTGAGATACATACTGTGGGGAAAATAAGTATTTGATACATTGCCGATTTTGCAAGTTTTCTCACCTACAAAGAATGTAATTTGTATCGTAGGTACTCTTCAACTGTGAAAGACAGAATCTAAAAAGACAAAAAAAAAACAAAAGATCACATTGTATGATTTTTACAATTTTATTGACTGAAATAAATATTTGACACAATAGAAAAAACAGAACTTAATATCTGGTACAGAAACCTTAATTTGCAATTACATAGGTCAGAGGTTTCCTGTAGTTTTTGACCAAGTTTGCAGACACTGCAGCAGGGATTTTGTCCCATTCCTCAATACAGATCTTCTTCAGATTTTTAAGGTTTTGGGACTGTCACTGGGCAACATTAAGTTTCTTCTCCTTCCAAAGATTTTCTATTGGGTTCAGGTTTAGAGACTGGCTAGGCTACTTTATGACCTTGAAATGTTTGTTACAGAGCTACTCCCTAGTTGCTCTGGATGTGTGTTTTGCATCATTGCCATACTGGGAGACTCAGCCAAGACCCATCTTCAATGCTCTTACTGAGGGAAGGAGGTTGTTGGCCAAAATCTCAAAATACATGACCCCATCCATTCTTCCTTCAAAACGGTGCAGCCGTCCTGTCCCCTTTGCAAAAAAGCACCCTCAAAGTATGATGTTTCCCCCACCATGCTTCACAGTTGAGACAATGTTGTTGGGGTTGTAGTCATCCTTCTTCTTCCTCCAAACACTGTGAGTGGAGTTGATACCAAAAAGTTCTATTTTGGTCTCATCTGACCACATAACCTTCTCCCATGCCTCCTCTGGATCATCCAGATGGTCATTGGTGAACTTGAAATGGGTCTGGGCATGTGCTAATGTGTAGCCCTGGTGTTAGGCACACGCAGTACCCTGGAGAGTGTGTGGCGAGACAGCAGTTTAATGCTAAATACCCATTCACTCAAGATACACTAGACACACCCTTAGGGTAGTGTAGTTTACTATTGAGGGAGTGGTCAGTCAGTCAGTGCCTGGACTTCAGAGAGGAAGGTCTAGCCTGGACTGAGGAGAAGGAGATTAGTGCAGAAAGACTTCAGTCACCTGTCTCAAGGACAGTGAAAGGTTCAGAGACGTGCTCCTGCCTAGTGATAACTGAGAATCTGTAACTAACTTTGAAGGAAGTGAATGAAGGAAGTAACTACCCGACTTTATGCTAGTGTGAGTGCTTATGCTACCAGCGAGGACAAGGCGAAAGGCACAGTGGATTATTGGAAAGGTGCTTTTGGATTGAAGAAGTCCTGCACATTGCAACCGGTCACTGGGGACCGAAGGATCACTATTAGCTTCAAGCATAGTGGTAAGAAAACCAGGAATTTACCGGACCTTAGGTCGCGGCAAACAGCCCCTTATAGTCAGTACGTAACTGGGGTCAGGGGGAGTGAAGACTTTGAGCCTGATCAGCAATATAGGAATTCAGCTCTCTCGCAGGAAGGCTCCTACCACAAAACTGACTGGGCAGTACAGCTATGGATTAGCTGGAGTTATTGAGGGAACTACGCTTCAGGCTGGTTGTACTCATTGTATTGAAAGTAAAGGAGGCCCCTAACTTGTCCAGCTGCTGTCCCAAGATACACTCTCCTTGGATCAGCCTCCCTGGGACCTGCCTGAACATCTTACAAGTAAAGGTATGGAAAGACGCTGACCGTGTGAGACTGTGTTATTTATCTGCACCCGACTTCACTAACTTCATAGACTTTGAGGGACCAGTCCCACCTGTAGGGGACCCGACATCTAGCTGCATCACCATCCCCTCAGAGATCTACAGCAGCGCTGGTACTAATTACCAGAAGACTACAGGTGGCGTCACGAACTGTATATAAACCTATCCCCTGTAAATATATCCCCAACATACGCCAGACCGCCCGGGCCACAGACCGAGCCACAGCTACCTGTGACAAACCCCATAGACCTCCATGGGCTCGGCTCTGAGTACCCCATTGCCCTGGTAATCCACAATTGTGGTGGCGGGTCGACACACTGATATGAGCCGGAGGACCTTGCGTGCCCTGCAGGATTTTAATACATGACTTCGTAGTGTGTTTTAATGGTTATGTTTCAGACTGTGGTCACAGCTCTTTTCAGGTCATTGACCAAGTCCTCCCATGTATTTTAGGGCTGATTCTTGACCTTTCTCAGAATTATCCTTACCTCACGAGGCGAGATCTTGCTGTAACCTCAAACCGAGGAAGATTGATGGTCATCTTGTGTTTCTTCCATTTTCTAATAATTGTGCCAACAGTTGTTGCCTTCGCAACAATCTGCTTGCCTATTGTCCTGTAGCCCATCCCAGCCTTGCACATGTCTACATTTTTGTTCCTGCTGTCCTGTCAAGACCATAGCTCTTTGGTCTTGGCCATGGTGTAGAGGTTGGAGTGTGATTGAGTGTGTGGACAGGTGTCTTTTATACAGGTTCAATTAATATAGGTAATGAGTGCAGAGTTTGAGGGCTTCTTAAAGAAAAACTAACAGGTCTGTGAGAGCCAGAATTCTTGCTGGTTGGTAGGAGATTAAATATTTATTTCAGGCAATAAAATTTCATTTAATTATGTAAAAATCATGCAATGTGATTTTCAGTTTTTATTTTTAGATTCTGTCTCTCACAGTTGAAGTGTATCTATGATACAAATTACAGACCTCTCCATTCTTTGTAGGTGGGAAACTTGCAAAATCGGCAGTATATCAAATACTTATTTTCCCCACTTTAGATGTTGAAGAAGCAAACAGGTTAAACATTTTTCATGAAACCCTGTAGCACAATTGCTTTAAAAATATGTGTCTCTTAGAGACATTTCTTATCAGTTAAAGTTATCACCTATCTAAAGTATGCAAAATATAGTGAACTATTTTTCTATGGGACTGCTGGAGATAGCCAAGTACAGCACTCGGCTATCTTAAATAGTTCCATAGACAATGTCTGGAGTGGTGGTGAACACGTATGGACACCACACCATTCTGAATTGTCATTTCAGAGCCCAATTTTCAGGACCACTTGGGTTACCACATTCCGTTTTCACCAATCCCTAAGCAATCACCTATTCTTTGGATTGGTGATAACTTAATAATAGGAAAAGGTCCTTAAGAAAAAAAATGCTTTGAAAGGTGTCCATTGATAATCATCATACTAACTACAGTAAATGTACAAAGAATTATATTAGTGTAATGATATTGTAAAATGTTAATGTCACTTGTAGCAACATTTACTATCACTAGTACATTGCTTACAAGAAAGCCATTGCTATGGAAGCATGACATTGGCTGCCAGGTAGGAAAAATTGCTAACTGATGATTTCTATGAAGACATTTTTTTTTAAATCATATTGAATCATGTTCAAGCAAAACCAATGGGCAATGGGCGTGGTAATAGTGGTTGTAGAGATAGGAATCGCACTTGGGCCTTGGTGCTTTAAAGGGGCTTTTAAGGTTCTCATAAGTATTATAAAAGGACCATGATAGTTTTGAGGCCCAATTACAGATTTTACATTGGAGTTATGCTTCTACAAGTGCTATTTTTGCTAGATATCAAATCAATTACTAAGTGATTTGATACCGTTGGATGAACCAGATAAATTTGCAAGGGACTAGTTGTTATGATCTGCTACAAGCACTAAGGAAAGGTGGGAATTCTGTCCCTACAATAGGACTGAGCTGGATCCCTACGATGTAAAGGGGAACCTGATCCTGCGACCAGACCCGCTAAAGTCCTCAGCTAGTCTGAACGAAGACCTATAGTTGCGAGGGAGGAATCCCTACAAGATCTAGGGACTGGGTGAAAAGGTGGACACCTCCTAACAGAAATTGTAGCAGGGAAAATAAAACAGAAAACAAATACTAAGAGATCCTAAGATCAAGCAAAACTGACAGAGTAAGGCACCTAAGCACCCGGCTAGCTTAAGAGTAGATAATACAATGAAGTCCAGCAAAGCCAGAAGGACGGAGCCAGACTAAATAGGGAAAAAAGGTCATGTGACAGCAAACTGAAACAAAATCTGACAAGAGGGTTATAACAGTACCCTCCCTTCAAAGAGGATCCTCCGGATCCCCTATGACTTAGGCTTATCCGGAAATCTCTTGTAAAACGCTCTGACAAGTCTAGACGCAGAAACATCATCCGCCCTCACCCATGAGTTATCCTCGGGTCCATAACCCTTCCAAGCGACGAGGTACTGCAAACCCCCTCTATACCGTCTAGAATTTAGGATGCGGGAAATCTCATATTGCCCGTCCTCCACCACCAGGGGAACAGTGGCCGAGACGTCTCCATCTGAGACCTCAGCTTTCTTCAAGAGAGAAACATGAAACACCGGATTAATCTTCCAGGAGGTAGGAAGCTCCAACTTAACAGCAGATTGGTTAATAACCTGAAGCACCTTAAAGGGCCCTACAAACTTGGGACCCAATTTCTTAGACGGAATCCTCAAGCGCAGATTCTTAGAGGACAACCAAACCATGTCACCAATAGCAAACAAAACCTCTTGTCGTTTTCTATCAAAATACACTTTGGATCTTTTGTTAGCCTCCTGAAGATTACTACGCACATCAGTCCAAACTCTCTCCAAAACACCAGAAAAATTCTCCTCTTCAGGTACAGCTGATCCCAACTTGGAAAATGACCCAAATGACGGATGTCTCCCAGAACAACAAAAAAAAGGCGAACAACCAGCAGAAGCGGATGTATGGTTGTTAAGAGCAAACTCAGCAAGTGGCAGAAACTCAGACCACCCCTCTTGATTATCAGTCACAAAACAACGCAAAAACTGCTCAACATCCTGGTTTTTACTTTCTGTCTGGCCATTAGACTCAGGATGATATCCGGATGAAAACGACAAATGAACTCCCAACCTGTCACAAATGGCGCGCCAAAAACGAGCCACAAACTGAGGTCCCCTATCAGAAACAATGTCAGTAGGAACACCATGTAGTCTGACTATTTCCTTGACAAAGGCCTTAGCGAGAGTCTTAGCGCAGGGCAGTTTGATGAAAGGAACCAAGTGACACATCTTGCTAAAACGGTCCACGACCACCCAGATGACAGTGAAACCCTCAGAGGGGGGAAGGTCAGTAATAAAGTCCATAGCCAAATGTGTCCAAGGTGCACTAGGAACCTCCAGAGGGCAAAGCAACCCCGCAGCAGGAGTATGAGAAGACTTAGATCTAGCGCACACAGTGCATTGACGTACCCACTTAATGACTTCCTTCTGCCATCCTGGCCACCAAAAACTGCGACCCACAAGTCTCTTGGTCTCAGAGATTCCAGGATGACCTGCCAAGCGAGAGTCATGACATTCAACAAACAAATCTCTCCTCAGGGTACCAGGCACAAACAACCTCCCATGAGGCGTGTTAGATGGGGCATTCTCCTGTGCTTTAAGAATCTCATCTTCCAACACGGAGTCCAAAACAGCAATAACAACCCTCTCTTGCAAGATGTTTTCCTCCTCCTCCTCAGTACCCACCATAGGAGAAAAGCTGCGAGACAAAGCATCAGCTTTAACATTTTTAGTACCTGGGATGTAAGTAACGGTAAAATTAAACCGTGAGAAAAACAGTGCCCACCTAGCCTGACGGCATTCAAGCGTTTGGCAGCATCAAGGTAGATCAGATTTTTATGATCGGTGAAGACTTGAACGGAAATTCCGCTCCCTCCAAAAAATGACGCCAGTGTTCAAATGCGAGTTTAATTGCCAACAATTCCCGATTACCGATATCATAATTTAGTTCAGACTCAGAAAATTTCTTTGAAAAAAAAGCACAGGGATGTACTCCATCCGTCTTTGCCTGAGACAAAACTGCGCCGACCCCCACAGAAGAAGCATCAACCTCAACCAAAAATGGTTTAGTCACATCAGGCTGCGTAAGGATGGGAGCAGAGCTGAACCTCTCCTTTAGCAACACAAAAGCCTCAATGGCCTCAGTAGTCCACTGAACCGCATCAGCACCTTTCCTGGTGAGATCGGTCAGAGGTTTGGCAATCACAGAAAAATCTTTTATGAATTTTCTATAATAATTGGCGAACCCCAAAAACCTCTGTATTGATTTCACACCAATAGGTCTAGGCCAATCCTGCACAGCTTGCACTTTCACCGGATCCATCTCAAAACCTTCACCGGAGACAATGTAGCCCAAAAAACTAAGTCTCTGTACAGCGAACTCACATTTTTCTAGTTTGGCAAAAAGTGAATTATCACTCAGTAACTGTAATACTTCATGCACACTCCTCCAATGAGACTCCAGATCCGGTGAATAAATCAAAATGTCATCCAAATACACAACCACACTTCTGCCGATCAAAGGTCTAAGGATGTCATTAATAAGATTCTGAAAAAATGCCGGAGCACTGGAAAGTCCAAAAGGCATGACCAGATTATCAAAATGACCCAGTGGAGTGTTAAACGCAGTCTTCCATTCATCCCCCTCCTTCATGCGCAACAAATTGTATGCCCCTCGAAGATCAATTTTAGAGAACCACTTGGCCCCCACTAACTGGTTAAACAAATCAGGAATCAATGGCAGTGGTAAGGATTGCGTACAGTAATCTTATTAATCTCACGAAAGTCTAGACAAGGCCGTAAACCGCCGTCCTTTTTTTAACAAAAAAAAATCCAACCGCCACAGGAGATTTGGAAGGCCTAATGTGACCGGCGGCCAAGCTTATCTGTATGTATTCCTCCAAAGCCTTTCTCTCAGGAATAGTCAAATTAAATAAACGACTTTTAGGAAGAGTCGCTCCAGGGACAAATTCAATTGCACAATCATAATCTCTATGAGGAGGCAATACCTGCGATTCCTTATCAGAAAAAACTTTCCAAAAATCCTGACTATGTACAGGTAACTCCCCCTTAACTACAGCAGCAATACGCCCGTTACAACACTTGTCATAACAATTGGGACTCCAGGACTTAATTTCATTGGTAGACCAATCCAGTACTGGATTGTGCAATTTTAACCAGGTAACCCCAAAATCACCGTGAGGGCAAATTATTCAAAACTACCAAATCCAAATTCTCTTGATGAACACCATTAATAGTAAGAGGAAATTCACAGATATGGTGAGTAACATTTTTCAAGTGAGAACCATCCACAGACACCACATTAATAGGGGAAAACAGAAGTTTGGGTTTTAATTTTAGTTTTTCCAAAAATCTCCCATCAATCACATTGAGAGTTGAACCACAATCCACAAATACCCGAAACTCCATTAATTCCTCCTCACCAGCAGTGGTAGCAGAAAGAAAGACACCTTTATTGTTTAAACAAGCTATATGGGCGAAACTGACCTCATTTTTTCTTTTCTCTTTATTCATTCGAAGCGCAGAGTTCTTAATGAAATGCTCAGATTTACCACAATAGAAACACAAGCCCTTAGCAAATCTGCGTTCTTTTTCCCGAGAGTGAGGTGTCATTGCTCCAATTTCCATCGGCTCTGCAATGTCAGTACATTCCTTCTCCAAACTTGGAGCTGACAAGGCAGATTTACTCTCATTAACCCTTGCACGCAGTCTCCTATCCACCCGTATGGCTAATTGCATAGCCTCTTGCAAGTTACCAGGTATGGGATAAGCAATCAGCAAATCTTTAACCCTTTCACTTAACCCTGCAAGAAATAAACTTTTCAAAGCTGAATCGTTCCAGCCCACCTGTGTGGACCACCTTCGGAAGTGAGTACAATATTTTTCCACATTACCTGATCCCTGTCTCAAACGTCTCAATTCTGTCTCAGCTGATGAAACACGATCCGGATCGTCATATAACAACCCCAAAGCAGAAAAAAAACTATCCACAGATCTAAAGCATGGATCACTAGGCTGTAGAGAAAAGGCCCAGTCCTGAGGTTCTTTGCACAAAAGTGACATTATGAACCCTATGCGCTGTGATTCATCACCAGAGGATCTGGGTCTCAAACGGAAATACAACAAGCAAGCATTTTTAAAAGAAAAAAAATCTTGTTCACCAAAAAATAAATCAGGCAAATGTACCTTTGGCTCCACGAAATGTGCTCCAGAACAACTACTCACGTGTTGCTGGATTTCAGCCACCTCCAGAGAGAGACCCTGCAGGCGTTCAGCCAAATCCCGAACCGACACCATGACGTAAAACAGAAAATCTTTCCTTAGAGATTTTTTTTTTTTTTTTTTCTTTGGGCTGGACTTACTGTTATGATCTGCTACAAGCACTAAGGAAAGGTGGGAATTCTGTCCCTACAATAGGACTGAGCTGGATCCCTACGATGTAACGGGGAACCTGATCCTGCGACCAGACCCGCTAAAGTCCTCAGCTAGTCTGAACGAAGACCTATAGTTGCGAGGGAGGAATCCCTACAAGATCTAGGGACTGGGTGAAAAGGTGGATACCTCCTAACAGAAATTGTAGCAGAGAAAAATAAAACAGAAAACAAATTACTAAGAGATCCTAAGATCAAGCAAAACTGACAGAGTAAGGCACCTAAGCACCCGGCTAGCTTAAGAGTAGATAATACAATGAAGTCCAGCAAAGCCAGAAGGGCGGAGCCAGACTAAATAGGGAAAAAAGGTCATGTGACAGCAAACTGAAACAAAATCTGACAAGAGGGTTATAACACTAGTGGCTTCTCCTAATGCTGCATTCATCCATTTGTTGTGCTGTCTGCTTTTTTTTTCAGAGAGCACAGTGACCAATAGTTTCATTGATCCATACATACGAGCTACGTCCTTTTTTAAATGGATTTATGTCTCCAGTCCATTCAGAACATGTCCTATTCTCACCCGTTTTATGGATCAGTCTCTGCCATTAAAGTCTACGGAGATCCTTATAAAATGGATGAAATACAGAAGACATACTTTGCACTTCAGTGTTCCATTAATTTTTCATCCATTTTTAACTAATTAATTGTAAAGAGTCAGTGGATAAAAATAAATTCTGCCAGTTTGCCTGCTTCACTGAAAAAAAAATGGATGAAACAAGGATGAAACCTAAGGACAAAATCGGTCTATTTTTACGTTAATACTCATATGGATCTGTGAAAGTAACTTAAGCATGACTTCCCTAAGTAGGCTACCACCATGCCACTTCCTACATCCTACAGTGCCAAATCAACAGCATTAAGCAGTTACTTGATGACATCAGGAAGCCATTGCACTGACAGGCTGGGTGGCAATTTTTACACTGTGAAAGTATATTATATAAGTGATTTATTCTTACCAATATTTCAGATAATTCAGGAGGAACAGCCTGGCAGTGGTATGCATTCAGCTTATATTGGACCGGAAAAACTTCTAATGTTACACTCCAGTGCCAACTGGAATAACGTGTGCCTCTCATACTTGTTGACTAGTAGAGATTACAATGGGATCCTTGGTCTTGCTTGGATAGGAAAAGAAGGTAAAGTAGAAATGTAGAATCAAAGCTTCAAACACATTTGAACATTTGACATTTTCAAGTTTTTAATGCAAAATAGAAATTAAAAGCATATTTTGCAAGTTCACATTTTACCTTTTGCTGCCAAGACAATTTTCACATTTATTTTTGGTATTTTTTATTAAGTTTTCCAAAAATATACAACAAACCAAAAAGAGAAAACAAAAACTCATCCTTCATCACCCCCACCCATATCCTAATAAAACAAGTATGACAAATCTCAATATTGAAAAAAAAATTACGGTATACACAGTGAAAATATCAATGTAGGCAAATACAGAAACAATTCTATTTCAAATACCTAATCCTGATTCTTTGGGAACAGTGAGATATACTCAATAGTACTTCAACAAACATTACAGTAATCCAGTGTGTTTGGAGACCTATAGATTTTTCTGGGGTCAACCAAAAACACACCCCATCAAATATTAAAAGGCCACCAACCATCGTCAAGGTGGTCTCAAGTCTGGTGAGTCCCTGACCTATGTGAACATACCTCTATTAGGCTGATATCTGAATTTCTGGGTGAATGTGATACAGGAAAGATGTATATCTTTGTACCGTGTTAGCCAGTAGATAGAAAAATATTTAGAATTGAGAGACCTCAGTGGTTGATACCTTTTAAAGACTAACTGAAAAGATGGTAACAAGTTGCAAGCTTTCGAGACTACTCAGGTCTCTTCATCAGGCAAAGACTAATACAACATCTGAAGAATCACATATTTATACATAAGAGGACACAGGAATAGTGCAATGGATAAGACAAGTGACGTAAAGCAGAACTATCCATATGGGAGAGGGATGAATAATTGTGGGAATAAATATTGGGCCAGTTCATAGATAAGGAGTGTGAAAGTTTTATTGCCTTCTGATTGGGGTCTGGTAATGTTTTGTGATGTTCCCATAGGGTCCTGGGAGCAAATTCCTTAATTGATGTAAAAAGTCATAAATCCATGTGATAGGTTCATTACAGCATTGAGAGTGTCAAAGGTCATCATCAGTTTGTATTCACAAACTCTCCTGTGTCTCTGAGATGTGAAATTACCCTTCAATTCAAGTAATTTCATGTCCATCATGCTATGACCGGGATACAAAAATGTTTTGCCACAGGTAGATCCATTCTCTTTTCTCTTATTGTGTGGTGATGAGAATTCATCCTAGTTCTCAGTTTTTACCCTGTCTCCCCCACATACTGACCCCCAGTTGGACATTTAGTACATATAATTAGGTACACCACATTAGATGAAATGCAGCTGAAAGTACCTGGGATCTTGTAGTCCTGATGGGAGTTGGGGATCTTTATCTTGTCCGTGATCATTATAAATGGGCAGGTTTTACATTTTTTCTGGTTGCAAGGAAAGGTTCCTGCAGCTGTTGGGGAGGACAGGGAGCTTCTGACACTGAGGCTTCTATATTTATCCAAATGAGGGTTGCGTCCAGGTGGAGGTGTCCAGTCTGACCTCTTCTTGGTTGTTGGGATCCCTTTTCCTTCAGTCCGAGTGTTTTCTGAATCTTCTGTGTCATTGAAGTATTCCCTCAGGCGCAGTCTCCTGAAAAAATGTTCCATATCACTGCAGAGTTCAGTTTTATCTAGGCCCTTAGTGGGACAAAATGAGAGTCCTCTAGAAAGCACGGACAGCTCCACCTTGTTGGGTTTATAATCTGAGAGATTGATGACACAGTTAGATGCTTTTGTGTCTGGAATGGAGTGGTTGTCCAGGTTGTCAGGTTTTGGCTTTGTTTTGTATCTGTTTGTATAGAGTCCTGAATTTAGGCACAATCTGTGTAGTTTCTTTTGCTTGTTATGAATTAGAAAGGTCCGTTGTCTGTTGTAGTATTGTTGTAATTTTTGTTCTGTGCTTTCTGTAAGTGTTTTCCTCAGAGTTTCAAATTGCCCTTGGACATTACTCCTTATGCTGTAGCAGACATGCAAAAGATGGTTCCTTAGTCTCTCAGACGTCCTGTGACAAAGGTTTTGTGCATAATGGGTATTGTAGGTGTGAAGAATTGGGTTTGTAATCCAGAGTCCTTTGGGAATTAAATTCTCCTTTTTGCATTTAGATAAGAAAAAAATGTTGCTGTCCATTTGTGCATGTTTCTTCAGAAGTGGTTTTAATTCCATAAAGATGCGGTACATTCTGGTGAATGTGGACACCTCTGTCAGTAATGCCTGCATATATGGGTAAGCAGAGACCTGCTGTAATTAAAATCACCACCTAGTTTGTCTTTTGAATGTTAGCTTACTGACCGAGCACTCCGCCCCTACCAGGTGGTGATTTTAATTACAGCAGGTCTCTACTTACCCATATCAGGACTCACCAGACTTGAGACCACCTTGACGATGGTTGGTGGGCTTTTAATATTTAATCAAATGTTATACTAAGCGTCTCAAATTTTTCCTTATACTCCAAAGCCATATTGCTATTAAAAATTTCATGTATTCCATATTGTCATGCTTTAGTATTTTAGAGTGCAGCCTTTTCTCACATGTTTTACATGGGGGTAGCACCCCTTGGTTTGCACCTAATTCACATTAGTCTGGATGTGCCAGTCAGGTTTTTTTGTCTTTTGAATGTTAGCTTACTGACCGAGCACTCCGCCCCTACCAGGTGGTGATTTTAATTAGAGCAGGTCTCTACTTACCCATATATGCAGGCATTACTGACAGAGGTGTCCACATTCACCCAGAAATTCAGATATCAGCCTAATAGAGGTATGTTCACATAGGTCAGGGACTCACCAGAATTGAGACCACCTTGACGATGGTTGGTGGGCTTTTAATATTTGATCAAATGTTATACTAAGCATCTCAAATTTTTCCTTATACTCCAAAGCCATATTGCTATTCAAAATTTCATGTATTCCATATTGTCATGCTTTAGTATTTTAGAGTGCAGCCTTTTCTCACATGTTTTACATGGGGGTAGTACCCCTTGGTTTGCACCTAATTCACATTAGTCTGGATGTGCCTTATTTAAGGTGCATGTCACGATTGGCTGCAGCCGTCGAGAAGCGGCCCAGCCCATCATCGCCTCCACGCTGACCGACCACCACGGCATGGAGCGGGCGCCCCCCCCGGGGACGCAATGTGGACCCTCCATACCGCAGAGGGGGACCCGGCCTACCCGAACTAGGGAAGGGCAGAGACCGGGGTTCTGTGGCAGCTGAGCATGTGGACCAAGAAGAGCCATGTAGAACTTCAGGTATAGATGAAATAAAGTTTACTGGAGTAACAACACATAATACATAAACATCAGGATCATGAACTCAGGAACATGGACACAGGAACATGGAATCAGGAACAACACGGACTGGACATCAGGAACACGGACTCGATCTCAGTAACACGAACCGGACATCAGGAAACTGGACATCAGGAACACAGACTGGATCTCAGGAACATGGACCGGACATCAGGAACACGGAATCAGGAACATGGAATCAGGAACACGGACTCAGTGTTAGGGTCTGCGGAACGCACCAAATATATGATGTAGAGAGGTGCGTTTGCAGCCCGGGATCCACCGTGCATGCGGAACCTGCTGCTAGTAAAATGCGGCAAGAAGCGAACTCTGTTATCCCGCAGAGTCGCCAAAATAAACGCCGTAACGCGCTGTGGCAATATGTTATTCCACAGAGCCGCTAGAAGGAGTGCCGCAGCGCTATATGGCGATGTGTGCGAACTCACTTAACACCACTGAGTCGCAAAATAAACACGCTAGGGCGCTGTCTAGCGTTGAAAGCGAACCCTGTTGCGTCACAGAGCCGCTGAGACAAACTTCTGTGTCCTGTCAAGCACCCAGGTACATAGTTGACTGCTAAGCGAACATAGAACGTGATCATGCGCTAATGTCCTCGCGGGAGTGACCAGCAATCTATGGCATCTGAACGCCAGGCCCTGAATATGGCAATCAAACTCCTGACCGGTTATGCCGGTAATCTAGGGCATCTAGGACACCGACCCTGACCAGCTAGCATACCAAGCTCCTCAACGATTAAGTCGGTATTGTAATGGCGTATTTCAGCTGCCCTAACCACACACATGCATGACCACACTGGCGCAAAGCATATAACGATTGATATTAGCGCTTGGCGGCCCAGCCATGCCACCCTTTTATAGTAACAGCTACAGGACCTGCCAGAAACAAGGACCAATGAGAAACTGTTCCAAAACACATGTAGTTTCAGGACCTTACTGGCGGACCAATAGGAGCTGCTGCAGTACCTGAACATGTGACCCCTGATCTCCAATGAGAGATCTTACCCTGGGCATGCTCAGAAGGGGAAACGCAGGACTTCATCCCAAAGACGTCTGCTCCAGCACTGGCTATAATAGCAGATCCAGGAGAGGCAGCAGCAAGTCTCTGCACAGTACTGGAATGGGCAAGACGCTGGGACCGACGTCTCTGCTGAGCAGGCTCCACTGCGGCCGGAGACAAATGGGGGACCGCAGCGGGACTTGTTCGAGACTCCCCTTGTGCAGCAGTGGGAACTCGAACCCTAACATTACCCCCCCTCCTAGGGCCCCTTCTTCTTTGGGCCTCGCTGTGCTCAAAGGCAAGAACTTTAAAGGGGCCCAAAAAGCGAGGTGCCAACTTGGTGGACTCTACACGTAGCCTGATGTTTCGGGCAGAAAGCCACACTAGGTCACCCGGAGCAAATGTAGGAGCGGGGCCCCGATGGGCATCGGCCGAAGACCTCATCCTCTCTTTGGAGGCCTGAATGGCATCCTGGGTGCGGTCCCAAATGTCCCGTGCCTCCACAGCCCAGTCTGCCACCCTGGAATCGGCGGAAGACACGGGCATGGGCACTGGTATGCACGGATGCTGACCATAGTTCAGGAGGAATGGGGTCTGTCCGGTGGAGTCAGCCACAGCATTATTTAGAGCGAACTCAGCCCACGGTAGCAAGGATGCCCAGTCATCCTGCCTGGCAGAGACAAAATGTCGCAAGTATGTGACCAAGGTCTGGTTGGCCCTCTATACCAACCCATTAGTCTCGGGATGGTATGCAGAGGAGAGATTCAACTCAATGCTGAGTAAACGACACAGCTCTCTCCAGAACCGAGATGCAAACTGGGGACCTCGATCACTGAAATTTTGTCTGGCATACCGTGTAGGCGGAAAATATGCCTAATGAATAATGCTGCCAAGGCCCGTGCAGACGGTAACCGTGGTAACGGCACTAAGTGTACCATTTTGGAGAAGTGGTCGGTTATCACCCAGATGATGGTGCAGCCCCGAGACTTGGGTAAGCCCACCACAAAATCCATCCCGACCATCTCCCAAGGCCTGTCTGCCACCAGTAAAGGGGAAAGTAGCCCAGCTGGCCGTTGTCGAGGGGACTTATTCTTGGCGCAGGAGACGCACGCCTGAACGTATTCCCTGACATCACGGACCATATGTGGCCACAAGTATGTCCTCGCCAGCAACTCAGATGTCCTTTTTGCCCCAAAATGTCCACCCACCCTGGACAAATGTGCCCAAGAGAGTACCTCCGGTCGCAAATTGGTGGGCACAAAAGTCTTGCCCAGAGGCACAGACTCAAGCGAAACCGGGGCCACAGTTCTTAGGCTCTCTGTGGGACAATCAACCGAGGCTCCTCCTCCACCTCCTCAGAGGACACCACGGAGCGAGAAAGAGCATCGGCCCGAATGTTCTTCTCACCGGAGAGGAAATGGAGGGTGAAATGAAACCAGGAGAAGAACAGGGACCATCTCGCCTGACGAGAATTTAGCCGCTGGGCGGTCTGTACATGGACCAAATTTTTGTGGTCAGTGAAAACTTGAAAGGGAGATGTCTCCACTCAGAAAAGGCCAACTTCATGGCTAGCAACTCCCTATCCCCAATGGAATAATTCCTCTCCGCTGGTGTGTAGGTCTTGGAAAAGAAGAAACAAGGATGTTTCCAACCTTGAGCATCCTTTTGAAAAAGGACTGCTCCAGCACCAACGGACGAGGCATCGACCTCCAATAAAAAAGGCTTATCAACCTCGGGGCGATGTAAGATGGGAGCGCTAGCAAAATGGGACTTAATTGAAGTAAAGGCCTTGGAGACCTCCTCTGACCACAATTTGGGATTGGCTCCCTTCTTGGTGAGGGCTACCAAGGGAGCTACCAAAGTGGAGAAGTGGGGAATGAATTGGCGATAGTAATTAATGAACCCCATAAAGCGCTGCAACCGCTTTAAGAGAATGGGGTTCTTGCCAATCCATCACAGCCTGTAGTTTGGCAGGATCCATAGCCAATCCCTGGGCGGAGATTATATAGCCCAGGAAAGGTAAAGACTCCTGCTCAAACATGCATTTCTCCAACTTTGCATAGAGGGAGTTCGCCCGTAACAGGTCGAAGACTTTGCAGACATCCCTCCGGTGAGAGTCAATATCTGGAGAAAAGATGAGAATATCATCCAGATAGACAACTACAGAGGTGGAAAGCATATCCCGGAAGATGTCATTGACAAAGTCTTGGAAAACGGCTGGGGCATTACAGAGCCCGAAGGGCATCACCAGGTGTTCATAATGCCCATCCCTGGTATTAAAAGCCGTCTTCCATTCGTCCCCCTCACGGATGCGAATCAGGTTATAAGCACCACGCAGATCTAATTTAGTAAATACCATGGCTCCCCGGAGCCTATCAAAGAGCTCAGAGATCAGGGGCAACGGGTACTTATTCTTAACGGTGATGGCGTTAAGACCTCTGTAATCTATATACGGACGTAATTCTCCACTCTTCTTCTGCACGAAGAAGAACCCCGCTCCTGCTGGTGACACTGACTTCCTAATGAACCCTCTTGCCAGATTCTCCTGGATATATTGAGACATAGCCTCCATCTCAGGAAGAGAGAGGGGATAGACCCTTCCCCGAGGATGTTCTGCTCCAGGCAAGAGGTCAATAGGACAGTCGTAGGGACGATGGGGCGGCAGAGTCTCCGCAGCCTTTTTAGAGAACACGTCTGCATATGACTGATAGCACTTGGGATGAGGAGAAAGATCTGCGGGTATCTCTGTAGTGGTGACCTGAATGCACTCCCTGACACATCTGTCCTTACATGACTCACTCCAACCCAGTATCCTACCGGAGGTCCACTCAATATGAGGGGAGTGGGAACAGAGCCAGGGTACTCCCAGTAGGATTTCGTCTATTCCCTCGGGAAGGACCAGAAGGGAAATAATTTCCTGATGGGAAGGGGGTACACACAAAGTAAGAGGGACAGTCTGATGTGTAATTGGCGAGGGCAATTTCAACCCATTCACTACCCGGACAGTCACTGGTTTGTCGAGCGCTACCAGATGTATTGCGTGGCGATGAGCAAAGGTGGATGACATGAAATTCCCCTCTGCTCCTGAGTCCACACAAAGCTTGACTGTAAGTGTGGAAGAGTCTACAGTGACTGTCCCTTTAAATGTCATCTTGGAGGAAAATGCCGCTGTCTCTAGTGAACCTCCTCCCAGGGCCACTAGACGCGATCGCTTCTCCGATCGCTGTGGACATTTGTTGGCATAGTGTCCTGTCTGCTGACAAAGGTTACAGACCACAGATACTCGGACGACTTGAGACTTAGGTCCTGCACGAGGAACCTCTGTGGCCTTTTGGGGTTCGGACACCAGATCGGGGGATTCGAGAGGTTTGGCAAAGGTGGGAGCCAACCGAATCCTCTGCCTACACTTGGCCCGCTCCAACCTCCGCTCGTGAAAACGGAGGTCGATGCGGGTAGATATGGAGATAAACTTCTCCAGTGTGGCGGGAATCTCCCTGGTAGCCAAAGCGTCTTTAACATGGTCAGCCAGTCCTCGCCAGTAGACTGGAATGAGAACTTTATCCGACCAGTCTAGCTCTGAGGCCAGAGTCCGAAACTGGACGGAAAACTGACTGACCAAAGACGAACCCTGTGCCAATGCCAGCAGTTGTAGCGCCGTATCGTGGGTGACCTGAGGTCCTAAAAAGACCTTTTTAAGAGCCTCCAGGAAACGAGGAGCACTCCGCACCACACGATCGTCGCGCTCCCACAGCGGCGTTGCCCACTCCAACGCTCTGCCCGAGAGTAGAGACAGTACAAAACCCACTTGTGCCCGATCCGTGGGGAAACGTGCAGCCAGAAGCTCGAGCTGTATAGAGCACTGACTCACGAATCCCCGACATTGCTTGCTGTCACTGGCAAACTTGTCAGGAAGCGGGAGGTGAGATAATGTAGGGGCAGAGGTGGCAGATGACAAACTGGCTGCAGCCACGCTAGCAGCCTGAACAGCGACTGCGGTAACATCCACAGCTGAGGTTGTGCGCTCAAGAGCCGCCAACCTACCCTCCAGCTGCTGGATGTACTGCGGTAGACGCTGGTCATCCGCCATTTTACTAGCCAGACCCTGGCGCTAATATTATGTTAGGGTCTGCGGAACGCACCAAATATATAATGTAGAGAGGTGCGTTCGCAGCCCGGGGTCCACCGTGCAGGCGGAGCCTGCTGCTAGTAAAATGGCACAAGAAGCAAACTCTGTTATCCCGCAGAGTCGCCAAAATAAACGCCGTAACGTGCTGTGACAATATGAGCCGCTAGAAGGAATGCCGCAGCGCTATATGGCGATGTGTGCGAACTCACTTAACACCACTGAGTCGCAAAATAAACACGCTAGGGCGCTGTCTAGCATTGAAAGCGAACCCTGTTGCGTCACAGAGCCGCTGAGACAAACTTCTGTGTCCTGTCAGGCACCCAGGTACACAGTTGACTGCTAAGCGAACATAGAATGTGATCATGCGCTAATGTCCTCACGGGAGTCACCCGCAATCTATGGTGTCTGAACGCCAGGCCCTGAATACGGCAATCAAACTCCTCACCGGTTATGCCGGTAATCTAGGGTATCTAGGACACCGACCCTGACAAGCTAGCATACCAAGCTCCTCACCGATTAAGTCGGTATTGTAATGGCGTATTTCAGCCGCCCTAACCACACACACGCATGACCACACTGGCACAAAGCATATAACGATTGATATTAGCGCATGGCAGCCCAGCCATGCCACCCTTTTATAGTAACAGCTACAGGACTGTTGTGAATGTTTTGGAAATGAATTCTGAGCAGAAGCTCCCTCTGGTGGTTACAAACAGAACTGAACCATTCAATGAGGATTGGCAATCAGGATTCACAGACTGGCTTGATATAAGGGAGGTTCCCTCCCATCATGGTTGCCGGTGATCAATTGTTCTTGTCTCAACTGTGGTTCCTGGTTCACTTGGAAGCTTGCTGAGTCTTGCCTCTTCTTCTGCTTTCAGATAAAATATTTTCTGTTTTTGTTTTTGTGCTTACCACTTGCATATTTCTCTGCATTTCTGTGAGGTTAGCCAGGTTTCCCCCCCACTGGGGGGTCTTGGGCTCCTCTCAGTTCCTCTGGAGCCATTGTTATTTGTTCATTTGCCTTTTCCAGTTTTTTCAGTGGCTGCGGCTTAGTTTTGTTACACCAGAGAACTGATTTAGGTGGTAGAGGTCGTGTGATCTCAGGTGTTTTTGCAATCAGTAGAGTTGGTATTTTTTAGGTTTTTTTTGGATTGCAGTGAGTATCCTTTCTATCCTTTTCTGTCTAAGCAGATTGGGCCCCAGCATTTGCTCATACTATTTTCTGTCTGTGTCTGTATTTCCTCTTGTCTAACCGCCATTACATGTTTGGGGGCTTCCTATGTTCTTTGGGGATCTGCTCCGGGCAGATAGCTTTCCTCTTTCTATCCTTAGGTGTAGTTAATCTCTCAGGCTGTGACGAGGCGTCTAGGACCAACGTAGGAACGCTCCACGGCTGCCTTTAGTTGTGGTGGTTAGTCAGGGTACTGCAATCCAATAGATTCCAACCTCTCTGGTGTAATGCCGTTTTTGCCTGCTCTCCTCAGCTACTGAAACATAACACAGGACCTGCCAGAAACAAGGACCAATGAGAAACTGTTCCAAAACACATGTAGTTTCAAGACCTTCCTGGCGGACCAATAGAAGCTGCTGCAGTACCTGAACATGTGACCCCTGATCTCCAATGAGAGATCTTACCCTGGGCATGCTCAGAAGTGGAAACGCAGGTCTTTGTCCCAAAGATGTCTGCTCCAGCACTGGCTATAATAGCAGATCCAGGAGAGGCAGCAGCAAGTCTCTGCACAGTATTGGAATGGGCAAGACGCTGGGACCGACGTCTCTGCTGAGCAGGCTCCACTGCGGCCGGAGATGAATGGGGGACCGCAGTGGGACTGGTTCGAGACTCCCCTTGTGCAGCAGCGGGAACTCGAACCCTAACATACGGTACTGTATCAGAAGCGGACAGCTGTATACAGTGTACGGGAAAATTTCAGTCTCCATATATATTTCAAGAGTCACAAAAAGACGCTCACTCAGTATGGATTTGACCGTAATACAAAGAGCAGGTATATGGTACTGTTTCAGAAGCGGACAGCTGTGTACGGGAAAATTTCAGTCTCCGTATATATTTCAAGAGTCACAAAGAGACGCTCACTCAGTATGGATTTGACCGTAATACAAAGAGCAGATATACGATACTGTATCAGAAGCGGACAGCTGTATACGGTGTAGGGGAAAATTTCAATCTCCGTATATATTTCCAGAGTCACACACAGTCAGTCGCTCACTCAGTATGGATTTGACCGTAATACAAAGAGCAGATATACGGTACTGTCTCAGAAGCATACAGCTGTATACGGTGTAGGGAAAATTGCTGTAAGTGGATGGGCTGCCAAGAATTATGACGCACCCTGTTGTGAATGTTTTGGAAATGAATTCTGAGCAGAAGCTCCCTCTTGTGGTTATAAACAGTACTGAACCATTCAATGAGGATTGGCAATCAGGAGTTACAGACTGGTCTGATATAAGGGAGGTTCCCTCCCATCATGGTTGCCGGTGATCAATTGTTCTTGTCTCAACGTTGTTTCCTGGTTCACTTGGAAGCTTGCTGAGTCTTGCCTCTTCTCCTGCTCTCAGATAAGATATTTTCTGTTTTTTTGTTTTTGTGCTTGCCATTTGCATATTTCTCTGCATTTCTGTGAGGTTGGCCAGGTTCCTCTCTCCGGGGGGCTTGGGCTCCTCTCGGTTCATCTGGAGCCACTGTTGTTTGTTCATTTGCCTTTTCCAGTTTTTTCAATGGCTGCGGCTTAGTTTTGTTACACCAGAGAACTAATTTAGGTGGTAGAGGTCGTGTGATCTCAGGTGTTTTTGCAATTAGTAGCGTTGGCTTTTTTTAGGGTTTTTTTGGATTGCAGTAAGTATCCTTCCTATCCTTTTCTGTCTAGGCAGATTGGGCCCCAGCGTTTGCTCATACTATTTTCTGTCTGTGCCTGTATTTCCTCTTGTCTAACCGCCATTACATGTTTGGGGGCTTCCTATGTTCTTTGGGGATCTTCTGCGGTGCAGATAGCTTTCCTCTTTCTATCTTTAGGTGTAGTTAACCTCTCAGGCTGTGACGAGGCGTCTAGGACCAACATAGGAACGCTCCACGGCTGCCTTTAGTTGTGGTGGTTAGTCAGGGTACTGCAATCCAATAGATTCCAACCTCTCTGGTGTATTGCCGTTTTTGCCTGCTCTCCTCAGCTACCCAAACATAACAGTATCACCGGCCTAACTGAAAATTGTATGGTACTCACAGAAAGGAAAAATAGTGTGGAAAGAAAAAAGTTGTCAGAGTTGTCAGAGATTTTTTTTTTTTTCTGTTTCTTGCATTTTTTCCCTCTTTTTCTATGGGTGCTGAGGAGGATTTTTTTTTCTCAATGGAGCTTGCACGGCTGTCTGGCCGTGTGGATCAGCTTGCCACTGGGGTTTGGAGTATTGCTGTCTATCTTGCTGGTTTGCCGGTTGTGGAACCTAGGATTCCCATGCCAGATTTGTTTTTGGGAGATGGGGCCAAATTTCTGAATTTCAAAAATAACTGTAAGTTGTTTTTTGCCTTAAAGCCTAAGTCCTCAGGGAACGCAGCACCGCAGGTTCAAATTGTCATCTCTCTCCTGCGCGGCGATCCTCAGGATTGGGCTTTTTCCCTGACACCTGGGGACCCTGTTTTGAGTGATGTTGATGCATTTTTTCTGGATCTGGGGTTATTGTACGATGAGCCTAATGTCACTGATCAAGCTGAAAGAACCTTGTTGGCATTAAATCAGGGGCTTGAGGACGCTGAGTTGTACTGTCAGAAATTCTGAAAATGGGCAGTCCTAACCAAATGGAATGATGATGCTTTGGCAGCCCTTTTTCGGAAGGGGCTGTCAGAGAATGTAAAAGATGTTATGGTGGGTTTCCCTGCTCCCTCTGGTCTCAATGATTCTATGTTATTAGCGATTCAAATTGACAGACGTTTGCGTGAGCGTAGAGGTATGCGTGGAATAGTGTTGCCTTGTGAGCCAGCTTCTGAACCCATGCAGTGTGATAGAGTGGCTTCTGGGGCACAGCGTCATGAGTTTCGAAAACGCAATGGGTTATGTTTCTATTGTGGTGACGCCTCTCATGCTATTTCTGTCTGCCCTAAGCGGGGAAGACGTTTTGCATGCTCAGTTGTCTTGGGTAGTGTTCAGACTAAATTTATGTTGACTATTACCCTGATTTGCTCCCTGTCCACATTTTCTGCTCAGGCTTTTGTTGATTCGGGAGCAGCTATTAACCTAATGGATTTTGATTTTGCCAAACGTTGTGGGTTTCCCTTGATACCCCTACGGAAGTCTATTCATCTACTGGGGATTGATTCTACCCCTTTGGCTGAGAATAAACCCCAGTTTTCTACTCAGGTGATAATGAGGGTTGAACCTGATCATCAGGAGAGTTGCAAATTTTTGGTACTGTATAATCTGCATGACATTATTGTACTAGGTTTCCCTTGGTTGCAGTCTCATAATCCTGTTTTGGATTGGAAATCTGTGTCTGTAACCAGTTGGGCTGCCAATGTGTTAATGCCAACACTCCTGTTTTTTCTGCCTCTCCCCAGTCTCAGGATGTTCCTGACTTTTTGACTGATTTTTCTGATGTGTTTAGCGAAAGTAAATCTGCATCCTTGCCCCCCCATAGGAGCTATGACTGCACTATTGAATTAGTGCCTGGTAGTAAATTCCCTAAAGGTCGCCTTTTTAACTTGTCTGTACCTGAACATGACGCTATGCGGTCTTATATCAAGGAGTCATTGGAGAAGGGTCATATCAGACCATCCTCTTCACCCTTGGGTGCCGGTTTTTTCTTTGTGGCCAAAAGGATGGTTCATTAAGGCCGTGTATTGATTATCGTCTCTTGAACAAGATCACTGTGAAATATCAATATCCGTTACCCTTGATTTCTGACCTGTTTTCCAGGGTGAAAAGTGCTTCTTGGTTTACCAAACTTGACCTCAGGGGGCGTATAACCTTATTCGCATTAAGCACGGGGATGAATGGAAGATGGCGTTTAATACCCCAGAGGGGCATTTTGAGTACCTAGTGATGCCCTTTGGGCTCACTAATGCTCCTTCCGTCTTCCAGTCCTTCATGAATGACATTTTCAGGGATTTTGTGGATAAATTTCTGATTGTTTATTTGGATGATATCTTGATTTTTTCCATTGACTGGGACTCTCATGTGAAACATGTTCGGACTGTGTTCCAGATTTTGAGAGAGAATGCTCTGTATGGAAGGGATCAAAGTGTCTTTTTGGCGTACAGAGGATCTCATTTCTGGGATTCATTTTGTCTCCACCTGTTATTGAAATGGACCCGGTCAAGGTTCAGGCCATCTGTGATTGGGTCCAACGTACTTCATTAAAGGCTCTTCAGAGATTCTTGGGTTTTGCCAATTTTTATCGTAAATTTATTGGTAATTTCTCTGTTATTGTTAAACCATTGACTGATTTGACCAAAAAGGTTTCTGATGTGGTGAATTGGCCTCCTGAGGCAGTCTCTGCATTTCAGGAACTTAAGCAGAGATTCACTTCTGCTCCTGTTCTACGTCAGCCTGATGTTCTCTCTGCCATTTCAGGTGGAGGTTGATGCCTCTGAAATTGGGACAGGTGCCGTTTTGTCCCAAAGAGATCCTGAAACCTCTAAAAGTAACCCTTGTGCCTTTTTCTCTCGAAAATTTTCTCCAACTGAACGTAATTATGACGTGGGTAATCGGGAGTTATTGGCCATGAAGTGGGCTTTTGAAGAGTGGAGACATTGGCTGGAGGGAGCCAAACATCAGGTGGTGGTCCTCACGGACCATAAGAATCTGGTTTATGTGGAATCAGCCAAGCGACTTAATCCTAGACAGGCCAGGTGGGCCTTGTTTTTCACACGTTTTAATTTTGTGGTTTCCTTTCTTCCTGGCACTAAGAATGTTAAGGCGGATGCCCTCTCGAGGAGTTTCCTTGCGGACTCTCCTGAGTTATCTGATCCTGCTGTTATTTTGAAAGAGGGTGTAGTTCTTTCCGCCATCTCGCCCAATTTGAGACTGGCTCTGGAAGGGTGTCAGGAGGATAAACCCGAGTGCTGCCCTATTGGGAAATTGTTTGTCCCAGACCGGTGGAAAAAGAGTGTGATGTTTGAGATTCATTGTTCCGCGTTGGCCGGTCATCCTGGAATTTTTGGTACCAGAGACTTGGTGAGTCGGTAGTTTTGGTGGCCTACTTTGTCTCGTGACGTCAGGGAGTTTGTGCAGTCCTGCGGGACTTGCTCTCGCTCCAAGCCTTGCTCTCGCTCTAGTGGTTTGTTGATCCCATTGCCTGTGCCCAAGAGACCATGGACCCATATCTCTATGGATTTTATATCCGACCTCCCTGTTTCTCAGAGAATGACCGTTATCTGGGTGATTTGTGATAGGTTTTCCAAGATGATACATCTTGTGCCATTACCTAAGTTGCCTTCCTCCTCCGAATTGGTACCTTTGTTCCTTCAGCACGTGGTTCGGTTACACGGCATTCCTGAGAACATTGTGTCTGACAGAGGAGTCCAGTTTGTTTCCAGATTTTGGAGGACTTTTTGTTCTAAACTTGGTGTTCAATTGTCTTTCTCCTCTGCTTTTCATCCTCAGACCAATGGACAAACTGAGAGAACAAACCAGACATTGGAGACTTATCTGAGATGCTTTGTGTCTGCTGATCAAGATGACCGGGTCTCTTTTTTGCCTTTGGCTGAGTTTGCTCTTAATAATAGGGCTAGCTCTGCCACTTTGATGTCTCCATTTTTCTGCAATTTTGGGTTTCACCCTCGATTTTCTTCGGGACAGACGGAGGCTTCTGTCTGTCCGGGTGTTGACTCTGTTGTGGAGCGTATGCAGCAGATTTGGGACCAGGTAGTGGAGAGGTTGTCCATCTCTCAGGAGAAGGCCCAGCGGTTTGCCAACGGCATAGGACTGATGGTCCTCGGTTTAAAGTGGGGGACTTGGTCTGGTTGTCCTCAAGAAATATCCCTATGAGAGTTGCATCTCCTAAGTTTAAGCCTAGGTTCATTGGACCTTATAAGATCATGGAGATTCTTAATCCTGTTTCCTTTCGTTTACTTCTTCCAGGGACATTTAAGATCCATAACGTGTTCCACAAGTCCTTATTGAAGAGGTTTGTCGAGCCAGTGGTTCCTATGGCTGTGCCTCCTGACCCTGTTTTGGTTGAGGGCAATCTGGAGTATGTGGTTGAGAAAATATTGGATTCTCATTTTTCTAACGGAAACTCCAGTATTTGGTTAAGTGGAGAGGTTATGGTCAGGAGGACAATTCTTGGTTGTTTGCTTCGGACATCCATGCTAGGAGACTGATCCGTGCGTATCACCGAGCTCATCCTGACCGACCTGGTTGTACAAATGAGGGTTCGGTGACCTCTCCTCAAGGGGTGGGTACTGTTGTGAATGTTTTGGAAATTAATTCTGAGCAGAAGCTCCCTCTGGTGGTTACAAACAGTACTGAACCATTCAATGAGGATTTGCAATCAGGATTCACAGACTGGCTTGATATAAGGGAGGATCCCTCCCATCATGGTTGCCGGTGATCAATTGTTCTTGTCTCAACTGTGGTTCCTGGTTCACTTGGAAGCTTGCTGAGTCTTGCCTCTTCTTCTGCTTTCAGATAAAATATTTTCTGTTTTTGTTTTTGTGCTTACCACTTGCATATTTCTCTGCATTTCTGTGAGGTTAGCCAGGTTTCCCCCCCTGGGGGGGCTTGGGCTCCTTTCAGTTCCTCTGGAGCCATTGTTATTTGTTCATTTGCCTTTTCCAGTTTTTTCAGTGGCTGCGGCTTAGTTTTGTTACACCAGAGAACTGATTTAGGTGGTAGAGGTCGTGTGATCTCAGGTGTTTTTGCAATCAGTAGAGTTGGTATTTTTTAGGGTCTTTTTGGATTGCAGTGAGTATCCTTTCTATCCTTTTCTGTCTAGGCAGATTGGGCCCCAGCGTTTGCTCATACTATTTTCTGTCTGTGTCTGTATTTCCTCTTGTCTAACCGCCATTACATGTTTGGGGGCTTCCTATGTTCTTTGGGGATCTGCTCCGGGGCAGATAGCTTTCCTCTTTCTATCTTTAGGTGTAGTTAATCTCTCAGGCTGTGACGAGGCGTCTAGGACCAACGTAGGAACGCTCCACGGCTGCCTTTAGTTGTGGTGGTTAGTCAGGGTACTGCAATCCAATAGATTCCAACCTCTCTGGTGTAATGCCGTTTTTGCCTGCTCTCCTCAGCTACTGAAACATAACACAGGACCTGCCAGAAACAAGGACCAATGAGAAACTGTTCCAAAACACATGTAGTTTCAAGACCTTCCTGGCGGACCAATAGAAGCTGCTGCAGTACCTGAACATGTGACCCCTGATCTCCAATGAGAGATCTTACCCTGGGCATGCTCAGAAGTGGAAACGCAGGTCTTTGTCCCAAAGATGTCTGCTACAGCACTGGCTATAATAGCAGATCCAGGAGAGGCAGCAGCAAGTCTCTGCACAGTATTGGAATGGGCAAGACGCTGGGACCGACGTCTCTGCTGAGCAGGCTTCACTGCGGCCGGAGATGAATGGGGGACCGCAGTGGGACTGGTTCGAGACTCCCCTTGTGCAGCAGCGGGAACTCGAACCCTAACATACGGTACTGTATCAGAAGCGGACAGCTGTATACAGTGTACGGGAAAATTTCAGTCTCCATATATATTTCAAGAGTCACAAAAAGACGCTCACTCAGTATGGATTTGACCGTAATACAAAGAGCAGGTATATGGTACTGTTTCAGAAGCGGACAGCTGTGTACGGGAAAATTTCAGTCTCCGTATATATTTCAAGAGTCACAAAGAGACGCTCACTCAGTATGGATTTGACCGTAATACAAAGAGCAGATATACGGTACTGTATCAGAAGCGGACAGCTGTATACGGTGTAGGGGAAAATTTCAATCTCCGTATATATTTCCAGAGTCACACACAGTCAGTCGCTCACTCAGTATGGATTTGACCGTAATACAAAGAGCAGATATACGGTACTGTCTCAGAAGCATACAGCTGTATACGGTGTAGGGGAAAATTTCAGTCTCCGTATATATTTCAAGAGTCACAAAGAGACGCTCACTCAGTATGGATTTGACCGTAATACAAAGAGCAGATATACGATACTGTATCAGAAGCGGACAGCTGTATACGGTGTACGGGAAAATTTCAATCTCCGTATATATTTCTGGAGTCTCACTGTCAAGATCCCGTCTGGGTTGGAGCCGATGTTACTGCAAACACTAGGGGAAGCAGAGGCAGGTAGCGTAGTCAGGTGGCAGCCGGAGGTCGGTTCACAGGAGAGCAGTGTTTGTAGCAATGGATCAGGCGGATAACGTAGTCAGGTGGCAGCCGGAGGTCGGTACACAGGAAAGGCAGTTCGGTAACAGAGGAGCAGGCAGATAACGTAGTCAGGTGGCAGCCGGAGGTCGGTACACAGGAGAGCAGTGTTTGTAGCAATGGATCAGGCGGAGAGCGTAGTCAGAAGGCAGGCCGAGGTCGGTTCACAGGAGAGCAGTGTTTGTAGCAATGGATCAGGCGGAGAGCGTAGTCAGAAGGCAGGCCGAGGTCGGTTCACAGGAGAGCAGTGTTTGTAGCAATGGATCAGCAGGAAACGCTTGACTAAAGGCTTGGAGCTCAATAATCTCGCAATGACACACCCACAGGGCCAGGTTTATATAGGGTGTGTAATTGGTAATCAGAGGCCCAATCAAAAGAGCACTAGGTGTAGCCAATCAGGAAGAACAGTCAATGGTATCTGGGTTCAGCAAGGAACTTTGCAGCCAGCAGAATAGCTCAGATGGTAGAGCTGCTGGCCAGTGGACAAGAGGTACTGGGTTCGACTCCTGACAGTACTCCCCTCCTTCCAGGATGGCCTCTGGACATCTCAGGAGCTGGCTTATCCGGGTACCTCTGATGAAAGGCTCTTGTTAGTCTAGGAGCATGGACGTTGTCCCTTGGTTCCCATGAATTTTCCTCTGGTCCGTAACCCTTCCACTGCACCAGATACTGCAGTTTACCTCTGAATTTTCGGGAGTCCAGAATCTTATCCACAATGTATTCTTCTTCACCACGGATCCTTTCTGGTGGAGGAGGTGGCTGAATTCTTCCTGGAAACGGGTTTTCACAGAAGGGTTTGAGCAAGGATATGTGAAACACTGGATGAATCTTTAGATTGTTGGGAAGTTCCAAACGAAAAGCAACCTGGTTAATTTTTGCAGAAATTTGAAAAGGTCCAATGAATTTCTGACCCAATTTGGAGGATGGCACATGTGTCTTAAGGTTTTTAGTGGACAGCCAAACTTTGTCTCCAACCTGAAGAGCAGGGGGCACTCTCCGATGTTTATCTGCTGCTTCCTTATATACTTCCTGGGTCTTGAGTAATATCTCTGATAATTCCTTCTGGGATTCCTGTAATTTTGCAAACCTGTCATTTACAGCAGGAATGGGAGTGTTCACTGGCAGATTAGGGATAAATACTGGATGTACTCCATAATTAGCAAAAAATGGGGTTTGAGATGTAGCGCTATGTATGGAGTTGTTGTAGGAAAACTCTGCTGTTGGTAAATAGTCCACCCAGTCATCCTGAAGATAGGAAATGAAGCAACGGAGGTATTGCTCCAAAGTCTGGTTCGTTCTCTCCGTCTGGCCATTGGACTGAGGATGGAAAGCGGTAGAAAGATTCACCGTGACTCCCAAGGCTGTACAGAAACTCTTCCAAAATTTTGACGTAAACTGAACGCCTCTGTCAGACACCACGCTGTCAGGAATTCCATGTAACCTGAATACCTCTTTGATTATCAGTTCTGCAGTTTTTTCAGCAGTAGGAATTCCTTCAGTTGGAATAAAGTGGGCCATTTTTGTGAGTCGGTCCACTATGACAAGGATGACGGTCATCTGTTTGGAAGGGGGTAGTTCCACAATAAAATCCATGGAAATAGATCCCCAAGGCCTGGATGGAACTGGAAGTGGTTGCAAGAGTCCTAGAGGAGACGATCGTGGGGTCTTGTTTCGTGCGCATGTTAAACAGGTTGAAACATATTTCCTCACGTCCTTCCTACAACTAGGCCACCAAAAGAAACGAAGTAGTAAGTCTTGTGTTTTTGCAACTCCAGGATGTCCTGCCAGTTTAGAATCATGGACACTTTTGAGGACTTCAAGGCGAGAAGATTCAGGTACATATATTTTGTGTTTCTGCATCCAAAACCCCTCTTTGAATGAAAGATCGACGTCTTCCGAAGGATGGTTAAGGAAAGAGTCCTCTTGATATCCATCTTTAATTCTATTACATAGTCCTCTAGAGTGCAATATTCCCAAAAAATTTTTAGGGCCTAGAATTGTATCGTCATTACTAGACCTCTCCTGAGGTTCCGAACACATCCTGGACAGGGCGTCAGCCTTGCCATTTCTTGAACCAGGCCGGTAAGAAATTATAAAATTGAATCTTGAGAAAAATAAGGCCCATCGTGCTTGTCTTGCAGACAATCTTTTTGCTGTACGGAGGAATTCAAGATTCTTGTGGTCCGTGAGGACAGTCACAGGGTGATTGGCACCTTCCAAAAGATGTCTCCATTTGGAGAAGGCAACTTTAATGGCTAACAGTTCTTTATTACCGATGTCGTAGTTCTTTTCTGCAGATGACATGGTGTGGGAAAGAAACGCACATGGGTGAAGTTGCATTTTGTCCCCAACTCGCTGAGACAGAATGGCTCCCACTGCAGAGTCCGAGGCGTCCACTTCGACAGTAAATGGCAATTCAGGATTTGGGTGTACTAACAATGGAGCAGACGTAAAAAGAGTTTTCAATTTGTCAAAAGCCTCCTGTGCCTCCGGAGACCAGAAAAATGCTTTGGTCTTTTTTGTTAGTGTAGTAATTGGTAGTATGATCCGTGAAAAGTTCTTTATAAATTTTCGGTAAAAATTTGCAAATCCTATGAAACGCTGGACGTCTTTTAAATTTCTTGGAACAGGCCAGTCCACTACAGCATTGATTTTGCCGGGATCCATGCTCAGACCTTCTGGGGAGATGATATATCCCAGAAATTGGATACTGGTTTGTTCAAACTCACATTTTTCAAGTTTAATGTAAAGATGGTTCTCCTGTAGTCGTTCCAAGACTAACTGAACGTGCCTGCGATGCTCTTCCAAGGTGTCTGAAAATATAAGAATGTCATCGAGATAAGCCACAACAAATTGGTCCAAGAAATCTCGAAATACATCATTAATAAAATGTTGAAAGGTGGCTGGGGCATTGCTAAGGCCAAAGGTCATAACCAGAGATTCAAAATGTCCATATCTCGTTCTGAAGGCGGTCTTCCACTCATCTCCTGGGCGAATCCGTATGAGGTTGTAAGCCCCTCTAAGATCCAGCTTCGTAAAGATTTTCGCAGAACGGAGTCTCTCAAAATCAAGGAATCAAGGAATCAAGGGTAGCGGGTAGCGATTCTTGACAGTGATATTATTCATCTCTCTGTAGTCAATACATGGCCGCAGAGTGGAGTCTTTCTTTTCAACAAAGAACAGGGGTGCCCCAGCTGGAGATGTGGAAGGTCGAATAAAGCCTTTCTCTAAATTTTCATCCAGGAACTTTCTTAATACCTTCAATTCAGGTTCGGAAAGATTGTAAATCCGTCCAAATGGAATGGTTGCTCCTGGCAGCAATTCAATGGGACAGTCGTAAGGACGGTGAGGAGGTAATTGATCTGCTTTCTTCTTACTGCAGACATCAGAGAACTGCTGATATTGAGGTGGTAGTTTCTCTTCCTTCTCATGCGAAATCTCAGAGATTTGGACTTGTTGGAGAACAGGGGGTTCCTTATGACAATTATTCTTACAGTAGTCAGATGGAAAGGTGATGGTCCTTGATGCCCAGTTGATAGAAGGGTTATGGACTGAAAACCAGGGGATCCCTAGAATAACCGGAAATTTCGGAGATGAGATAAGGTGGAAACTGACAGCTTCATGATGATCCGGTTCGATACAAATCTCCAGTTCGATTGTCTCATGCGTGACAGGTCCAGAAGACAAGGGTGATCCATCCACAGTTTCCATTTCAATTGGTGTGGATTTGGTCCTACTGGAAATATTATTATCACGTGTAAATTTTAAGTCCATAAAATTCCCTCCTGCTCCCGAATCCAACAGGGCAGAGCATTGTATTTTTTGGGTGCCCATTACAACCTGAATGGGGATTACAAAATGAGATGATGTAGTATGTATTTTGTCTATTTCTGGCGTTACTGATGAGATAGTCTGCAAGATGGAATCCGACTGCTGAGAAAGGTCCATATTGCTGGCAGACCTGTTGTTGGTAAAGGCTATAGTCCTTTTGTTAGGACAGTTGATGGCATAGTGTCCAGGGTCCCCACAATAGAGGCAGAGATGTTCTGCACGTCGCCTCTCCTTCTCCTGTGCAGAGAGTGGTCTTCGGATGACGTCGATCTGCATCGGTTCAGACACGCCTTGCGTCTTTTCTTGGTGGTCCGATGCTGAAAATGAGAAGCCAGGGCTATTCCCAAGTGCTCGCAGTCTCTCCTTTCTCCTTTCAGTAAGTCTCTGGTCAATCCGGATACATAGTTGAATAAAGTCCTCCAACTGGTCAGGGGTCTCAACCCTGGCAAGCTCGTCTTTCACTGGTTCTGATAACCCTCGTCGAAATTGACTTCTCTGGGCCGCTGGATTCCAGGTGGTGTCGGCCACCCAGCGACGGAACTCCGATGTGTATTCCGCAACAGAGCGACGTCCTTGGCGCAAATTATGTAATTTGGTTTCTGCTGTGGCACAGCGGTTTGGGTCATCAAAAACTTGATTCATAGCTGCGGTGAAGGCTTCCAGGTCATTAGGGAGGTCATAGTCCTTTTCTACATAAGGTGAAGCCCAAGCAAGAGCTTCATCCGTCAGGAGATTTATCATGAAAAAAACTTTCTTCCTCTCACTGGTAAAAGGAGCAGGTTGCATCTGGAAGTATATGCGGCATTGATTGAGGAATCCTCGGTACTGCTTGCGATCCCCACTGAACTTTGCAGGCAGCGGCAGCCGCGGTTTGATTCGGACCCTGAATTGCGCACGTCCAGAAGTTGTTTTTGTAGCTCAATTACTTCCTGTTGTATCGCCGTGAAATCAGTTTGTAACTTGGCATATTTTCCTTGAGAGTCCGTACAAAAACTTTGAAGCTCCGTAACTTGCCGTCTCAGGGTGTTCACAGCGGACTCCATTTTGGCGCGAGATTATTCTGTCAAGATCCCGTCTGGGTTGGAGCCGATGTTACTGCAAACACTAGGGGAAGCAGAGGCAGGTAGCGTAGTCAGGTGGCAGCCGGAGGTCGGTTCACAGGAGAGCAGTGTTTGTAGCAATGGATCAGGCGGATAACGTAGTCAGGTGGCAGCCGGAGGTCGGTACACAGGAAAGGCAGTTCGGTAACAGAGGAGCAGGCAGATAACGTAGTCAGGTGGCAGCCGGAGGTCGGTACACAGGAGAGCAGTGTTTGTAGCAA
>JARQOD010000001.1:346470072-346607133 GCA_033576555.1 Oophaga sylvatica
GTCTCTCATGGCTCTGTCCACGATGAAGAAATGGCCTCTGGGGGAAAACAACATGATCAATGAAGAAATGGCCTTTCGGGGGAAAACCACAGGATGACGAGTGATGAACGGGAGTCCTGTTTTCACCAGCCTAAGTCACAAGTTTACACTCAGGACGAATCACCACAGCAATGATGCTGCGCTTCTCAGTCAGTCCAACTACTCTTCTCAGGGCTCAGGCCTGTCACTGCGTGTGCCGGGACAGCACACACTAGCGACTGTCTCTACCTGTCAGGGGAGTCTCCTCAGGTCACTGAGGTTGGCGGGTCCACGTCCACACAAAGGGCACTCACCGGGTACTGCCTGTGTGACTCAGTCCTCAGTCGGAGGGCCCTCACACTTATGGGACGTGGCGCAGCTGACAGCTCCTTCTCCTGCACACTGAACTTTCCCGCCCTGACTCTGCTCGGCTTCCCGCGCGCAGCCCCTTTTAAAAGGTCACCGCCCTCTGCTGTCACATGGAAAGGTCGGTCCCGGTCCGATAACCTTTCCCAGGAAACATTGCTGCCTGGCCAGGTGGTTCCAGACACAGAGCAGGAGAGGTAACCCCATTCAGGTTCTTCCTTCTCTTCACCCCCTTACAGACAGACAATCCAGTCTCTGCTTTTGGGGACTTTGCAGCTCCTTCAGGTTACCTTTGATCTCTGTGCTGCCTCTCTGATTAATGCACTCCTTACCTGGGCTGAGAGTTTTGGTGGACGGCCCTCTATTGGCAGGTTTGTTACGGTAACATGTTCTTTCCATTTGATGATCAAGGATTTGATGGTGCTCCGGGGGATCATCAGAGATTAGGATTTATGCTTATATTATTCTCACTGCACTTCACCAACTTAGACTATTTAGTGCTGATGCATCATACGCAAATCGGATTATACAAAAATATGTAAATACAGTTTGTAATGTAACAAAATTCGTAAAAAGCCAAGGGGATGAATACTTTCCCAAGCCACTGTATGTGGATAGGTCATGTATGCATATGTCCAGACAACCCCTTGATGGAATTAACTATTGATATTGGTGGGATTGGTCAAGTCTCCTATATGTATGAGGGCCTCCTGAATTGTCTCTCCACCTACATCAGATGTTGATGGAAAAAAGGGTTGTGTATATTGAATATCAACATGCCAAATCCTGTCTTTCTGGAGGAGATGGGACTCTGTCAAAATCATCTGGCAACTTATTTTTGTTTCTTCTTAACATGCACACTAGCCAGTTATGGCAGAATTCAGTACAGCAAATAAGCCAGAATTTACTGTCATTTGATAAAAGTTCTACAGTTTCTAAGTACATACTGTAACTTTTCTATGTAAATGTTCTTTACCAATTATTATTCATGGCATGTTTTGTTTTCAGCACGACAAAGATAATGAATGTGCAAACTTGGCTGTTTCCAGTCCCAATGGAAATTATTTGATGTTTCCTTATGCAATGGATGGAAACCAGTACAATAATGACAAATTTTCTACTTGCTCAATTTATTATATAGCGTCACTCTTAAAAATAAAAAAAGACAAGTGTTTCGTTGGTAAGTAAATTATACTTCAAGTTTATTTCATAACTGATTTACAACTAAAGTAGTATACAGTATAAGTATTTACAAAATATCCAAATAGAAGGAAGCAAAACATAAGGGATTAACCCTTCACCCCAAGCCTGTTTTGACCTTCCTGACCAGGCCAGTTTTTACAATTCTGACCACTGTCAATTTATGAGATCATAACTCTAGAACTCTTGAATGGATCCCATTGATTCTGAGAATCTTTTTTCATGACTTATTGTACTTCATGATAGTGGTAAAATTTCTTTGATATGAGTCACATTTTTTGTGAAAAAAATTGGAAATTTGGCAAAAATTTTGAAAATGTTGCAATTTTCTAAATGTTAATTGTTATGCTCTTAAATCAGAGAGTAGTGTTGGGCGAAGCCCCTGATGATCGGGATCGGCTGGTTTGACCGAGTGTTTTTTAAAAGTTCCAGCTCGGGCCAGAGACGCAAACTTGTGTCCGTACCCCGAGATTGGACTTTACAGATATGGGATGGGGCGAGGGGGCTGTAAAACAAAGCATAAAATTAATAATAAACATTATAATTATACTTACTGGTCCAGCGACGCTTCCTTCCGTCTTGCTGTTTCCTGGCCGCATCTACTTCCGGGGCTGCTCATTAACTTAAGGGTTATTCACTCCTCTGCTCAGTAATTTTTGGCCAGCGTCGGCAGTGTTCGTGCGGTGACGTCAGGGTTTACCCCAGTTCATGGCCCGAGCAATATTAGACATGGCTATCATGAATTTCTAGTAATCAGATAAAAAAAAACACAACACAGAGACATTTTTTTAATCAGAAATAAAACAAAAAAAAAACATTTAGAGACTCCATCTTTGTTATTATAAAAAAAAAATCCTCCGTCCGACGTAGTTCACATGGATAGTGTGACGCTGGTATTATCTGTACTTTGTTTTCCAGCGTTACTTTGCATGTCTTTGCTTTAACCCTTTTGCTCCTTTCCCCCTAACCAGCTGGGATACTATTCTGTTACCTGTATGGATGCTGCTCAGTTCCCAGCTCTGCTGCGTAGCCGTACTTGCGTGAGTGTCTCCGCTGCGTTGCATGACCACCCGCATGTGCGGTCCCTGACCTGCTGTAAAGGCCATCCGTAGGTTGCAAAGTCCTCTGCAGTGGTGCATGACTTACTACGTGTGTGGCAGCAGCTTCTGTCAGGTGCCTGGCCTGCTGTAGAGACCATCCGTAGGTTGCAAAGTCCTCTGCAGTGGTGCATGACTTACTACGTGTGTGGCAGCAGCTACTGTCAGGTGCCTGGCCTGCTGTAGAGACCATCCGTAGGTTGCAAAGTCCTCTGCACTGGTGCTTGACTTACTACGTGTGTGGCAGCAGCCACTGTCGGGTTCCCTCTGTGTTGAGCTGTCTGGCTCTGCATAGGGGGCGCGGCCCACACCTGTCCTGCTTTTATGAGGATTGGGTGTGTACTAGAATTACTGCTCCAGCCTATCGCTGTGAAGCAGTTCATATATAAAGTTCCCCAGCCCTAGTGGGCGTTGCCAGAGCTTCGCATTGAATCTGCATTGAGTTCCTGAACTTAGCCGTTTGTGGTTGTGTGTTCAGCTCCTGCTCTGAGTTCGATCAGCTCTGGAGAGCTGATTCCCTGTTCCTGCTGTGTCTTGTTCCCTGAATCCCTGATCCTGGATCTATCCTGGTACCTGAATGTCTGAACTGTGTCTTGTGTTTCCGCCTATGCTGGGGGCTGATTACCAGATCGCCGTTCCTGGAGGCTGTATATCCAGGCCTGTTCCTGCTGTGTCTTGTTTCCTGAATCCCTGATCCTGGATCTAACCCGGTACCTGAATGTCTGAACTGTGTCTTGTGTTTTTGCCTATGCTGGGGGCTGAGTACCCAGATCGCCCTTCCTGGAGGCTGTATATCCAGGCCTGTTCCTGCTGTGTCTAATTACCTGAATCCCTGATCATGGATCGCATCCTGTACCTGACTGTCTGAACTGTGTCCTCTGTGTTATGTTCCTGAAATCCTGCTGTGTCCTGAATCCTGTGCCAGTGACTGTGAATCCTTGCTATATAACCTGAGTTCATCTTGGAAGGAGGAGTCCGGTGTGTGCTGAGTTTCTGTTACTCTGTGCTCAGCTTCTGTGCAATTACCGGCCAGCTCCCGTTGAGCCTGGCGGGGCTTGCACCAGACCGCTGGGGTTCCTTTTCAGGTCGCTGCCAGATGTCCGGATCCTATGCCTGATGACCATGGCCTGATGTCCGATGTCCGACGACCACTTCCAGATGTCCGGATCCTATCCTCCCTGCCTGATGTCCGGAGCCTGCCGATCATTGCCAGGTGCCCGGAGTCCGATGTCAATGTCCCGTCCATGTTCCTGACTCCCTGAGATCCAATCCGTGTTCCTGATGTCCGGTCCGTGTTCCTGTGTCCTGATGTCCTGTCTGTGTTCCTGGGATCCAATCCGTGTTCCTGATGTCCTGTCCCTGAGATCCAATCTGTGTTCCTGATGTCTTGTCCGTGTTCCTGTGTCCCTGAGATCCAGTCCGTGTTCCTGATGTCCCGATGTCCTGCCGGTTCCTCCTTGGTCTACCCGTGACGACCCCGCCATTATCTGAAGTCTGTCTGAGGTCGGTGTCTGATGTTCTCCTGCTGAGCCTGTGCTACGCCTGAGGCCTGAGAGAGAGGCCGCCCAAGTATCCCGTGCCAGATCACCCTGGACTGCATCTACCCGTGAGGTCCTCCTGCATTCGTCTGTGATCCTGAGTCGTGTACCCTTCTCTGATGTGCGGAATCGGGAGCCGGTCTTATGTTCTGTTTATGTACTGTGTTTCTTTAAGTAAACTTTATGTTTCTTCATACCTGAAGTTGTGCGGTGTTGTCTAGTCCTGCAGGTCGCCATCTTGCCCACATGCTCAGCTGCCACGGATCCCGGTCGCTGCCCTTCCCTAGTCCGGGCAGGCCCGGGTCTCCCTCCGTGGTCCAGTGGGTCCACATTCTCTTACCATCTGGGACTCTTGCCTCACGTCGTCGTGGACTGGCGGCGTGGGAGCATTGGCTAGTTAGGCAAGCTATGCCATGTCCCAACGCCCCGCAGCCGTGGGAAGCGTAACAGATAGCAATGTCAGCTCTGCTAAATCGCTCTGTATAGACAAGCGTCTATGCAGAGCGAGAAGCAGGCTGATACTGACAGCGACAGTCAGAGATCATCAGAGTTCATGGCTCAGACCATAAACGCGGGTGAATCCTGACGTCACTGCACGAACACTACCGGAAAAAGCCGAAGACTGCTGAGTGCAGTGAATACCACCGGAAGTTAATGAGCGGCCCCGGAAGCAGATGCGGCCGGAGAAAGCGGGACAGGAGGACGCGTCGCTGGACAGGTAAGTACAATTATAATGTTTATTATTAATTTTATGCTTTTACAGGCCCTGGACCCGAACTGGACCTGAACTGTAACACAGGTTTCCCTTGGAAACCCGTGTTCAGGACCTTGTGACAAACACTATGTGTTCGGTACGGGTCCAGAACTTTACAGTTCGGGTTCGCCCATCCCTAACAGAGAGTAATGTCACACAAAAAGTTAATAAATAACATTTCCCACATGTATACTTTACATCAGCACAATTTTTGAAACATAATTTTTTTTTGTTAGAAAGTTATAAAGGTTAAATTTGACCAGCGATTTCTCATTTTTACAACAAAATTTGCAAAACCCTTTTTTTAGGGACCACCTCACATTTGAAGTGACTTTGAGGGGCCTATAAGACAGAAAATACCCAACAGTGACACCATTATAAAAACTGCACCCCTCAAGGTGCTCAAAACCACATTCAAGAAGTTTATTAACTCTTCAGGTGCTTCATAGGAATTAATGGAATGTGGAAGGAAAAAATAAACATTTAACTTTCTTTCACCAAAATTTTCTTTAGACCTAATTTTTTTTTACTTTCGCAAGAGTAACAGAAGTACCAGGTACCAATGCCCTATAAGTGACTGAAAACCACTGTCTGGGAACATGGCAAATCTTGGAAGGGAAAGAGCGCCAATTCACTTTTTGAATGTAAAATTTGCTGCATAATTAGTGGACGCCATGTTGTGTTTGGAGAGCCCCTGATGTGCCTTATCAGTGGAAACCCCCCAAAAGTGACACCATTTTGGAAGCTAGACCCCTTAGGCCGGGGACACACTGGCCACAAAAACGGACGAGTGCAATGCGAAGAAATATCGCATTGCACTCAGACCAATGTTTGTCTATGGAGCAGCTCCCAGCATCCGATTTTTTCTCAGCCGTTTTCCTCGTACCGAGACAATCGCAGCATGCTGCGATTGTCACCGATTATCGGTCGAGAATCGCCAATGCAAGTCTATGGGTGCGATGAAAAATCGGATTACAAAAGGACCACACATGTGACTTGTGAGAAAATCGCATCGGTGTCCATTAGAAAAGCCGGCAATTCATCCCCGGCTATACTGTAAAATCACACTGTTAGGGTTCGAGTTCCCACTCCTGCACAGGGGGAATCTCGAGCTGTTCCCGCTGCGGTCCCCCATCCATCTCCGGCCGCATTGGTTCCTGCTCAGCAGAGACGTCGGTCCCAGCATCTTGCCCGGCCCAGTACTGTGCAGAGACTTGCTGCTGCAATCAGTTGCCCCTGATTTCTGAGCTCTTTGATAGGCTCCGGGGAGCAAGGGTATTTACTAAATTAGATCTGCGTGGTGCTTATAACCTGATTCGCATCCGTGAGGGGGACGAATGGAAGATGGCTTTTAATACCAGGGATGGGCATTATGAATACCTGGTGATGCCCTTCGGGCTCTGTAATGCCCCAGCCGTTTTCCAAGACTTTGTCAATGACATCTTCAGGGATATGCTTTCCACTTCTGTAGTAGTCTATCTGGATGATATTCTCATCTTTTCTCCAGATATTGACTCTCACCGGAGGGATGTCTGCAAAGTCTTTGACCTGTTACGGGTGAACTCCCTCTATGCAAATATATCCAACTATACCAGACCTAAATTAATGGCACCTCCTACCATAAACTACATCCAAAAAGATAATGGAAGCATATAGCCATAAAATACAATATTTTATTAGTGTCAAAAGACAAAAAATAAAAACATATATAAAAAAAGATGTACACACAAATACTCATATAAGGTATGTATGAATATAATACAGAAACACAGTGTTCAATATTTAACACAGATCATCTAACTTCGTATACAGATATTCTGTTACCCCAAACAGCAATAAATGCTAGTGCATAATAATATTTATAAACATTCCATGAAGCAAAAAACAATTATAATGCTACTAGGGTAATTACCACCAATATAAAGTGCTTTAGTGCATAATTTCTCATAAGGAATAAATATTTCCAAGTACTATATAAATGTCTACACAGCACATATATCAGCGGTACAGAATATCTAAGTATGATAATATAAGTAGTCTATTCTAATATGCACAACCATCACATATGAATACATTTCTTTTTTTATATATGTTTTTATTTTTTTGTCTTTTGACACTAATAAAATATTGTATTTTATGGCTATATGCTTCCATTATCTTTTTGGATGTAGTCCCTCTATGCAAAGTTGGAGAAATGCATGTTTGAGCAGGAGTCTTTACCTTTCCTGGGCTATATCATCTCCGCCCAGGGATTGGCTATGGATCCTGCCAAACTACAGGCTGTGATGGATTGGCAAGAACCCCATTCTCTTAAAGCGGTGCAGCGCTTTATGGGGTTCATTAATTACTATCGCCAATTTATTCCCCACTTCTCCACTTTGGTAGCTCCCTTGGTAGCCCTCACCAAGAAGGGAGCCAATCCCAAATTGTGGTCAGAGGAGGTCTCCAAGGCCTTTACTTCAATTAAGTCCCATTTTGCTAGCGCTCCCATCTTACATCGCCCGAGGTTGATAAGCCTTTTGTATTGGAGGTTGATGCCTCATCCGTTGGTGCTGGAGCAGTCCTTTTTCAAAAGGATGCTCAAGGTCGGAAACATCCTTGTTTCTTCTTTTCCAAGACCTTCACACCAGCGGAGAGGAATTATTCCATTGGGGATAGGGAGTTGCTAGCCATGAAGTTGGCCTTTTCTGAGTGGAGACATCTCCTGGAGGGGGCTCGCTTTCCCTTTCAAGTTTTCACTGACCACAAAAATTTGGTCTATTTACAGACCGCCCAGCGGCTAAATTCTTGTCAGGCCAGATGGTCCCTGTTCTTCTCCCGGTTCCATTTCACCCTCCATTTCCTCTCCGGTGAGAAGATCATTTGGGCCGATGCTCTTTCTCGCTCCGTGGTGTCCTCTGAGTAGTTGGAGGAGGAGCCTCGGTTGATTGTCCCCACAGAAAGCCTAAGAACTGTGGCCCCGGTTTCGCTTGAGTCTGTGCCTCCGGGCAAGACTTTTGTGCCCACCAATTTGCGACCGGAAGTACTCTCTTGGGCACATTCGTCCAGAGAGGGTGGAAATTTTGGGGCAAAAAGGACATCTGAGTTGCTGGTGAGGACATACTGGTGGCCATATATGGTCCGTGACGTCAGGGAATGCGTTCAGGCGTGCGTTACTGCGCCAAGAAAAAGTCCCCTCGACAAAGGCCAGCTGGGCTACTTTTCCCTTTACCGGTGGCAGACAGGCCTTGGGAGATGGTTGGGATGGATTTTGTAGTGGGCTTACCTAAGTCTCGGGGCTGCACCATCATCTGGGTGATAACCGACCACTTCTCCAAAATGGTGCACTTGGTGCCCTTACCATTGTTACCGTCTGCACGCGCCTTGGCAGCATTAATTATTAGGCATATTTTCCATTTACACGGAATGCCAGACAAAATCGTCAGTGATCGAGGTCACTAATTTGCGTCTCGGTTCTGGAGAGAGCTGTGTCGTCTACTCAGCATTGAGTTAAATCTCTCCTCGGCATATCATCCGAGACGAATGGGTTGGTATAGAGGGCCAACCAGACCTTGGTCACATACTTGCGACATTTTGTCTCTGCCAGGCAGGATGACTGGGCATCCTTGCTACCGTGGGCTGAGTTCGCTCTAAATAATGCTGTGGCTGACTCCACCGGACAGACCCCATTCCTCCTGAACTACGGTCAGCATCCGCGGGTACAAGTGCCCATGCCCGTGTCTTCCGCCGATTCCAGGGTGGCAGACTGGACTGTGGAGGCACGGGACATTTGGGACCGCACCCAGGATGCCATTCAGGCCTCCAAAGAGAGGATGAGGTCTTCAGCCGATGCCCATCGGCGCTCCGCTCCTACATTTGCTCCGGGTGACCTAGTGTGGCTCTCTGCCCACAACATCAGGCTACGTGTAGAGTCCACCAAGTTGGCACCTCGCTTTTTGGGTCCCTTTAAAGTTCTTGAGCAGGTGAACCCGGTGGTTTACCGCCTAGCCTGTTATGTTTCAGTAGCTGAGGAGTGCAGGTAAAAAAGGCAATACACCAGAGCAGTTGGAAACTATGAGATTGCAGTACCCTGACTAACCACCACAACTAGAGGCAGCCGTGGAGCGTTCCTGCGTTGGTCCTAGACGCCTCGTCACAGCCTGAGAAACTAACTACACCTAAAGATAGATATAGGAAAGCTATCTGCCCCGGAGCAGAACCCCAAAGATAATAGAAAGCCCCCAAACATGTAATGGCGGTTAGACAAGATGAAATACTGACACAGAAAGAAAATAGTATGAGCAAACGCTGGGGCCCAAACTAACTAAATAGAAAAGGATAGGAAGGGTACTTACTGCAATCCCAGAAAACCCTGAAAAGCGCCAACTCTACTAATTTCAAAAATACCTGAGATCACACGACCTCTACCACCTAAATTAGTTCTCTGGTGTAACAAAATCAAAACAGCAGCCACTGAAAAAACTGGAAAAAGCAAAAGTACAAACATCAGTGGCTGAACAAAACTGAGAGGGCAGAAGCCCCCGGAGGGGACCCTGAAGGCCCCCACAGAAGTGCAGGACAAAATGCAAAAATATAGCACAAACACAAAAAGAAAATGTCTTATCTGTTAGCAGGAGATGCAGACACGACACAGCAGGCTACAAGGGAAACTGGAATAAAGGATTCAGACCAGAACAATTGATCACCGGCAACCCTGATGGGAAAAGTGACTCCCTTATATAAGACCAGTCAGTAACACCTGATTCCCAGTCCTCACAATCTTCACTGAACAGACCAGCACGCTTGTAACCACCAGAGGGAGTCTCTGCTCAGAACTCATCTCAAACCCATTCACAACAGTACCCCCCCTTGAGGAGGGGTCACCGAACCCTCATTTGAGCAACCAGGTCGGTCAGGATGAGTTCTATGATACGCACGGATGAGTCTCCTAGCATGGATGTCCGAAGCAAACACCCAAGAATTGTCTTCCTGACCATAACCTCTCCACTTAACCAAATACTGGAGTTTCCGTCTAGAAAAACGAGAATCTAATATTTTCTCAACCACATACTCCAGATTGCCCTCAACCAAAACAGTGTCAGGAGGCACAGCAGCAGGAACCACTGGCTCAACAAACCTCTTCAACAAGGACTTGTGGAACACGTTATGGATCTTAAATGTCCCTGGAAGAAGCAAACGAAAAGAAACAGGATTAAGAATCTCAATGATCTTATAAGGTCCAATGAACCTAGGCTTAAATTTAGGAGATGCTACTCTCATAGGAATATTCTTTGAGGACAACCAGACCAAGTCCCCCACTTTAAACCGAGGACCATCAGTCCTATGCCGGTTAGCAAACCGCTGGGCCCTCTCCTGAGAGAGGGACAACCTCTCCACTACCCGGTCCCAAATCTGCTGCATACGCTCCACAACAGAGTCAACACCCGGACAGACAGAAGCCTCCGTCTGTCCTGAAGAAAATCGAGGGTGAAATCCAGAATTACAGAAAAACTGAGACATCAAAGTGCAGAGCTAGCCCTATTATTAAGAGCAAACTCAGCCAAAGGTAAAAAAGAAAACCCAGTCATCCTGATCAGCAGACACAAAGCATCTAAGATAAGTCTCCAATGTCTGGTTTGTTCTCTCAGTTTGACCATTGGTCTGAGGATGAAATGCCGAGGAGAAAGACAATTGAACACCCAGTTTAGAACAAAAAGTCCTCCAAAATCTGGAAACAAACTGGACTCCTCTGTCAGACACAATGTTCTCAGGAATGCCGTGTAAACGAACCACGTGCTGAAGGAACAACGGCACCAATTCAGAGGAGGAAGGCAACTTAGGTAATGGCACAAGATGTATCATTTGGAAAACCTATCACAAATTACCCAGATGGTGGTCATTCTCTGAGAAACAGGAAGATCGGAAATGAAATCCATAGAGATATGGGTCCATGGTCTCTTGGGCACAGGCAATGGCATCAACAAACCACTAGAGCGAGAGCAAGGCTTGGAGCGAGAGCAAGTCCCGCAGGACTGCACAAATTCCCTGACATCACGAGACAAGGTAGGCCACCAAAAGGACCGACTAACCAAGTCTTTGGTACCAAAAATTCCGGGATGCCCAGCCAATGCGGAACAATGAATCTCAGACATCACACTCTTTTTCCACTGGTCCGGGACAAACAATTTTCCAACAGGGCAGCACTCGGGCCTATCCTCCTGACACCCCTCCAGAGCAAGTCTCAATTGGGCGAGATGGCAGAAAGAACTACACCCTCTTTCAAAATAACAGAAGGATCAGATAACTCAGGAGAGTCCGCAAGGAAACTCCTCGAGAGGGCATCCGCCTTAACATTCTTAGTGCCAGGAAGAAAGGAAACCACAAAATTAAAACGTGTGAAAAACAAGGCCCACCTGGCCTGTCTAGGATTGAGTCGCTTGGCAGATTCCAGATAGACCAGATTCTTATGGTCCGTAAGGACCACCACCTGATGTTTGGCTCCCTCCAGCCAATGTCTCCACTCTTCAAAAGCCCACTTCATGGCCAATAACTCCGATTACCCACGTCATAATTACGTTCAGTAGGAGAAAATTTTGAGAGAAAAAGGCACAAGGTTACTTTTAGAGGTCTCTGGATCTTTTTGGGACAAAACGGCACCTGCCCCAATTTCAGAGGCATCAACCTCCACCTGAAATGGCAGAGAAACATCAGGCTGCAGTAGAACAGGAGCAGAAGTGAATCTCTGCTTAAGTTCCTGAAACGCAGAGACTGCCTCAGGAGGCCAATTCACCACATCAGAACCCTTTCTGGTCAAATCAGTTAATGGTTTAACAATAACCGAGAAATTACCAATAAATTTACGATAAAAATTGGCAAAACCCAAAAATCTCTGAAGAGCCTTTAATGAAGTAGGTTGGACCCAATCACAGATGGCCTGAACCTTGACCGGGTCCATTTCAATAACAGATGGGGACAAAATGAATCCCAGAAATGAGATCCTCTGTACGCCAAAAAGACACTTTGATCCCTTCACATACAGAGCATTCGTCTCTCAAAATCTGGAACACAGTTCGAACATGTTTCACATGAGAGTTCCAGTCATTAGAAAAAATTAAGATATTATCCAAATAAACAATCAGAAATTTGTCCACAAAATCCCTGAAAATGTCATTCATGAAGGACTGGAAGACGGAAGGAGCATTAGTGAGCCCAAAGGGCATCACTAGGTACTCAAAATGCCCTTCAGGGGTATTGAATGCCGTCTTCCATTCATCCCCGTGCTTAATGCGAATAAGGTTATACGCCCCCCTGAGGTCAAGCTTGGTAAACCAAGTAGCGTTTTTCACCCTGGAAAACAGGTCAGAAATCAAGGGTAACGGGTATTGATATTTCACAGTAATATTGTTCAAGAGACGATAATCAATACACGGCCTTAATGAACCATCTTTTTTGGCCACAAAGAAAAAACCGGCACCTAAGGGTGAAGAGGATGGTCTGATATGACCCTTCTCCAATGATTCCTTGATATAAGACCGCATAGCGTCATGTTCAGGTACAGACAAGTTAAAAAGGCGACCTTTAGGGAATTTACTACCCGGCACTAATTCAATAGCGCAGTCATAGCTCCTATGGGGAGGCAAGGATGCAGATTTACTTTCGCTAAACACATCAGAAAAATCAATCAAAAAGTCAGGAACATCCTGAACCTGGGGGGAGGCAGAAAAAACAGGAGTGTTGGTATTAACACATTGGCAGCCCCAACTGGTTACAGACACAGATTTCCAATCCAAAACAGGATTATGAGACTGTAACCAAGGGAAACCCAGCACGATAATGTCATGCAGATTATACAGAACCAAAAATTTGCAGCACTCCTGGTGATCAGGTTCAACCCTCATTATCACCTGAGTAGAAAACTGGGGTTTATTCTCAGCCAAAGGGGTAGAATCGATCCCCAGTAGGGGAATAGACTTCTGTAGGGGTATCAAGGGAAACCCACAACGTTTAGCAAAATCATAATCCATCAGGTTAATAGCTGCTCCAGAATCAACGAAAGCCTGAGCAGAAAATGAGGACAGAGAGCATATCAGAGTGACAGTTAATAAAAACTTAGTCTGAACATTACCCAAGACAACTGAGCGTGCAAAACGTCTTCCCCGCTTAGGGCAGACTGAAATAGCATGAGAGGCATCACCACAGTAGAAACATAACCATTGCGCTTTCGAAACTCATGACGCTGTGCCCCAGACACCACTCTATCACACTGCATGGGTTCAGAAGCTGGTTCACAAGGCAACACCATTCCACGCATACTTCTCCGCTCACGCAAACGTCTGTCAATTTGAATCGCTAATGACATAGAATCATTGAGACCAGAGGGGACAGGGAATCCCACCATAACATCCTTTACATTATCTGACAGACCCTTCCGGAAAAGGGCTGCCAAAGCGTCGTCATTCCATTTGGTCAGGACTGCCCACCTACGGAATCTCTGACAGTATAACTCAGGTCATAAGGCCCCTGATTTAATGCTAACAAGGCTTTTTCAGCTTGATCAGTGACATTAGGCTCATCGTACAATAACCCCAAAGCCTGAAAAAATGCATCAACATCACTCAAAACAGGATCCCCAGGTGTCAGGGAAAAAGCCCAATCCTGAGGATCGCCGCGCAGGAGAAAGATGATAATTTGAACCTGCTGCGCTGCGTTCCCTGAGGACTTAGATTTTAAGGCAAAAAACAATTTACAATTATTTTTGAAATTCTGAAACTTAGCTCGATCCCCCAAAAACAAATCTGGCATGGGGATCCTAGGTTCCACAACAGGCAACCCAGCAAGATATGCAGCAATACTCTGAACCTCAGTGGCAAGCTGATCCACACGGCCAGACAACCGTGCAAACTCCATTGAGAGACAAGATCCTCCCAGCACCCAGAGATACAGAGGGAAAAAAAAAAAAATGCAACAAATAGAAAAATATCTCTGACAACTCTGACAACCTTTTTTCTTCACAATATTTTTTCCCTTCTGTGAGTACCATACAAATTTCAATTTTTAGGGCCGGTGATACTGTTATGTTTCGGTAGCTGAGGAGTGCAGGTAAAAAAGGCAATACACCAGAGCAGTTGGAAACTATGAGATTGCAGTACCCTGACTAACCACCACAACTAGAGGCAGCCGTGGAGCGTTCCTGCGTTGGTCCTAGACGCCTCGTCACAGCCTGAGAAACTAACTACACCTAAAGATAGATATAGGAAAGCTATCTGCCCCGGAGCAGAACCCCAAAGATAATAGAAAGCCCCCAAACATGTAATGGCGGTTAGACAAGATGAAATACTGACACAGAAAGAAAATAGTATGAGCAAACGCTGGGGCCCAAACTAACTAAATAGAAAAGGATAGGAAGGGTACTTACTGCAATCCCAGAAAACCCTGAAAAGCGCCAACTCTACTAATTTCAAAATACCTGAGATCACACGACCTCTACCACCTAAATTAGTTCTCTGGTGTAACAAAATCAAAACAGCAGCCACTGAAAAAACTGGAAAAAGCAAAAGTACAAACATCAGTGGCTGAACAAAACTGAGAGGGCAGAAGCCCCCGGAGGGGACCCTGAAGGCCCCCACAGAAGTGCAGGACAAAATGCAAAAATATAGCACAAACACAAAAAAGAAAATGTCTTATCTGTTAGCAGGAGATGCAGACACGACACAGCAGGCTACAAGGGAAACTGGAATAAAGGATTCAGACCAAACAATTGATCACCGGCAACCCTGATGGGAAAGTGACTCCCTTATATAAGACCAGTCAGTAACACCTGATTCCCAGTCCTCACAATCTTCACTGAACAGACCAGCACCGCTTGTAACCACCAGAGGGAGTCTCTGCTCAGAACTCATCTCAAACCCATTCACAACACTAGCCCTTCCGCCTCGCCTTGGTATCACCGACACCTTTCACATGTCCCTCCTGAAACCCGTGGCCATTTCCCGGTTTTCCGAGTCATCTGCCGGGACGTCGGGTTCATCTACCGATCATCATGAGGTGAACGCCATTGTTGGGTGCAAGGTGGTCCGAGGCAAAAAATTTTATTTGGTGGATTGGAGGGGTTATGGGCCTGAGGATAGGTCCTGGGAGCCTGCCGAGCATGTTCATGCTCCACAGCTCATCACTGCCTTTGAGCGCAATGAGGTCCAAAGAAGGGGGGCCCTAGGAGGGGGGGTAATGTTAGGGTTCGAGTTCCCACTCCTGCACAGGGGGAATCTCGAGCTGCTCCCGCTGCGGTCCCCCATCCGTCTCCAGCCGCAGTGGTTCCTGCTCAGCAGAAACGTCGGTCCCAGTGTCTTGCCCGGCCCAGTACTGTGCAGAGACTTGCTGCTGCAACCAGTGTTGGAGCAGGCAGATTTGGGACTAAGTCCTTTGCTGCTTCATCTGAGCATGCCCAGGGCAAGATCTCCCATTGGAGATCAGGGGTCACATGCTCAGATACAGCTGCCACTCCTATTGGTCCTTCAGGAAGGTCCTGTGGCTGTTGATGTTGTGAAGCAGCTTCCCATTGGTCCTTCCTGGAAGGTCTTTTTCTCGTGGCTGCTATAAAAGGCTGTCCTTACCGCACGGCCATGCGCTAGTATCAAATCTGTTACGTGCTTGCGCCAGTGTGGTCATGTATGCATGTGGTTAGGTCTGGCTCAAATAAGCCCCTAGAATACCGGCACCTTCGGTGAGGAGATTGTATGCACGTGTTCAGGGCTCGGCTGAAAACGCCACTAGAATACCGGCTACTCCGGTGAGGAGATTATTGCTTGGGTTCTGATTGCATGACCACAGACTGCAATCTGCTTAGCAGTCATCTGTGTTCCCTGTGAGTCTAACAGGACACAGTCTTTGTTACAGCGGCTCTGTGATTTAACAGAGTCGCTTATATCGCCATATAGTGCTACGGCGTTTACATCTGCGACTCTGCGGGATAACAGAGTTCGCTCATACTGCCTATTTACGCCATCTTACTAGCAGCAGGCTCTGCCTGCACGGTGGACCCCGGGCTGCGAACGCACCTCTCCTTAATATCTAGTAGGTGCGTTCCGCAGGCCCCTAACACACACTGACAGCTTTAGTAAATAATAGAAAGAATACATATACACACATAGAATACATATATATATATATATATACATATATATATATATATATATATATAGTAAGGTTTCACTCCCTCGGCTGCTTCAGAGGTAAATCAGGACGCACTTTTCTTATCCAAAAAGTTCATCAGGTTTATTACATCATAAACCTCATGGTAACATACAATACAAATCTTCAATGCTTCAGCTCCAGCCTGGAGCCTCACTCCTCAGACACAGAGTCCTCTCTGTAACGTCCTGCCTGGACACATGGAAGTCTGTCCACACTGGTAGACTCCCACACTGGAGCCTCACTCCTCAGACACAGAGTCCTCTCTGTAACGTCCTGCCTGGACACATGGAAGTCTGTCCACACTGGTAGACTCCCACACACTCTCCAGGTGCCAAACACACTCCATTACATAGGTGTAACTCCACCCACAGGTGAGGTCAGGAATCACATGGTTAGGTCACAGGGTCATGACCTCACCACAGGTCCTTCAGATACACACCATTACATACAGGTTTTATTCCGGGTATTCAGACACATACCCCTTGGGTGGGTTTGTAGGTGACTGGACCCGCCCAGCTCTCCAAGTCACCTGGAAGCCTCCCAATGTATAGCACAACTCTCAGCAATATATCTGCTGAGCCAAAACATGCCCAGGCTTCCATCACAGGGCCACCCACCTCTGCGATACATACCGTCCATCCATCACATGCCTCCATGCATATCCCGAGGGCCATACACAGTGCCCCCTAGCTGCATCAGGGTCATTACACCACAATATATATACATGTCATTGTGACACATATATATATATATTTATAGTTCATACACTTCTACATAGTATAATAGCCGCTAATTTAATTGCCAGTTTCTGTAAAATTACAGAACCCGACATGAAATGACACATGGTTTACATACAGTTAACCATGTCATTTCATGTAGTTTGATATATGGTTTTCACTAACAATTACATGAGTGTATGTGTGCAAAATTGCATACATGTAGGGGTTAATTAAATGTGTAAATTCGTTGAAAAAAAATGCGTGGGCTCCCGCTGTATTTTCTCCACCAGACAGGGAAAGCCAGCGACTGAAGACAGATATTAGTAGCCCTGAGAGGGACCATTTTTTTTGTGCCCCCCCTGGCTACTAACATCTGTCCCCAGCCACCCCAGAAAAGGCACATCTATAATCAGATGTGCCTTTTCTGGCACTTAGCCCATCTATTCCCATTGCCCAGTAGCGGTGGCTAATGGGTTAATAATGGGTTAAGACCACCTTGCTACTGGAAGGTGACTTTAAGCCAAGTTAATAATTGAGAGTTGTCAAGTTAGACAACTCTCAATCATTAATCCTATTGTATGAAATGAAAAAAAAAACACACACACATGAATTAAAAATCATTTTAATGAAATAAATACACAGTTTTTGACCATATTTTATTGTACTGGTACTCCTTGCGAAGCCCTTGTTCTCCTGTAATAAAAAACAAATAATAAAACAACCAAATTCTTACCTATCCGGCGCTCAGTCAGGTCCCACGCTGTAATCCTTCACAAAGGGTTAACAGGTTTACTGCAGGGACCGGAGCTAATGCTGACAGCCTCTCAGTAAACCCCCAAATGAATGGCTCTTCTCCCGGCTGACAGGAGATGAGCTGATTAGCTGGTAAGCTTAATTGAATGTTTCCCACGCTAATCAGTTCAGTTCAGGTCAGCCGGGGACTCCGCACAGCATCAGTGACGTCAGAGGGAGTCCCCGGCTGACCTGAACTGAATTGATTAGCATGGGAAACAATCAATTAAGCTTCCCAGCTAATCACTTCCTCTCCTGTCAGCCGGGAGATGAGCTCATTCATTCGGGGGTTTACTGCGAGGCTGGCAGCATTAGCTCCGGTCCCTGCAGTAAACATATTAACCCTTTGTGAAGGATTACAGCGTGGGACCTGACTGAGCGCCGGATAGGTAAGAATTTGGTTGTTTTATTATTTGTTTTGTATTACAGGAGAACAAGGGCTTCTCAGGGAGTACCAGTACAATAAAATATGGTCAAAAACTGTGTATTTATTTCATTAAAATGATTTTTAATTCATGTGAGTGTGTTTTTTTTTCATTTCATACCATAGGATTAATAATTGAGAGTTGTCTAACTGACAACTCTCAATTATTAACCTGGCTTAATGTCACCTTCCAGTAGCAAGGTGGCCTTAACCCATTATTAACCCATTAGCCATCGCTACAGGGCAATGGGAATAGACGGTTAAGTGCCAGAAAAGGCCATCTAATTATAGATGTGCCTTTTCTGGGGTGGCTGGGGGCAGATGTTAGTAGCCAGGAGGGGCACAAAATAAATGCACCCTCCTTGGGCTATTATTATCTGCCCCCACTCGCTGGCTTTCCCTGTCTGGTGAAGAAAATACAGCGGGAGCCCACACATTTTTTTTCAATGAATTTACACATTTAATTAACCCCTACATGTATGCAATTTTGCACACATACACTCATGTAATTGTTAGTGAAAACCATATATCAAACTGCATGAAATGACATGGTTAACTGTATATAAACCATGTGTCATTTCATGTCGGGTTCTGTAATTTTACAGAAACCGGCAATTGAATTAGCGGCTATTATACTATGTAGAAGTGTATGAACTATAAATATATGTATATATACATATATATCTCAATGACATATATATATATATGTATTCTATGTGTATATATCTATTATTTCTTTTGTGATTTAAAAACTATCATTTGGATCCATTATATGTCAGTTTTGCTAGCCACCGACAAAATCTCGCCAGACGGATGTCAAACGGATGTGAAACGTTCGCTCAGATGCGAGAATATCGCATCCTCGCATTCAAATCGGATGACCGACGGATCAATGTTCAGGAAACATTTGTGAGATTATCGGCCGTCTAAAACGGTCCGATTTTTTAGACGGTGTGTGTGACTCCAGCCTTAGGGAACTTATCTAGATGGGTGGTGATCACATTAAACCCACAGGTGCTTCACAGAAGTTTATAACTTTGAGCCGTGAAAATAAAAAAATCATTTTTTTCCCACAAAAATTATTTTTAGCTCCAAAATTTGCATTTTCATAATGGTATCAGGAGAAATTGCACCACTCAATTTGTTGTGCAATTTCTCCTGAGTACGCCGATACCCAAAATGTGGGGTAAAACAACTGTTTGGGTGCACGTCAGGGCTTGGATCAGAAGGAGCGCCATTTGACTTTTTGAATGCAAAATTTGATGGAATAATTAGCCAACGCAATGTCACGTTTGGAGAGCCCTTGATGTGCCTAAACAGTGGAAATCCCCAACAAATGACACCGTTTTGGAAACTAGACTCCTTAGTGCTCTAATCTAGATGTGTATTGAGAACCTCGAACCCCTAGGTGCTTCATGGAAGTTTATAACGTTGAGCCGTAAAAATAAAAAAATCACATTTTTCCCAGAAAAATTCTTTTTAGCTCCAAATTTTGGATGTTCACAAGGGTAACAGGAGAAAATGGACCCCAAAAGTTGTTGTGCAATTCTCTTGGGTTTACCAACATCCTATATGTGGTCGAAATCTACTTTTGAGGCACAGTGCAAAGCTCAGAAGGGAAGTAGCGCCATATTACAGTGCAGATTTTGCTTCACTGGTTTGAGTGTGCCATGTTACATTGTCAGCGCCCCTGAAATGCCAGCATAGCATAATCTCCCCATAAGTGACTCCATTTTACAAATTAAACCTGTGTCTCAATGAATACATCTTTGGGTGCAGTGATTATATTGACACCACAGAGTTGTCACAGAATTTTATACCACTGGGCAGTGAAGAAAAAATAATTTACATATTTACCATCAAGATTGTGTTTTAGCTCCAAGTTTTCCATTTTCATAATGGGAAATAGGTAAAAATGGCACCAAAATTTGTCCCACAATTTCTGATGAATGTGCAAATACCTCATATGTGGATGTAGAGTACTGTTTAGCCACACAAGATTTGTGAGGGACGGAGCGCTATTTGCCTCCTGGAGCGTACATTTTCCTAAAATAGTTTATGGACTCCATATAAAGAGCTCCTATGTGCTAGAGAAGCAGAATCACCCTCAAGTGATCCCATTTTGGAAATTATACCCTTTGGGAATTTATATACAGGTGTAGTGATGATTTTGACTCCATGGGTGTTTTCCAGATACAAGCAGTAGTGGATGTTGCTGATCGAAAATTGCAAACTGCCTTTGTAGTGACCAGTACGCACTGCATTGACCAGTACGTTGTAGTGACTAGTACATTATGCCCAGCTCATGCTTCTGGAGACACACACCCGTACGTTAGGCAGGCTCTCATCACTACAGAAATGCTAAATATGTGGGCTTTAAATGTGGTTTAGACACACTGGGGCTCAGAAGGGAGGGGGGCATTTGGATTTGGGAGCAGAGAATTTGCTGAATTTCTTTTGGGGGGCGAGGAGCCATTTCACTTTTCCAGAGCCTTAGTGCTAAAAGTAACAAGTGGAAGCCCGCTATATTTCCATTAACAGATGTTGTACCTTCCTTTTTTGTGGATTGAGTTGAGGCTTTTATTGGGAACATTTTGCATAACATTTAGGATCACATTTATCCGGCCTCTACGCTGAGCACTAACTTTTGGGTTTCCATCTAAATCTGCGAGATGTGACAGATGAAACCCCCGAGGTATCCATTCACCATAATGAGGCAGCAGAGTTACTGTGGACTCCATCGACCTCTGTTCAGACTTGTCCTTCTTTTCAGAAGTGCACAAAACTGTTGTTGACCACACTTTTATAATCGCCTAAAAAGACAGACACTGGATCACAGGCAAGACGCTTCCACAATGCCTCCATCATCCTCATTATAGGGAATCTTCCACCTGGGGTTAACTCTGAATCACGTACTTCAGAGATTTACAATGAACCCCCAGTTTAAGAACTCAGCGTATAGTGCAGGATAAATGTGCGCCGATCCTTACTGCGATTTTTGGGAGGCAGAATGAAAAAATTAACTGAGAATGAAGAATTGGTTTTATTTATTTTTTACGCCATTTCTCGTGCGGTATAAGTGATACGGCGACTTTATTCTTCGGCTCAGTGCGATTACAGTGATACCAGATTTATATTGGGTTTTTATGTTTGGCTGCTGTCACACACTAAAATACGTTTTTAATTGCAAAAATTAGTTTTTGCATCCTCATATGTAGAGAGCTATAAGATTTCCATATTTCAGCAGACAGAGTCATGTGATGGCTTGTTTTTTGTGGGACGAGTTCACGTTTTTATTGGTACCATTTGGGCATATGACATTTTTTCTTCTATTCCGACTTTTGGGAGATAGAATGAACAAAAACCAGCAATTCAGGAATTGTTGTTTTTTTTTATACCGTTCCGTGTATGGTAAAATTGATAAGGAAGCTTTATTCTTTGGGTCAGTATGATTACAGTGATAGCCCATTTACATAGTTTTTTATGTTTTGCCACATTTACACAATAAAAACCATTTTGTAGAACAAATAACTATTTTTGCTTCTCTTTACTCAGAGCTATAACTTTTTTTTTTTTGCTGATAGAGCTGTGTGGTGGCTTGTTTTCTGCAGGACAAGATGACGTTTTTAGCGGTGTCATTTTTATTTACATTCGTCTTTTCAATCGCGTTTTATTGTACTTGTTTGGCGACATGATAAAGCATTGTTTTTTGCCTCGTTTTTTTTTCCTTTTCTTTTTCTTTTACCTTGTTCACTGAAGGGGTTAACTAGTTGGACAGTTTTATAAGCGAGTCGTTACAGATGCGGCGATACCAAATATATGTACTTTTTTGTTTATTTTTTTACATAAATAAATGAATTTACTGGAATAATATTTTTTCTTTTTATTTGTTATTTGTGGATTTTTTTAACTATATATTTTTACACTTTTTAACAATTTTTTTTACTATTTTACATTGTCCCAGGATAACTGTATTGTGACAGATCGATAATCTGTTGCTCTGCAATGCTTGTGCACTGCAGAGCATCAGAGCAGCTCTGATAGACAGGGAAGGAGGTGTGTCAGCTCCTCCTTTTAGCAGGCTCTCACAGGCCACCTTCTCCAAAGGACCCTGCGGCCATCTTGCGGCCAAGGCTCTCCACGGAGATCATCAGGACAATGCAATCGCACTGTATTGTACTGATTTAAGCACACAGGGAGCCCCCTCCCTGTGTGATCTCCTCGATGTCGCTGTCACTACTGACAGTTGCATCAGAGGGGTTATACGCCTGTGATCGGTGCTAGCCCTGATTGTGGGCGCTGCTGCAGGGTGTCAGCTCTCACACAGAGTTGACACCCACACCCAATCATTTCGGCACTCAGCGTGAGCCCCTGGCGCATGTCGGGAAGGGGTTAAACACATGTGAAAACTAAGTTGATTAAAAAATAATGCTGCATGAGCCAACGAGGAGTATGCGAAAGCAAAAAGGTGACTCATAGATTTTTCTCCTTCTGAGATGAAGTTTCTGAGTGTGCTTTAATAAGCTTAATTGACAGGGTCTTTGGAATAGTACAACTTCTTTAACCCATTATTGAGAAAGCCAATTTTGACTTTAATGACCAAGCCAAATTTTACTATTCTGACCAATGTCACTTTATGTGGTAATAACTCTGGAATGCTTCACCAGATCCTTGTGATTCTGAGAGTTTTTTCGTGACATTTTATACTTCATGATAGTGGTAAAAGTTGTTCGATATGACTTGTGTTTATTTGTGAAAAAACTGAAATTTGGAAAATTTCTCAATTTTTATGCCATTAAACCAGACATGTATATCATGTCAGTAGAGAGAGAAATGATTTTAACAGCGGGCACAGGTTTTTGATGCACATCAGTGATCAACTTCCATGCTAGCTTTTGCTCAGGACCATTTTTCCTGTCCACCCCCCCTTGTACCACCTACGGACCAGGACCACCTGTCCTGCTGCCACTGAGCTGTTGATCAGTGATGCTCCTTAGTAATCAGCGTCTGTACTCTCTTTTGCCAGGACTTTTTTTTTCCTGTCCATTTTTTCTCCTTTAGACTACATCTGTGAGTGTGTACTGCAGCTGCTGAGCATTGACACTCATCACTGATCAGAGTTTGTGGATATGTCTTCCTTGCCTCCAACACTGATCATTAGGGAAAGGATACCACCTTCCTTTATTTTTCCTCATCCTCTTCTTTAAGTGATACCGATCCGCCACGCAGATAGACCAGTGACCCTACGAACCTCACCCCCCGAGAATTATGAGATACAGATTCCTGATTTTGTGGCGCAATTAGGAATCTTATTTGACACTACTAGCCTCAAAGAAATTAACTTTTTCAAAGTCTTTTTCTCTGAGGATTTTGTAAACCTCATGGTGGCCAATACAAATTTATATTTCCAACAATTTTTGGCCCCACACCCCACTTCATCATTTTCTAAGTAGACTCCCATCGATGCAGTAGAAATGATGAAGATTTGAGGCCATGATCTTCACGTGGGGATAGTGAAGAAGCCAGAACTTCAGCAATATTGGAGTGTTGATGTTTTAAATATTACCCCAGTGTTCTGCATGGCTATGACCTATAAATGCTTTGAAGCCATCCACAATTTTTTGCATTACAACGATAATGCAGTGTCATCCCCGAGATGACTCACACTTTGACTTTTCAAAGCTCGGCTGGTCCACATCTGTGGAGACATGGGGATCGTTAGCTAGAACCGCATGGACCAGGGATCGTTTCGCCTAATGCCCGCTCTCCCTTTAACGTTGGCATAGCGCTACTGAGACAACACAGGGTGAGGGTAAAACAGTGTGGAAATGCTTTATTGAACCACAAAACAGGCAGATAACATGTAGAAGAATCCCAGAACAGTACCCCGAGATGGTGCACATTACTCACCATTTCGCTGACTCGCCTGGATAATGGCACTGTTATGTCAGAGCTTCCATGATCGGCTACCCCACCTGTGGCACGCACACAGAGAGGAGGTAACAACAAGCGTAGGAAGATGATGGTCCATTGAGGTACAAGGCCAGTTGACCCGAGAGTCACAACCTGGTTCTCCGAAACATCTCCATGGAGCCAGGTGACCGGCGGTTCCAAATCCAGGCTTTCTCCAAATGTATCCATGGTTCAGCGATGGTCAGTGGAGCAGATATATATTCTTCCAACCAGGATCGAAAAACCCTGTGTTGTTTCCTGTAGAATTAAAGATCCGTGTCCCTTGTGATGGAGCCATGATGAATCGGCAGCTGTCCTGTCTCTGGTCCTTTGGATGTATGGATGTCTTGGCAGAATCTCTGGACATCTCTCTCAGTCTCTCTGTCTCTGAGTCTCTTTATACCGAGGCATATAGCCTATTTTTAGATTTAACAAGTGTCTTTTAGTCCAGCATCACAAATAAGGGGAAGAATGGTGATGAGATCAAGTAGCATTACTTGATTATTTAATCTATTTGCATAGTTTTTCCCTCTCTTCTTTAGAAGTCAACAAACTGGATCCATAACACAATGCATAATTAGCGTATCAGCAAACATAAGAGCACACTATGTTATATGAAATATCAGCTTACAAGTCAATATTACAGGCTTACACAAGCAAAAGTATAGATAACAGTCTATTCTTGGTTTGCTAAAAAGCTGGTTAATTAAGATATAATGTTGTTTCTTCACAACTTAATCAACAAGTTGGCTGAGGTGTGCATTCCCCAAAGAGACATCTGCGTGGATGAGTACCTAATACAAATTCTGACAATACCTGCCCAGTAAGAGGCAGGGCCAGTTTTAGACAAATTGGGGTCCTGGGCATAATTCAAAGTGGGGCCCCCAATCCTGAAATATTTCACCAACAACACTTTTAGTCCCCCTTCACATGTCCATATGAAACACATACGTGTTACACTGACATCGGAGTCACCAGTGTTTTCAGTCAGTGTGTTGTCCGTGTGCCATTCGTGTTTTTCCGGTATGGATACTGGAAATGAAATTAAAATAAAGCTTCTAACATAATTTTCATGTTAAACACGGACAGCACACGGATGGGACACGGACGACACACAGACGTCACACGGACAGCACACGAAAGGCATATTTACACGGACCCATAGACTTGTATTGACCCTTGTCATCTGTGCTGCTGAGAAAACACAGACATGAGTGCAGCACCATAGGTTAAATAGGGTACGCATGGCATCCGTGAAAAACCTGATACATGGTTGTGTGAAGGAGGACATACAGTTAAACAATAGAAAACATTAGCATAATTGCCGTCTTTTTCTACATCCTACCTCACAAATGGCAGAATAAAAAGAGATAAAAAAGTCCTACAGGGGTTGGACAAAATAATGGAAACACCTAGAAACATCAACAAAAGTTAGTTTAATATGGTGTAGGTCCACCTTTTGCGGCGATTACAGCCTCAATTCTCCGAGGTATGGATTCATACAAGGTGTGAATTGTTTCCAAAGGAATTTTAGTCCATTCTTCAGTTAAAACATTCTCCAGTTCTTTGAGCGACGATGGCGGCGGAAATCGACGTCTAACTTGAATCTCTAAAATCAACCATAAATGTTCAATAATGTTGAGGTCTGGGGAATGTGGGGCCAGATGAGATGCTCAACTTCATTAGAATGTTCCTCGTGCCATGCTTTAATGATTCTAGCTGTATGAATTGGTGCATTATCATCCTGAAAGATGGCGTTCCCCTCCGGGAACAGTGCTTGAACCATAGGATGCACTTGGTCGGCCAAAATGCCTAAATAATCGCGGCTGTTAATTCTTCCATGAAGGGATATCATTGGCCCGGCAGATCTCCAGAAATAGCACCCCAGATCATCACAGAACCTCCGCCATGTTTTACGCTTGGGAGAAGGCAGTCTGGATGGAATGCTTCTTTCGGCTGTCTCCAAACGTACACGTGGCCGGAAGTCGGAAATAGGGTAAACGATGATTCGTCTGAGAATATCACATGTTTCCACGGCTCAAGGGACCAATTCTGGAGGTTTCTTCACCACTCTAAACGCTTGGAAACATTTGTCATTGAGAGCAGCGGTTTTCGAATTGCAGCTCTTCCGTGGAATCCAGATTTGTTCAGCTCCCGACGAATAGTTTTCGTGGAAACTTGGTTCTGTAGGTGTTCATTGAGCTCAGCAGTGATTTTCAGAGCCATGGTCTTGCGATCCTCTCTCACAATTCGCTTTAGAGTCCGACGGTCTCTCAGTCAACTTCGACTTTCGGCCAGCCCTGTGCTTTGCTGCGGAAGTTTTTCCTTCTCTTTCAAACGCAGTCATTACTTTGGAGACAGTACCTCTTGACACGCCAAGCATTCGGGCACTTTCAGTTACACTAGCGCCTGCCATAACAGCACAAACAATTTGGCCTCTTTGAAAATCCGAGAGGTCTGCCATTGGTATCAGGTTCTCATCAATGTTCTTACAATTATGCAAAACAAACGTTAATTTACATACACATATCACATAACACAAATAATCAACTACAAAACATTACCATAAGTCACGGTTTGCATGTTTATAACATGTTCAAAGATTATGATGCCAAAACGTTAGGTGTTTCCATTATTTTGTCCAACCCCTGTACATGTCCCCCAAACTACCTCGCTAAATCCTCTCTGGCTTCAGTGGCCAATGGTTTGGGGTCCCTGATGGATATTATTATTCACTTTGCAGCTATAACATAAGATGCAGCCACAAGGCCACTGCAGCCCAGTGCTAAGACTGGCAGAGACCCCTGGAGCATCGGTGCTGGAGCCATGGGGGATTTATCATTTCATGCTAATTATTTTTACATTCTGAGAAAACCTGTGTCGTGTCTGTTCACATGCACCATTTTTGCTGCGGATTGATATACATTATTGACAGGAATATTCAGCTTTTTTGCAGCCTTTTAACTTGCATTTTTTTTCCCATTCATTTGAATAGGGAAAAAAACGCTGCAGAAATGCTGAAAGAGTGCAACAGATTTATAACAAAAAGTGACTTTTGGCCGGTGTCCATGTCTGGCTGCTGTACTTGGACAGCGCGGAATAGTATAGTAGACTGCACTATTCCACACAATAGTATATTAAGCTCTGTTCACACTGCACTTCTGCAGTGTGCCTGGGGGCTCTGGCTGAATCCCCCTAAAACAGAACTCACATAAATCCCCAACGAGGCCACAGACTGCACTGACACAAGCAGAGTTCAAATGAATTTGTTTTTTTATTCTCAAATTGACTGATTTATTTCCTTATGGTATGTGCACACGATCAGGAATTGGCAGCACTTTGGACGCAGCACATGTCCGCTACGTCCAAAGCGCTGCCGGCTATTGAACGCAGATGAATCATCTGTGATCACTGAACTGTGTGGAATCATCAAGTCCAATACATTGTACGGGTGAAATTTATCTTGCTGAGGCTCACATCTTTGTAAGATAAATAGACATGGTGCGGTCTGGAAAGACGCGTCACATGTCCATCTCCGTGGGTGAGCTGTGGACATCGGCGCCGCATAGTGGACATAGAATTTCTTAAAATCCCATCAACTATGCTGTAACATCTGAACGCTGTACATAGTACAGTACACAGTACAAGTACACAGCGTCCAACCCGCAGCGTTTACTCATTGTGTGCACATACCCTTAGGGTCTGCTTGTGTTTTTTCGTCTAAAAGTGTCCACTTTTCTGTGGCTGTTGGAACAGATGGACACATTCAGAAAAAAAAAACATCATCTGCGTAATTCATTTGAACTCCATTCCTGTCATTGCAATCTATGGTTCTATACAGTATTCAGGAAGAACCCACCAGGCGCAGTAACAACAGTGTGAACAGTTCCTAATGCAAAAACAGGCATCATACATAAACTCCTCCGGATGCAGCACACGTCATACTTCGGTCCCAACAGTGGCAAAACTTTAATAATGATGAAAAGGAAAAGATAATAATTCCTGAGCTGTCCCTAGGTAAAGATGCTGCTTCCTTAGCAACTGCTGCAGCGGCTCCCAATCGACTTTCAAGAGCTAACAGTCTCTTGGTGGGCACTCGTACAGTCCATGTAGCCGTTCCTGCTGCCTGGCAGTCCTTCGGCATCTCTGTTTCCCCTCCAAGGTTTTATTACATTCCCAGCAGTGGAGCACGTCCTGCCCCAGGCAAGCCTGCCCGGGCACTGACTGGGAGACAGGAACTTCCTCTGTCTCTGAGGCTGTTAATCCAACCCCGTTTAACCCTTACTGTCCCTGAACTAGTCATGTGCAATACAGTACAATATAATACAGATACATGAAATCAGGTAAAAATCACACAGTACACAAACAGCAATAAATCAGTAATGGGTTGGTACATAGCCAAACTATCAGAACACCGCATCGGGGACACGTGTCTGACATAAAGGAGAGAAGGAGCAATTGAGGGTCCCCGCCACCTCCTTACACCTGCTCACATGCGTACGTAGAGCCAAACATTGTCAGTACAACAATACTCACGCTGCAGTGTGTGTGGTATGTGACGGAAAGCGCGTTCCAAGTTTTGACAATTAGCAGGTCTGCGGGTTGAAGTTTTTTCATTTCTTTTCCCCACTTACATTATCGTGACGCTCCCCACTTGTGTTTGCTCGCCAACTCTGCTTACTGTCGTGCAAGTCTTTCTAAATCTTCATTCAGTGACATGAACTTATAAACCCACATGTCTGAGGCTGCTGGAGGAGAAGTCCCCACTGTTTCTCTGACTCCATGTCCTCTCTAGCGGCAGTCCCATGGCCCCCTGAACTTCCGGCTCTGATGCTATATCTGCGGATGCCTCACTCAGTCCAGGTGCCATTTCCTCCTGCCTGGCTGCAGGAGCTGCGACCGTTGCAGTGGGCCACCTATCACAGTGGGCTCCACGCATCTGTCATTCTTCCAAAGTGGAAACCATCTGCTTGGCCACCGCATATGACCCCCGGTGCACCGACTCCTTTACAAACAGTACCTGGTCCCATTCCTGTATGGGGCCCTTGAACCAAAAAGATCCGGCATTCACATATACCTTCTCTCTTGTGACATAATCCCAAATGAATCTATAACCCCTCAAGGGGTCAAAGTACCTGTTCACTCCGCTGGTTACCCGGCCAGACATAGTTCCTCCGCCGGAGCGCTGAAATTCCTGTACAATGCGGCGTTCCCGCCGCTTCTTCTGGATGACTCCCTCGATCCACCGAGCTTCTTCAGCAGTGTGCACCCGGGGCTCCTCCACGTACATGCTGCTGGTGTCACGTGGTACAAGCGCGAGCCGGGCGGACGCAGATACCATCAACAGCTGGGGAGACAGTGGAGTAAGGAGATGAGATGTGACCGGACAGGACGGCGGGGCCACAGGAAGTGAAGGACCAGAGGTTGCGGTTACAGGACGGCCAGGCAGAAGCTCCCTACTCACAGCCGCTGCATCTGGTGACAATCCTCTGGCGTGGACACGGGAGCCAGTGATGGGCGCTGACAGTCCCACGCGTTCCTTATCCTCCACTGGCTTCTGGTCAGGTTGTCAGAAAGGATGCTTCTCCGACCACCATACTTCGAAATGCAGGCCTGTCTCCGCACGGGCTACAGATTGCCTCGAGTCCTGGCGGCCGATGCCGCCACGGAATGATATGCTGTGCCTCTTCATAGTATTCAGCAATGGCATCTCATCCATCAACAGGTAGTCTGGCTCTGTCGGGCTCTTCCCATTCGTTGATGGAGTCACTTCCGGCTGCTCCACCTGTTTCTCCAGATTCTACCGTAGGGGTGAGAGTTCTCTCCTGCTATCCTTATGAAAAAAATTTGGGCTAAAAGAACATTTTTGTGGGAAAGTTTAAAGTTGTAAAATTCTGTGAAGCACATGTGAGTTCAAGATGATCACTACACATCTAGATTAATTCCTTAAGGTATTTATTTTCCAAAATGAATGTTTAGACACATCATGGGCTCTCTAAATTCAACAATTTGCCTACAGACCATTCTTTCAAAGTCTGCTCTGCAAAACATCAATCCATACTTTCCAAGACCTACTGTATGCCCAAATAGTAGTTTTCCCCCCCACACACGGCAGATATTACAGCACACATCAGGAGAAATTGCACAACAAATTTTATGGTCCATTTTCTCCTGTTCCTCTTCAGAAAATTAAGAAATGTGATATTAAAACTTCATTTTTACGAGAAAAATGTGATTTTTTTTTTATTTTCACAGTTCAACATTATAAAATTCTGTGAAGCACTTGGGGATTCTTGGTGGTCAACCCACATCTAGATAAATTCCACAAAGGGTCTAGTTTACAAAATGGGGTCACTAGTGGGGGTTTCCACTTTTCAGGCACAACTGGGCCTCTTAAAATGCAAAATGGCGTCCACTCTTGATTCCATCCAATTTTCAGTTCAAAAAGTCAAATGTTTCTCCTTCCCTTCCGAGCCCTTCCATGCGCCCAAACAGTAGTTTTTCCACACATATGTGGTATTCGCATACTCAGGAGAAATTGCACAAGTTTTGTGGTCCATTTTCTTCTGTCATCTTTGTGAAAATAAAGAATTTTGGGCTAAAACAACATTTTTATTTGAAAAGTGTGATTTTTTTAATTTTCACAGCTCAACATTATAAACTTATGTGAAGCACCTGGAGGTTCATGGTGGTCATCACACGTCTAGATTAATTCCTTGAGTTGTCTAGTTTCTAAAATCGGGTCATCTGTGGGAAGTTTCCACTGTTTAGGCACATCAGTGGCTCTTCAATAGCAACATAGCTTCTTGATTATAGCCTATTTTGCGTTCAAAAAGTCAGACGATGCTTCTTCCCTTCTGAGCCCTGCTGTGCTCCCAAACAGTAGTTTTCCTCCATATATGGGGTTTTGGTATACTCAGGAGAAAGTGCACAACAAATTTTGTGGGCCATTTTATCCTATTACCCTTGAGAAATTAAAAATTGTGACGAAAAATATATTTCTGTGAAAAGTAGCAAAATGTTTATTTTTTCCTTCCATGTTGCTTTAATTCCTGTGATTGCGCATATTTGATGGATTTTTTACGGTTCAAAAAATGCAACATGTTGCGTTCGCCGGACACCGCGAAATGTCGCATGCATACGCAAACGCATGCAAACGCATGTCCCTGCATACACCATGTTAAAGACGTACGCATGATGCATGTGGATCAATGCGGATCAAACGCTGTACACAGATATGCAAATGTGAAACCAGCCTAAGTAAGGTGAAAACAGGCTTAGGGGTGAAGGGGTTAATAAACTTCTTGAATGTGATTTTGAGCACTTTAAGGGTCTGTGCACATGTTGCGGAATCTGCTGCGGATCCACAGCGGATTTGCCGCTGCAGATCTGCAGCAGAACTGCAAGTGATGTACCGTAGCATTAGAATCAATGGAAAAAAAAATGCAGTGCACATGCTGCGGATTTTTCAGCACGGATTTGGTGCGGATTTAAATCCGCAGCATGTCACTTCTTTTGTGCAGTTCCGCAGCGTTGTGATACCTGATTTAAATAGAAATCCGCAGGTCTCAAAACGCAGGGGAAATCTGCACAAAAAACGCGGAAAATTCGCATCAAATCCGCACTAAATCCCCAGGTAAAACCCAGGTCATTTTACCTGCGGATTTAGCGAAATCTGCGCGGAAAATTCCAGAGCAGAATCCACAACGTCTGCACATAGCCTCAACTTTCAGTTTTTAGAATGGTGTAACTTTTGGGTATTTTCAGTTATATATAGTGGCATGTTATAGCTTGAGCATACTGGTCAAAATAACTGTTATTGACAGTTTAGCGAATGGAAATGATCTCTAAATGGCCTAAAGTTAAAGATTATATATTTCCTTTGTATTTTATCCAAATATATATATATATATATATATATTTAATCTTTTACATTTTAAAACTTACAAAAATGAAATGGGCAGATGCAAAAGTTTGGCAACCTGCATGATTAGTACCTAGTAAACACACTCTTTTGTAAGTATCACAGCTTGTAAACAATTTTGTAGTCATCCAAGACTCTTTAAATTGTTGTTTGAGGGATTTCCCTCCATTCTTCTTTGGAAAATTCTTCCAGTTATGTGAGATTCTTGTGTTGTCTTGCATGCACTGCTATTTTGAGGTGTAGCTACAGATTTTCAATGATGTTCAGATCAGGGGGCTGTGAGGGCCATTGTAAAACATTCAACTTGTGCGTTTTGAAGTCTATTGTGGATTTTGACGTGTGCTTAGGATAGTTATCAGTTTGTAGAAGCCATCCTTTTTTCAACTTCAGCTTTTTTTTACAGTTGGTATTATGTTTGCACCAAGAAATTTTTGAAATGTTATTGAATCCATTCTTCCCTCTACACAAGAAATGTTCCCCATACCATTAGCTGTTTCCAAAATGCGTCAGGCTTTCTTAGATGTTCTTTTGCATACTTCTGAAGCTGAATTTTACGGTAAGGATGCAGGAGATGTTTTCTTCTGATGAATTTTCCATGAAAGCCATATTTGTGTAGCTGTCTCTGAGTAGTAGAACAATGTACCACAACTCCAAAGTCTGCTAAATCTTTCTGAAGGTCTTTTGCATTCAAACGGGGGTCCTGATTTGCCTCTGTAACAATCCTGTGAGCAACTCTCACTAAAATTTTGCTTGGTCTTTAAGACCCTTTCTTGACCTCCACTGTTCCTGTGAACTGCCATTTCTGAATTACACTTCGAATTGAGGAGATAGAACCTTGAAAACGCTTTGCTATCTTCTTATAGCCTTCCCTTGCTTTGTGGGCCTCCACCATTTTCATTTTCAGAGTGCTAGGTAGCTGCTTAAAAGAAACCATGGATGCTGTTTTTGCCATAAGGTTAGAGGAGGCTGTTTTTTTTATAAAGCTGGGAAATTTGCATCACCTGACCTTTCCTAACAATGATAGTGAACAAGGCATAACCATAACATGTTAATTAAGATCTGAAACCTTGGTCAAAGTTATCTGAACTCACAAATCTACAGGTGTGCCCAAACTTTTGGATCAGCCCATTTTCCTTTTTGTAATTTTTAAAATGTAAAAAACGATATATATATTTATTTTTTTTCCTAAAATATAAAGGAAATGTGTCATCTTTAACGTTAGGCGATTTTAGCGTTTAGAGATCATTCCATCTGCAAGTTGCATAACTGTTCACAATAACAGTAATTTTTACTATTGGTGCCCAAACGTTTACATATCACTTTAGGCCCCTCAATGTCACTTCAAATGTGATGTGGTCCCTAAAAAAATGGTTTTGTAAATTTTTTTGGAAAAAATGAGAAATTGCTGAAAAACATTTAACCCTTCTAACGTTTTAACAAAAAATATGTTTAAAAAATGATGCAGATGTAAGCATGTGGTAAATGTTATTTATTAATTATTTTTTATGACATTACTCTCTGGTTTCAGGGCATAGAAATTAAAATTTACAAATTGCTAAATTTTCAAAAGTTTTTGCCATATTTCCGATAATTTTAAAAATAAATGCAAGTCATATCGAAAAATTGTATTACTATCCTGAAATACAATATGTCACGAAAAAACAATCTCAGAATCAATGGGATCAGTATATCAATGGGATCAGAGTTATTACCTCATAAAATGACACTGGTCAGAATTGTAGAATTTGGCTTGGTCATCATGGTGAAAACTGGATGGGTGGTAAAGGGGTTAATATTAATATATTAATTATAGTCAGTGGCGTAGCGTGGGGGGGGGGGGGGGCGGTCCGCCCCAGGCGGCACATGTGTGGGGGCGGCACAGCGCAGCAGCATTTCCTTCCTATCCTCTGTGGGAGAAGCGCGGAGGCACAATTCAGCAGCCCCGCGCCTACATGGGACCCGCTGCTGAAGGAGGACTCACAACGGCGGAGGCTGCAGGCCTGCAGGAATCTGTATAAGAAGGACCTGCTCGGACACTTCGGTTGTGGACGCCGCTGTGCTGAGGAGCCGGTAAGGAAGCGCTGCTGTTGTTATAGGACGGAGACTGCGGTGAGAGGCGCGGGGTCATGTGATGGAGGGGAGGCCGTCCCGTCCTCCATCTCTGCCTGTGGCTCATGCTGCATCCTGCTTACGGTGTCCAGAGCTAGGCGCTGATTCCTGCTGATCTCTGACAGGTTATTTAGCTAGTGAGAATGTGAGGGGAGAGGTCTAATTATTGGAGCAGTTTCCCATAGCAACCAACCAGATTGTAGTTCTTGGAAAATGAAAAGTCAGCTGATTGGTTGCTATGGGAAACTGTTACCTATTTCACACTGAGGGTGAGTTTCCACGATCAGAAACACTGCGTGTTTGGCGCTGTGCGCTGGCGCAGCACCAAACACGCAGCGTCCAGATGTTACAGCATAGTGGAGGGGATTTCAAGAAATCCCGTCTCCACTATGCGTAACAATACGCAGGCGGCAGACCTGCGTTTACGGACATGCGGCGCGTCTTTTCAGACCGCAGCATGTCCTAGCGTATTGCGGCGACGGTGCGTCGCCGCAACGGAATTTAACACAGGCTATGTAGCCCTGCGTTATTTCCGGAGGTGTTCCGGAGGTGTCCTGAACACCTCCGGAAATAACGCGCGTCAGAAAGGGGGCGGGGCTTAGACGGAGCGGAGTTTCCGCTCCGTCATATACGCTGTGTTTCCTGATGGTGGAAATACAGCCTAAATGTGCTGCCCCCGATATTCCGCCCGTGCGCTGCCCTCTCGCCTCCGCCCGTGCGCTGCCCTCTCGCCTCCGCCCGTGTGCTGCCCTCTCGCCTCCGCCCGTGCGCTGCCCTCTCGCATCCGCCCGTGCGCTGTCCTCTCGCACTGTTTCATTATTGTTGATACGCCCCTTGATGTTGCGAAATGTGGTTAATGGGGTTTTCAGGAAAGTGGACTCCAGATGGATGCTTCCGGATTATCAACGACCAAAGGGGCAAATTTTTCGACCGCCCCGGGCGCCACAAACAGTTGCTACGCCACTGATTATAGTTATAATGTATAAACATTAATTGCATCACTTAAAGATAACATGTCATCTGGATTTTGCTAAGTAAACTACAGACATTGTCATGTTGGCAATGTTACCCTTTAAAATGATACCTGCTGTGAAGAAATCCGTTTAGTGGTTCTTGTGTAATTTGTCTTTGAAGTTTTAATTTGATGATATGCTCTAGGCCAGAACACCAAGAAAAGACCTGCCACAGGTCCGCCCATGAAGCACAAACATGTGAATTAAAAAAGATTGAGTCTAAAGTTAAATTTTAGTGAAAAAAAAGTTAAATGTCAATTTTTTTCCTTTCACATTCCATTAATTCTTGTGAAGCACCTGAAGGGTTAATCAACTTCTTGAATGTGGATTATAACTTCCTAACAAAAAAAATGTGCTTATGTAATGTAGACATGTGGGAAATGTTATTTGTTTACTATTTTGTGTGACATATCTCTCTGATTTAAGGGCAGAAAAATTCAAAATTTCTCCAAATTTCCATTTTTCTTAAATAAATAAATGCAAGTCATATCGAAGATATTTTACCACTATCATGAAGTACAATGTGTCATGAAAAAACATTCTTAGAAGCAGCGGGATCTGATAAAGTGTTCCAGAGTTATTACCTCATAAAGTGACAGTGGTCAGAATTGTAAAAATTTGCCCTGGTGATTAGCGTGCAAACCACCTTGGGCGTTATAGGGGTTAAGGATAGTAACACATGTAGTTGACTGAAAGTAAGTGCCAGTCTGGGAGCCCTACTTCTACTGCTACTGCTACAGGCAACACACATGAAGGAGACCCAACTTGAAGTGCAAACATTTAAAAAAATTTTTGCCACACACCACTAAAGTGGTATAAATTTCTCCAGGGTAGAAATAGTATAATGGGCCTCTGACATCCCTTCCACTACAGACAACCCACCAAATGTAAGGAAAAAGGAAATCCCGGCACTCACATGTGTTGATTTAATTTGCTTTATTCCACATCCCAGCAAAATGTTTCAGCTCATCCAGAGCCTCTGTCAATTCCTTGGATGAATCATTCCCTTCACGTGCACCACAATAGCGACTGGAGTGCCGACTATTTTGCATTAACTCACCAAATGTAGACCCAACTTGGAGTCTCCACATTTCAAAAAATTATTGTCACACACCACTAAAGTGGCATCAATTTCCCCAGAGTAGAAATTGTTTATTTGAGCAGGTTTTTGACAACTTCTGTTACTGGACAGACTACTCGACTCCCTCTCTTCGGCAGCAACACAGCGGTATTATTATTATTTATTGTTATAAGTGGTGTTTCTTCAGGTTCTTTTTGAAGGTGTCTGTGATAGGCTAGAGTATGATATGTTGGGGTAGAGAGTTCCAGAGTAAGGGGATGTATGGGAGAAATCTAGTATGCAATTGTGAGAAGAGGAGCTAACAGGGGAGTAGAGATGGAGATTTTGTGAGGATTGGAGGTTGCGTGCAAGTAAGTACTCGGAGACTAGGTCACAGATGTATGGAGAACACAGGTTGTGAATGGCTTTGTCTGCCATGGTTAGGGTTTTGAACTGGAGTCTCTGGGTAATGGGGAGCCAGTGAAGGGATTGACAGAGAGGAGAGGCCGGTTAATAGCGGGGGATAGATGAATTAGTCGGCAGCAGAGTTTAGGATAGATTGGAGGGGTGCGAGCCTGTTAGAAGGCATGTGCTCCAGTGGATGGCAAGCACTGCATCAAGTGGCCTATCCACATTTTCCTCCACTTTAACATCACACACAGGGTGATTCCCATACTTGGTGTCTAGTGGTTTAGTTCACCATCCCTTGGTGTGTAATGGATTAGTTCACTATCACTTGGTAAGTAGTGGATTGGTTCTTCAACCCTAGGTGTTTTGTATTTTTATTTTCCAACCCCTGTTGTCTAGTAGTTTAGTTCTCCATCTTCTGGTGTGTAGTGCTTTAGTTATCCCACCCTAGGTATTTAGTAGTTTAGTTCTCCAACCCCTATTGTCTAGTCGTTTAATTCTCCATCTTCTGGCGTGTAGTGATTTAGTTCTCCAACCTTAGGTGTTTAGTAGTGTAGTTTGACAACCCCTGTTGTCTAGTAGTTTAGTTCTCCATCCTCTGCTGTGTAGTGATTTAGTTCTTCATCCCCAAGCGCTCCGCCAACCTCGGAGATTTCAAGATTTGTGGAGAAGCACGTACCCTGCCTAGCCACCAGAGTAACCCAGTGCCAAGTCAATGAGATATAATGCCCCTGGCCATGCCTGCTCGTTCAGTGGTCAGTGTTGAAATGTACCCTAGCAGACATTGATTTTTTTCAAGTAACGAGTGATGTTGTCTGCAACATGCTGGTGTAACGCAGGCACAGCTTTCTTAGATAAGTTATGACGACTGGGCAACTGGTACTGGGGGACTGCGGCAGGCATCAGCTTTCAGAAAGCGTCTGTATACACTAGGTGGAAAAGCAACATTTCCATGGCCAACAGATTGGAGATGGTGAAGTTCAAGCTCTTAGCTTTGCCATGTGTAGGAGGAAACAATCTATTACGTAACCACTAGAGATGAGCGACTTTGCCTTTTTTCGGGTCGAGTCGGGTTTCGGACCACCCGACTTTCGCAAAAGTCGAGTCAAACGAGATCGACCGACTAGCTCGCGGAAAATGTCGGAGGTCGACAAAAAACGAAACCCGACCCCAATGCAAGTCAATGGGGAATAACAGCTGGCCCCCCGCCCACGTCCTCTTCCACCATACTTCCTCATGTTTGGGAAAATGTACAAAAAATATCAGCAGATATATGGTACTGTATCAGTAGCGTTCAGCTGTATACAGTGTTGGGGTAATTTTAAATCTCTGTATATATTTCCAGAGTAACACACAGACGCTTTCTCAGTATGGATTTGACCAGAATACAAAAAGCAGAAAAAGGGTACTGTATCAGAAGCAAAAAGCCTGTATACAGTGTAGGGGAAATTGTAAATCTCCGTATATATTTCCGGAGTCACACACAGATAGTCAGCATGTATTTGTCCGTGAGACCAGCCGATACACGGTAGTATGTGAGGAGCGTACAGCTCTATACGGTGTGGGAAAAAATGAACGCTCAGTAACTGCAGAAAAAAAGAATAAAAGTATTAGTGCTGTGTAAAAAGCAGTCTGCACAGCAGTGTACACACAGCAATACAGCTAGCAGGCAGCCTAATAACCAGCGCTGCTGCACACAAGGAAATCCTCCCCTGTCACTGCACACTAACTGTACAGCACAATTGCTATCAGCACAAGCACAGAAGAACTTCTCTTTGCAGCCCTAACTCTCTCCCTACTGATAAACAGCGTCAGCAACCTCTCCCTACTGTTAAGATCAGCCGAAGTAAAATGGCGGTCGGCGGTCAGGGCTTTTATAGACACTATGACGCCCCCCAATGCAAGCCAATCACTGCAATGCCCTTCTCCAAGATGGTGGTGGATGCTGCACATGTCATCTCGTTGCCCACAGTGTACGTCCTTGCTCATTGGCTGGAAAAAGGCGCCTGAAAACATTCTGGAACTTGACTTTGGCACTCATTTCGATGACCGCATAGCCGACCTCATGCTATGGTCGTGTTTCGGCCAACGAAACCCGACTTTGGCGAAAGTCGGCGACTTTTGAATCTGACCGACCTGTTTCGCTCAACTCTAGTGACCACAACTGCGGGACCTAGGGCTTGTTGCTGTGCTGAGAGAGGGTGGTGGAGAAGGGTGAACGCGACAAACTACTGGACTGTGAATGAGGTGCAGGCAGAGGTGTTATCATGGTTTGAGAAAGATGTGATGTGATTGGTGTCTGAGATCTGTCAAAAACAGCAGGCATGTCCACTTCTGTAACAGCTGACCGGCTGTCATTCACCTCGACTGTAGCGGGTAAACAAGTGTAGGTTCTGTGGCTGGAGACCTGTGTGAGAACACTTGCCATGGTGACGGAGGAGAAAGAAGCAGTAGATGCGGTTAATGGGGCAGCAAGTGAGCGGCGAGGCCCAGTAGGCCGCATTTTAGTGCAGTGAGATTCACAGACTAATGCATGTTGATCATGCATGTGCAAGTTCATGCATGTAGTAGTCAAATTATTGGAATTTTTATGTCTACTGAGTATTTTTTTACAAAGTTGGCAGATAAGGTAAGTTGGGTCATCCTTTTCAGTTTCAAAAAAGGCTAGGCAACCCTTGCCGCCAATGCGAATTGCAGACCCCTAACCGCTGCTGGACACAGCTACAGCTGTGTCTGAGGATAAGGAGTGCTTGTTGTGGTTGCATCACTACGAGTCTGTCCATCAAGCTGAAATGTAACCTCCTCGTCTTCCACCTCCTCTGCTGAGCTACTCAGCTGCATGCCTCTTGGTTCACAACTAGTGAAATCTACAACCTCCTCACCCTGAGAGTACCCTCCTCCTCTTCCTGCCCTGACAGCACAGTACACCGTGCGCCTCAAGTATCTGAATTTCATCAGGATCACCTCCACCCCCGGGGTTAACGTTTGGTGATGAGGGTCTGGATTGTGTTCTGACACTACTTCATCCGACCCTGGATCCAACTGAAAAAAATGTTGGTCGTTGGTGCAGATGCTTTCCTCCTCTTGAGTCTGTGAATCTTTGGAGCAGACCTCTGATGCCCATGGAATTGAATGTGTGAACAGCTCTGCAGACTCGCACATCTGTAGTTCCCCACAGTCATTTGGGCGGTTGGAAAATTGTAACGTAAGGGTAATTGGAGTGCCGCCTATGAGGACTGTACTGTGTGTGATATTAAGGTGGAGAAGAGGATGAGAGAGCCCAATTAATGCAGCGCTTGCCATCCACTGGTGCACATGCTCTTTCTGGCCCTCATCTACCACTGTGTGGCTGCCAAACAAAGGAAATTGAGTAGCCCATTCAGTGACACAAGTTATCAGTTGTCAGCTAACCTGTCAGTCACCTGTAACTAAATTAATAATCAGTATTTATTTGCTGAGATAGTGTGGCTATACCACACAATTAGCACAAAAGATTTATACTTAAAAAACCTCCCTATTTAACACTTCCTAAACTGCTTCTGGCTCCTCCACCTCCTCTAGGGCATCCACCTGCGCCCTCAACCTCTCCCTTAACAAAACAAGCTTTTCAACTTCACAGAAAGAATTCCCCCACTGTTATGTTCTGCTACAAGCACTTAGGAAAGAAAGGGATATCTGTCCCTACAATAGAACTAAGCTTAATCCCTACGATGTAACGGGGAACCTGATCCTGCGATCAGACCCGCTAAAGTCCTCAGCTAGTCTGAACGAAGACCTATAGATGCGAGGAAGGGATCCCTACAAGCACTAGGGACTGGGGGAAAAGATGGACACCTCCTAACAGAAGTTGTAGCAGTAAAAAGAAAAACAAAACAACATAGAACATAGAGGTCTGAAGACCAAGCAAAACTATTTGAGAAAGGTAACGAAGCACCCAGCTAGCTTAAGAGTAGAAGTTACAATGAAGTCCAGCAAAGCCAGAAGGGCGGAGCAGGATTAAGTAGGCAAAAAAGGTCATGTGACCAGCAAGATAGAAAAAACCTAACAGGAGAGTTCTAACACCCACCTCCGTACTGCGCAGCAAGGGCTCACCGCAGTGAGACAGTGTTTAAACTAATATGCCTTGGAGATTGCAGTCACACAGCTCAAGAGCTGTGGACAGCTATCCAGGCTGAGTTTAAGCAATGGCTGTGTGCACTGACTCTGGAGCTAGGGAAGGCCGTGTGTCATAACAGTGCGAACCTGGTGGCGTCGTTTGCTGGGGTAACCTCACATCATGTGCCTTGTATGACTCACATCCTCAACCTGGTGGTACAGCAATTTCTCCGTCACTATCCTGGCCTGGATATGGTGCTGCAGTAAGCACTGTCATTGTGTGCTCACTTCCGCCGATCACACCCCATAGGTCATTGAATTGCATTGCTACAGAGGTCTTTCGGCCTACTGGTTAACCGTTTGATTTGCAATGTGCCGATGTGGAATTCCACTCTGCACATGTTGCAGCTACTGTGGCAGCAGCGACGAGCCCTTCTGCAGTATGTCCTTTTGCATAGCCTGGGCCAATGGAGTACGGATGTGGTATAATCATGCCTCCGGAATGGGCACAGGTGAAGGACCTCTGCTCCCTTTCGCACAGTTTTCAAATGTTTACTAAGATGATTAGTGCTGACAATGCCATCATCAATAGTGTTGAACGATACTGCCCGATATCCTAAAATATTGGATCGGATTGGATCGGCCCGATACTCAAAAAGTATCGGGTATCGCCGATCCGATACCAGAAACACAATGCAAGTCAATGGGACAGAAATATCGGAACCAAAAAAAACCCTTTCTTTCCTTTTAAACACTAGATATACACACATAGAATACATATATATATATATATATATATATATATATACATGTCATTGTGACATATATATATACATATATTTATAGTTCATACACTTCTACATAGTAAAATAGCCTCTGATTCAATTGCCGGGTAATGCCGGCTTTTGTGAAAATACAGAAGCACCCGACATGAAATGACACATGGTTTACATAGAGTTTACCATGTCTTTTCATGTAGTTTGATATATGGTTTTCACAAACAATTACATGAGTGTATGTGTGCAAAATTTGACACATGTAGGGGTTAATTAAAGGTGTAAATTCGTTGTAAAAAAACGGATTTTTTTGCTACGAATTTACACCTTTAATTAACCCCTATATGTGTTAAATTTTGCACACATACACTCATGTAATTGTTAGTGAAAACAATATATCAAACAACATGAAATGACATGGTTAACTCTATGTAAACCATGTGTCATTTCATGTCGGCTTCTGTATTTTCACAAAAGCCGGCAATTGAATTAGCGGCTATTATACTATGTAGAAGTGTATGAACTAATAATATATAATATATATATATATATGTGTCACAAATTCAATGACATGTATATATATATATGAGGTGTAAAATTGTTGAAAAAAAATGTGTGGGCTCCCGCCCTATTTTCTCAACCAGACAGACAAAGCCAGCGAGTGGGGGCAGATAATAATAGCCCAGAGAGGGACCAATATTTTTGGCCCCCCCCTGGCTACTAACATCTGCCCCCAGACACCCCAGAAAAGGCAAATCTACAATAAGATTCACCCTTTCTGGCACTTTGCCCGTCTATTCCCATTGCCCTTTAGCGGTGGCGAATGGGTTAATAAGGGGTTAAAGCCACCTTGCTATTGAAAGGTGAGTTTAAGCCAGGTTAATAATTGAGAGCTGTCAATTAGACAACTATCAATTATTAATCCTATTGTATGAAATAAAAATAAAACACACACTTTAATTAAAAATCATTTTAATGAAATAAACACACAGTGTTTGACAATATTTTATTTTACTGCCATTCCTTGCGAAGCCCTTGTTCACCTGTAATAAAAATAAAATAATAAAGCAACATTATTCTTACCTATCCAATGTTCAGTCAGGTCCCTGATGTAATCCTTCTGAAAGGGTTAATGTTTACTGCAGAGACCGCAGCTAATGCTGACAGTCTCACAGTAAACCCCCGACTGAATCATCTCCTCTCCTGGCTGACAGGAGAGGAAGTGGTTAGCATAATTGATTGCTTCCCACTTTCACTTCAGGTCAGCCAGGGACACCGCACTGCATCAGTGATGTCAGAGGGAATCCCGGCTGACCTGAAGTGAACTGATTAACAAAAATAGGGGATCCCCTCTAAAAAAAATGGCGTGGGGTCCCCCCTATTTTTTTTAACCAGCCTGATAAAGCAGACTACTGAGGCCTGGTTTTTCAGGCTGTTAAGGAGCCAATATCCATGGACCTTGCAAGCCTGATAATACCAGGCCACAGCAGTCTGCTTATCTTGGCTGGTTAACAAAAATAGGGGATCCCCTCGAAAAAAAATGGCGTGGGGTCCCCCCTATTTTTGTTAACCAGCCAGATGAAGCAGACTGCTGAGGCCTGGTTTTTCAGGCTGGTAAGGATCCAATATCCATGGACCTTGCAAGCCTGATAATACCAGGCCACAGCAGTCTGCTTAGCTTGGCTGGTTAACAAAAATAGGGAATCCCCTCGAAAAAAAAATGGCGTGGGGATCCCCCTATTTTTGTTAACCAGCCAAGTAAAATGCAGACTGCTGCAGCCTGGTATTAAAAGACTGTCAAGGCCCATGGATTTTGGCCCTCAACAGCCTAAAAATACCAGGCTACAGCAGCCCCACAAATGGCGCATCCAAAGATGCGCCAATTGTGGCACTTTACCCGGCTCTTCCCACTTGCCCTGTAGCGGTGTCAAGCGGGGTAATAAGGGGTTAATGCCACCTTTGATTGATCGGTGACAATAAGCCCGGTTAATAATGGAGAGGCGTCAATAAGACACCGATCCATTATTAATCATAGTTTGTAAATTAAAAAAAAAAATACACAGCCAGAAAAAAGTCTTTTAATGAAATAAAACACCACACAGTTTTCATTAATTTTATTTCACTCTCATTCCTGCGACGCCATCGATCTCCTGTAAAAAAACAAAAATAATAAACCAACACAAATACTCCCTGTCCGACGCAGTCCAAAATACCGAGTGTCCCACGACGAGTCCAGCTCTGCTACATCTGGATGACAGGCTGAGCCTGACATCCACAAAGAGCAGAGCTGCTTACCAGCTGCTTCCCCGGTGGTGACGTACTCCGGACTGGTTTACAGCCAGCTGTCACGAGAGTACAGCTGGCCGAGATTACCCAGTACCCGGCAGTCACTGCAGTTATCGCGAGATTTTGCACGTGACCGCCAGGGACAGGGTAATGGCGGCCATCCAGGAGGACGTGACCACCGGGGAAGGGGATCTTCTGCCAGGTAAGTGCTGACTCTGCTGAGTCCTGACACCTGACAGACCCGATCGACACTGACAGTGACAGTTTCGGGAAGTTCCTGTGTCACGTACTTCGTTCTGTGACACAGGAACTCCCATAGACTTTGTCGGAAAACTCCGATTCCGGTATCCGATATGACAAAAATATCGGAACTCAGAATCAGAATTCCGATACAGCAAATATCGGCCGATACCCGATATTTGCAGTATTGGAATGCTCAACACTAATCATCAACCAACATCACTATTCTGATCATCTACATACTGGAGCACACTTTGAATAGTCTGGTGATGGTCCCAGAGGAAGAGTTGGAAGCAGAGGAAGATGTGGAAGGGATAACAATATCTCTAAGTTACAGACTGTCGTTGCACAAGAAGATGCCATGTGAGGGTGGATTACAGCTATCAAGGGGCTCTCATGGCAGCAGGTAAACTGTTAGTGAAGGTGCAAGAGCTGATGAACAAATGAAAGAAGATGATGAGCAAGAGGTGATGGACGCGCATCACTCAGAAGATGAAGAGGATAATGATCCCCTCTCTGTTGTGCATGGTTGGCAGAAGGGGATGGAGGAAGCAAGCTTCAATGTTACCCCTCCACCAACACACAATGGACTTGGACCTCATGGAAACGCCCGACCCATGAGCACCTTCTAGCTGCACTTTCTGCAACATGATGCCCATATTGTTACAATTAAAAATAGTGCTGACTACTGGGTTGTCACTCTGTTAGATCCACGGTACTAGAGTCAAATATTCCAGATGCTTCCTATCCCTAGAAAGGGACGCACGCATGCTGAAGTATCAAAACATACTTGTAAGCAATCTTAAGAGTGGTTTTCCAGAAGACAGCAGTGAGGCACACAGTGTGCATAGCAGTTATAGACTTCCAACCCCGGGAATGTTGAGTCGTCAACGCAGAAACATTAGCAGCATCAGTGTAATTAGCAGAATCAATTTCTCTGAGTCATTTCACACATTTTTAGACCAGCCTGTGCATTAGCAGAACAGAGTACAAGTCTGACACGTTGTGAATGACTGGAGAAGATAGTGCAGGAGTATCTTGAGCTCAATATCAATGCCATCAGGGGGAATTTGGGCCCTTTTGGTCTTCAAAAATGGAAGACTGGCTTGAGCTCGCCTGTCATGCCTTAGAGGTTTTGTCATGCCCAGCAGCCAGCGTTCTCTCAAAACGTGTCTTCAGCCCTCCTGGTGGTGTCATGATCGTTAAGCGCATCCGGCTGTCCCCTGAAAGTGTAGACTGCCTAATTTTCATCAAGATGAACAAGTCATGGATCTCCAATGACTTTTGTTCCCCAGTTGCCGACTACACTCTAGAAAATCCATTTCTTCAAGAGATTATATGGTATGGCAGATACATCGATGATACCTTCATTATTTGGGGGGGAGATGTATCAGCCATACCTAAATTTGTTGAATACATTAATATTAATACATATAGTATTCACTTTAAATCCAAGTGGCATATATCTCATTTGTCCTTTTTGGATTTAGAACTCCAACGAGTAACAAATCAAATTATTATGAGTAAAACGCATCATAAACCAATGAGTGGGAACACCATCCTACATGCCAATAGTAGTCATTTGAAGCATACTATAAAGTCTATACCAATTGGTGAATACATCAGACTAAAAAGGAACTGCACAAATATGGAACGTGATATCTGAATTCGACATGCTAGATGATAAATTAAGAAAACGAAATTATCCAGAATGGACCCTAAAAAGAGCTCGTAATATAGTCATGAATAAAGAAAGAAAAGATCTTGTGAAGTCTCGATCCTCCTATATTAAAATCAAAGAAAATAAAGTCTTTTGTATGTCTCCAATACAGTCCTCAATTTAATGATATAAAAAACATCATTTACAAATGCATGCCGATTCTGTATGAGGATGACACCCTATGTAGAATCCTTGATCAGGGTTTAAACATAGTAGCTAGACGAGCCCCCATGATAGGTAATATCATTTCACCAGGACTGTTTCAATCATCAAAAAAATCCACAAAAACCTGGTTAGAATGTAAAGGATTTTATAGATGTGGCGGTAATAATTGCAAGACATGCAAGTATGCACATGTTAGTAAGACATTTGGAAATTCGGATGCAACGCAAACATATTATATAAACAGATTTATAAATTGCAATACTAAAAATATAGTATATAAAATAGAGTGTAAATATTGCAATCTAATATATATTGGATGTACAGTGTAAAAACGTAAAACTCGGATCGCAGAGCATATTAGAGACGTTGGCAGTGTGAATAACCGTAACATCTCTATGGCAACCGAACACTTCATTACACACCACCATAGGGATTTAACATATATGTCCATAATGAGCATTGAACAGATCAATTATTCTAATAGGGGAGGTGATCTTAGAAGACGCCTTTTAACCAGCAGAGAGGCGTTCTGGATATACAATTTAGAAACGAGGTGTCCGAAAGGACTTAATAAAAAAATTAAATTATGTTTCATTATTGAGTATAAAATCAGAGGTATAATGTTATTAATTTTTATTTGAATTTACGTGTGTGTATTTTGTTTTTATTATATATGGTTTACTGTTATATACATGTATTTGATCGGACAGGACCTTAGAGGTGAAGTCATGTGACACTTGTTCTTGATCTGATTGGCTAGTACATGAGTTAAAACTAGCACACGGATCAAGGACTAACCAGCTGTGACAAAGATCTTATTGATCGAAACGCGTCGCTGATACTTTCTATGCCTCAGAGCTAATTCCATTTTGTATGAGGATTTTTTAAGATTTATTATGGAATAAAATGAGATAAAAGTTTTAAAGGAGCTGGAACAATTTCCTTTTTTCCTGTAAATGCTGGCCTAGACCCTGATACTTCATGCCTGGTTCATGGGTGTCTGCTGCTGTGCAATTATCAAATTTCTACTGTAGGTCAATTGATGCCACTTTTCCTGATGTCTGCCCCTAATTTTTAGAAATGTTTGGACTCCAAGTTTGGTTTCCTTCATGTGTGTTGCATGAATTTGGCAGGGCTCTCAAAGCACGAGGCCTACACATGTCACTCATTCTCCTGTTACTGATCAATGTTTCAGCTAGAAATGCTGGTCCAAGCCCTGTTCCATACATTCATGCTCATCAATTATACTATTTGTACTCTGGGTCAATTGATGCCGCTTTTCCTGATGTCTTCCCCTAATTTGAGCTGTTATGATTTGGTAGCCGAGGAGGACAGTAGCAAAAATAGCAAAGGCAACCATACACCCAGAGAAGTTGGTAACTAGCGGATGGCAGACCCCTAAACTGACCGCACAACTAGAAGTAGCAGTGGGACGTACCTACGATGACCTAGACGCCTCGACACAGCCGGAGAGTTAGCTAAAGAGAGAAAGGGGGAAGCTAACTGCCTCAGAGTAGCGCCCCAAAGGAATAGGTAGCCCCCACACATATATTGGCAGTGAGACAAGATGAAGTACCAACGCAGGCAGAAAATAGAGTAAGCAAATGCTGAGGCCCAAAACTGTCTAGATAGAATAGGACAGGAAAGAATACTGTCTGCAATCCAGCAAAACCCTAAAAAAAATTCCAACACTTCTGATTTCCAAAAAATACTGAGACCACACGATCTCTCCCCCGCTAGATCAGACCTCAGGTGTGAACTGGTAGCCAATGTCATGGGTGCATCGCCACGAAGATCGTCGCGATTGCACATTCTGACTTCTCGCAGCTGAGTTGCTGTTTCTTTGTGGTTGGTAATGAGGGAGTTAATTTTACCTAGCTCTTTGCTAGGACTAGGTCCAGCCTCGCCCGGCTGCTTTTGATTATGTTCTAATTAGCTTCCTTTATATTCCTGCCAGTCTGTGTGTTAGATGCCGGTGAAAGCATTCATACAGACTGCAGATAGGATCGGTTCTGAGAAGACTTAAGCTAAGAGCTCCTTTGTTGTTTCTCCTCTCCTTGCTTATAGTTTATCTCCTAGACCTTTGGTGTTCCCTCTGTGTTTAAATGTTGTATGCAAGACAGTATTTACTTTTATCCCCTGTCTGTCTCGTTTGTCTGTACTGTTTGTTAACCTTTACCTGTCCATTCCCTATGGTGGTAATCAGGGTCCTTCTAAGGACTAGATTACAGTGGTCAGGGATTTATAGGAGACAGGGTTTACGCTGGCGGCCTGGACCTCTGTACCATTAACAGTACCTTTAGGTAGAGGGACTAGTCAGGACCCCAGTTTAGGGTCAGCATAGACCCCGGTCCACCTCTAGCCAGAGACAGCGTGTAAAGGATTCGGTATTGACCCACAGGATATTATGTCAGGTAATACTATGCTATATATACATGTTAATGTTACCTATTTATATGTTATATAGAAAGTGGTCCCACTTGATAGATTACTGACATTATTTATATATATATCTGCTAGACAGCGTGACAGCCAACCAGCAGATACTGAAATAACAGGGACTGAACACAAAAATAGTGGTAAATGAGAAACAGAGATCAGCGCAGGCCCCAGCCGGGGAACCTGGCTGTCCCCACACCAAAAGGGCAGAAAACAAAAGGAACTCCGAAGTCAGATCCAGAGCGTTCACAACATTGAGCTGTTTGGCAAGCTTTCTAACCCCCTTTAAGGTGTTGTATATGCGTTTGGTTTTTCCTCCCATTGAATTCTATGTGTTTTTTTGTACGTTCGACGAACAGTTCAGCGAACATGTCCGGCAAACATCGAGACGTTCACCGAACCGAACCTTGAAAGGTTTGCTTATCTCTAGTCACCACAGAACTCTCACACACAGTGCATGGTCCCTTGGTCATCCCACACACAGTATTATGACCCCACAGTTCTCCCACAAATGCTATGATGCACCTACAGCCGTCTCACTCACAGTATAATGTTCCCACAGCCATCCCATGCACAGTACAATGCCTACACAACTTCCCAAAACAGTATGATGCCCCCACAGATTCTCAACATAGTGTGATGGCCCCACACACAATATGATAACCCCACAGCTCCCCAAACAGTATGATTGCCCCACAACTCTATTCACTGTATGATAGATTTCACAGCCCCATAACATATTATTATGTTCCTCACAGCCCCCACATGTGATAATTGTCACAGATTGATGGCACCATAGCCCCCTCACAGACATTATGATGGTCCTCACAACCCGCCCCACTACAACCTCCCTATAGTCAGTGTGATGGTCCTCACAGCTTTAATAAGTACGATTGTCCTCACTGTCCCATCATTTACAGTGTAACGGGAGTCACTGGCAATGTAAGTGAGGGGAGATATGTATCACCAGGATTGCTGTCTTCTGTGATGTAAAAACCCAGAAGAATTGCTCCAGCATAGTATGTGCTGAGATGGGTTAATCAGCCATAATAGGGTTGGGCTTTTTTGTGAGTGGCTGTAAGAGATAGGTGGGATGGTCACTCACGATATCTCTTCCCTTATCTTCTTCGGTATCATGTTGTGGCTCGTGGGCCACTGGTTTCAGCCCTCTGGCTGTCTCGATTCATAGACTACAATTTGCTCAGTTCTCTTCTACATTAATCAATGATTTGCATGTTCTTCTCTCTGCTGCTCACAATCAGTATGAAATTTCACATGAAAATTACAGTCATTTAAGTTGCTGAATCTCTGTGTTACTTTTTTCAGAGAGTGGTCGGCCAACATGTGGCAATCAAATAGTAGAGGATCGGGAACAATGTGATGTAGGCCTTAAGGAAAATGACTTGTGCTGTTATGGTGTCAATGCAGGAGCAGATTTGCAGTGTACATTAAAGCCTGGTAAACAATGCAGGTATGCTATGGTTTACATTTCAAATATAGGACTAGGCATACAGAGAAAAACAAACAGAGAAAACTAAACAAAATGTATATTTTATGTGTGCAGTAGTATCTACCAAATACATATGTTAATAAGTAGTAGAGCTGAGATGAGCAATCCACCAAGGATCATCTTTGAGTTGAATTTCCTCAGATTTGTAAGTCCCAGCAACCCCACTTGATGATTTGGTTCACAAGGATCGCAAAAAAAATTCCAATTTCAAACACAGCTGAAGACTCAGAAAGTGGGCTAATCAAATCAGGTGTGACTGCACATGCTTCCTCATAATGCTCTGCAACTATTACATCACATGATATAGCGCAATACAAAATATGAGGGCAGGCCAAGCAGTGTAAGGGACAAATCATGTCGATGGTTGTTTCACTAACCATAAACACCGTACACAGATTGATTTTACATAGATTTTAGACACAAGCATAATATTTAATTCATTTCAAATTTTTTTTTACCACACTTAGTCAACCCTAGGAAATAATTGAATCAGTCAGAAATTTTAGGTAGGGTTCATGCGACGACCAAAAAGGCTAATGCCTTCCAATAATATCTGTGTGGTGTGTGTATACAGTTGTGTGAAAAAGTGTTTGCCCCTTACTGATTTCCTATTATTTTGTATGTTTGTCACACTTAAATGTTTCGGATCACCAAACAAATTTAAATGTTAGAGAAAGATAACACAAATAAATGTCTTTATTATTAAGGGAATAAGGGAAAAAGAAATCCAAACCTACAGGGCCGTGTGAAAAAATTATTGCCCCCCACCCTTGAAACATAAATTAACTGGGGTTTATCACATCATTGGGAAGCTGCATTCAAATTCCTTAGCCACATGCAGGCCTGAATACTGCCACACCTGTTCTCAATCAAGAAATCACTTAAATGGGACCTGCCTTACAAAGTGAAGTAGATCAAAAGATACTTAAAAGTGAGACATCATGCTGCAATTCAAATAAATTTTGGAACAAATGAGAAACAAAGTAATTGAAATCTATCAGTCTGGAAAAGGTTATAAAGCCATTGCTCAAGCTTTGGGACTCCAGTGAACCACAGTGTGAGCCATTATTCACAAATAGTGAAAACATGGAACAGTGGTAAACTTTTTCAGGAGTGGATGACCGGCCAACCAAAATTACCCCAAGAACGCAGCGACAACTCATCTAAGAGGTCAGAAAAGACCCCACAACAGCATCCAAAGAACTGCCTGCCTCACTTGCCTCAGTTAAGGTCAGTGTTCATGACTAGAGATGGGTGAACCCGAACAATAAAGTTCAGCTTCTGTACTGAACACCTACTGTTCGGGCACGGACATGGAACACTGTTATGATTTGGTGGCCGAGGAGAAAAGTAGCAAAAATAGGCCAGGCAACCAGACACCCAGAGAGGTTGGTAACTAGCGGATTGCAGACCCCTAAACTGACAGCACAACTAGAAGTAGCCGTGGGACGTACCTACGATGACCTAGATGCCTCGACACAGCCGGAGAGTTAACTAAGCCTAAAGAGAGAAAGGGGAAAGCTAACAGCCCCAGAGTAGAGCCCCAAAGAAATAGGTAGCCCCAAACAATATTGGTGGTGAGACAAGATGAAATACAAACACAGGCAGAAAATAGAGCAAGCAAATGCTGGGGCCCAACTGTCTAGATAGAACAGGACAGGAAAGAATACTGTCTGCAATCCAGCAAAAACTGTAAGAAAAATTCCAACATGTCTGATATGCAAAAATACTGAAACCACATGATCTCTCCCCCGCTAGATCAGAACTCTGGTGTGAACTGGTAGCAAACCAGCAGACACTGAAATAACAGAGAACTGGAAATACATAAACTGTCTCTGGTGTGAACAGGTAGCAAAACAGCAGATACTGAGATAACAGGAACTTAAAATACATAAACAGTCTCTGGTGTGAACTGGTTGCAAATCAGCAGATACTGAAATAACAGGGACTGAAAACACATAAACAGTGGCAAATGAGAAACAGAGTCCAGCGCAGGACCCAGCAGGGGAACCTAGCTGACCTAACTCCAGAAGGGCAGAAAACAAAAGGGAAAACAAATGCCACAGAAATAAGCAGCAAATAACTTATCTGAAAGTTGCAGGAGAAAGCAGGAAGCAAGCTGACTTCCAAAAGGGACCAGGAAGAAACAAACCACCGGCATGGATTATGGGAAGGTTGCTCACTTATATCTCCCCAGTCAGTAACACCTGATTGCCAATCATCGCCCCAGGTGATAGACTTCTGCCAGCCAAAGCAGCTTCATTACTATCAGCAGCCACCAGGGGGAGCCCAAACTCAGAAGTCAGATTCAGAGTGTTCACAACAGAACATGGACTTCACCAGGAAGTCCGTTTAACTGTTTTGGTTCGGCTGCCTGGACACCGGGTGTTTGTTGCGCTGTCATGTACATGGGAGCTGCGGTTCCCACACTGTCAAAAGACAGCATGAGTGCTCAGCTGTGATAGGAGGTATAAAGTTTACCTCAGGTCACTGGTGTCAGCGGATGGGACTACTGATCCCATCATCCGACACCTGCAGCCGCTGATAACAGTGAGAGCAGGAGTGACTGATGGGGGGTATTCATTAGCCGGCTCCTACGCTGTAAATAAATAAAAAAAACACCTTGTCGGTTCGTCTGTATTTTGTTAACCAGCCAGGCAAAACTCACAAATGGGGCTGCAACCCTCAGCCGTCACCTACAACAAGGCTGGTTATCAAGAATAGAGGGGTCCTCATGCCATATTTTTAATTATTTAAGTAAATAGTTAAAAAAACAGCGTGGAGTCCCCTCCATTTTTGACAACCAGCCTTGCTAAAGCTCACAGCTGGGGGCTGGTATTCTTAGCCTGGTAAGGGGCCATGGATATTGGCCCCCCAGCCTAAAAATATCAGCCAGCTGCACAGAAAAGGCACATCTATTAGATGCACCAATTCTGACGCTTTGCCTGGCTCTTCACACTTCCCCTGGATTTTTGCTAACCAGCCAGACAAAACTTACAGCTGGGGGCTGCAACCCTCAGCTGTCAGCTTTAGCAAGGCTAGTTATCAAGAATAGAGGGGTTCCCATGCTGTCTTTTAATTATTTAAATAAATATTTAAAAAAATGGCTTGGGATCCCCCCATTGTTGACAACCAACCTTGCTAAATCAGACAGCTGGGGGCTGGTATTCTCAGGCTGGTAAGGGGCCATGGATATTGCCCCCAGCCTAAAAATAGCAGCCTGCAGGTGCCAAGAAAAGGCACATCTATTAGATGTGCCAAATCTGGCGCTTTGCCAGGCTCTTCCCACTTGCCCTGTAGCAGTGGCAAGTGGGGTTCATATTTGTGGGATTTATGTCACCTTTGTATTGTCAGGTGACATCAAGCCCACAGGTTAGTACTGGAGAAGTGTCTATAAGACACCTAGCCATTACTAATCCTATGGTTACATGGTAAATATACACACAGCCAGAATAAAGTTCTTTATTTATATAAGACAAAACACAGTTTTCCATTTTTATTTAAAAATAAACACAGTTACTTACCTAACGCCTAATTCCACTGAAGCCCTCGATCTCCTGTAATAAAGCAAAAATAATAAAACAACAATATGCCATACCTGCCTGTTATTCTGTCCCACGCCGTAATCCATGCCTGGAAAAACAGTTTTCAACCTCAAAGATGCCAAGATTCGACCGTGCAGGCTGAGAACCACTGATGAATGAGCTGCTGCGAGCGCAGCCTGAGTGACTAATGGTGACGTCACTGAGGCTGCATTCCCAGCAGGGCTGAACAGCGGTGACCTTGGTGAGATCTCCACTAGGACCGTGAGAAAAACTCCAATGTGGCTGAATTACAACAATTCTGCAAAGATGAGTGGGCCAAAATTCCTCCAGAGCATTGTGATAAACTCATTGCCAGTTATCACAAATCCTTGATTGCATTTGTTGCTGCTAAAGATGCCCTTATCAGTTATTATTAGGTTTAGGGGGCAATCACTTTTTCACACAGGGCCCTGTAGGTTTGGATTTCTTTTTCCCTTAATAACAAAGGCCTTCATTTAAAAACTGCATTTTGTGTTTAATTGTGTTATTTTGTCTTACTTAAATTTGTTTGATGATCTGAAACATTTAAGTGTGACAAACATGCAAAAGAATAGGAAATCTGGAATGGGGCAAACACTTTTTCTCACAACTGTATATATCCGATTTGCCAATTTAAACAAGTGTCCCAAAACAGATCTGGTTTTTGAGAAATTAGATGGTGCACTCATCTTCACTGGAAGATATCCAGCGACCAATATTTCTCGCAGAAACAGGTGCCTGCTCTATGCTTTCATGTTTAAGAGAAGGTAGGCTGATCTCTCAACTTGTTTTTGAGCTATAAAGTGCACTTCTCTTTATATACTTGGAGCAGCCACTACTGACAAGACAATGCATGTATTTCATGGCCAACTAGTTGAATGTTTGAGCCACAGTGAAGCAACACTGCAACTGTGAATGATGATAGATCCGCCGTGAACAGTTATCTGCCTCTCCTACACCTTCTACATATCTTGCTGAACTGACATGACCCCATCTCAAACAGGCAGTATACAGTTTTTGCACATGTAAGGCAATGCACTTCTGATCAGTTTTACAGTTTGAAGGCATGGGAAATAAAAGACATTCAGCGGACGAAAAGACATCACGCTAGCTGACTCCCTATGTATTGCGGTTAGAAACTTTTGTGAGCGACAATTGTATTATTCTTTTATTATTATACATTTTTATAGCGCCATTTATTCCATGGCACTTTTACATGTGAGAAGGGGCGAATATAGACAAGTACAATAAACATGAGCAATACAAGACACACATAAGTACAGAAGGAGAGAGGACCCTGCCCGCGAAGGCTCACAGTCTACAGGGTCCAGAACATTCTGGCTGCCTAACGGTCATTCACTTTCTGGATTTAATTTTGCAATATTTCTTTCAGAAATTTATGAGCTTGAAAATAACAAACCTGTTGCAGTGCCCCAAAAAAAGGGATAACTTTTTATTTCCTAGTTGAGAATATATTTCTTCTTCACGCTCAAAACAGCACATCTGTCTTTACTCCTTAAATAAAGAAATAAGTTTTTGGATGAGTTGTGAAAAAGCTATCACTTATCTATTTAGCAAATAAAATGGTTTTAATGTCCCCAAAAAAGGGATAATTTTTGCACCATCCAGTGTAAAAAAGTCACTTCTTTTTCTGTTTACACATGCTGTGTATAAACATCAGCAATACAGTCATCTACCCCTCAAAATGGATAGTTTTTCAATTTAAGAAACCTATGAAGTCTTATACTACAGTGTGTTGCTAGATCGTAATCATTGGTAACCAGTAGCCTATTTGTATTTACTATTAAAATAACTATTTGCATTAAAGGAACCTCAAAAATGGAGACCTCAGAGGGTTATAAACATATTTTCTAACCAATCAATGGCTATGCAGTAATATTTTTTTCACAATTTGGGAAGCTGGTAATTTGAGTTTTAATTGACAAGCTCATCTCTAGCAATTAGTAAAGTAGCACTCATTCAATGACCTCAGAATGCTTATTTGCAAAATCATGTCGAACCCTGTTGGATGTTTAGGAAAGGACTTTGCTATGTACGGACAAAATGTTTGTATTGTAAATTAAGTGACACTATTCGTAAATGTTTGCTATCACTATACATTAGACCTGCATAAATATTTTTATTTTAAATTTTTAGTAGTCATAATTCTCTCAATATGGAGCATAGGGAAGCAATCTCATCAATCTAGAAGTAGTTCCTCATTGATCCTCTTTTACCTTATTCATAGTAATGTCATATGTAGTTAATGACACTGGAAAATATCACCAAGTATAATATTGTGAGTGGACCAACATCAATCTTTTTATAACCATTTTAGCCCCAGTCAAGGACAGTGCTGCAATAACTCCTGCTCATATAAGCCTAAAGGAGAACTTTGTCGAGAGGAAGCTGAATGTACATTTCAAAGTTTCTGCACAGGAACAATTTCTTTATGTCCCACCTCCAATCCAAAAAGCAACTACACATTGTGCAACTCTGGAACAAGAATTTGCCTGAATGGGGTAAGTCATTTTTTGTGCATCAAACTAAGACACATATACTGTATATTTTAGGGAGAATTAAAAGATTTTCTATCGGGCCCAATTCAGCATAGACAGTAAAGTGTTAAGTTTTGTTGATAACTTTTAGTTGCGAAAAAGAAAGCTAAAAAAAAACAGTATTCTCAATGAAATGTTGCCTCTATAAATTCATTAGATGACTGTTGTGAATGGATTTGAGATGAGTTCTGAGCAGAGGCTCCCTCTGGTGGTTACAAGCGGTACTGGACTGTCCAGTGAAGATTGTGAGGATTGGGAATCAGGTGTTACTGACTGGTCTTATATAAGGGAGTCGCCTTCCCATCAGGGTTGCCGGTGATCAATTGTTCTGGTCTCAATCCTTGATTCCTGTTTCCTTTGTAGCCTGCTGTGTCGTGTCTGCATCTCCTGCTAACAGATAAGACATTTTCTTCTTTTTGTTTTTTGTGCTTGATTTTTGCATTTTGTCCTGCACTTCTGTGGGGGCCTTCAGGGTCCCCTCCGGGGGCTTTTGCCCTCTCAGTTCAGTTCAGCCACTGTTGTTTGTACATTTGCCTTTTCCAGTTTTTTCAGTTGCTGCTGTTTTGATTTTGTTACACCAGAGAACTAATTTAGGTGGTAGAGGTCGTGTGATCTCAGGTGTTTTTGAAATTAGTAGAGTTGGTGCTTTTCAGGGTTTTTTGGGATTGCAGTAAGTGCCCTTCCTATCCTTTTCTATTTAGATAGTTTGGGCCCCAACGTTTGCTCATACTATTTTCTTTCTGTGTCAGTATTTCTTCTTGTCTAACAGCCATTACATGTTTGGGGGCTTTCTATGTTCTTTGGGAATCTGCTCCGGGGCAGATAGCTTTCCTCTTTCTATCTTTAGGTATAGTTAGTTTCACAGGCTGTGACGAGGCGTCTGGGACCAACGTAGGAACGCTCCACGGCTGCCTCTAGTTGTGGTGGTTAGTCAGGGTACTGCAATCTCATAGATTCCAACTGCTCTGGTGTATTGCCTTTTTACCTGCACTCCTCAGCTACCAAATCATAACAGATGACCATTCCAGTAAGGCTAGTTTTAGCCAAAGTGTAGCCCCGACTAAAATTAAAAGTAGGGCCCCAATTACTAATATATTTGTACCATAACGCAAAAACATTTAGACTTTAGATTTTATACCTTTAAATGAAAGCTTATCGACTACAGGATATTCATGTGGTTCAGCGCTTGTTTATTGGCCTCTTTACACAGGATGAAAAAAGAATGATGGGGCCAGAATGATCACCCTGTTCCATACATATCACGTTATCGGAAGCAAATCTCCTGTTTACATGGGGCAATGTGCTACCGAAAACAGTGATTTTTTATTCTGGTATAAAAAAATTTCAAAAATCAAGACTGATATTACTGCCTTAGGGTGACCATATAGCAATTCTGAAGCTAAAATATTGCAGTGCAGATACTGTATATATTGACTTTCAGGTGATGTTCATTCTAATGCAGTCATTTACTTTTCCCGTCTTTTCCATCTGTCTTAGACTGGCATAACTTCTCTAGCAATGACAAGTCTGTAGAGTTTACAACAAATACATTTGTCTTCTCACATTCCAACATAATACCCATGTATTTCAAGTGTACACCAACTTTTCATCCTGATGATACCCATAGGCTGAGCCCCTGCTATTGTATTTGTCCCTATTACTGCACCTGCTGTGTAGCATGATAATGTGCTCCTGTTAATGCCTCACATAATAATTCCCACCTCTGTGCTACTTGCATAGTAAAATGCCCCTTTGTGCCCTCTAGAAGGTAAATTTACACCCGATAAACTATTAAGGCTTTCTGTTAGTGCCCTAGAAAGTAATAGTTTTCACACATCGCCCTTAGGAAGTAATAATGCCTCCTATGTGTCTCTTTGGCAGTTATAATACCAACTGCTCATATATCTATGACTTCCACACATATCCCTAATTACAGTATGATGTCCCCCAAAGCTCATTTATATACAGTATGTGGTCCCTCAAAGCACCTTATATACAGCATGGGGCCTGACAGCTCGCTACACCCAGAATGGGGCCCCAACAGCTCCCTATATACAGTTTAATGTCCCAACACCCCACTATATATAGTATGAGTGCCTTAAGGCTATCTATGCAGAGTATAATATCTCTATATCTCACTATATGCAGTATAATGCCCCTCACATCCCCGTACATACAGTCTAATGTTCACTCATTCCCTACAAGTACTAACATATTAATAAGCACAATATACTCACCTAACCTCGACTCTGCCAGCACAATGAGCATTCAAATCGGGGTGGAGCGAAGCAATGACTTCATCATTTCACCTACACCAAGATGCAGAAGTCTTTAGCATGCTCCTGGCATTCTGTGGGCTGGAGATCTCATACATAAATTTTACTTGCAACCATTTAGCATTTGACTAGTTATGCAGATTATTGGCTTGTCACTGTATTGTTACTGGTTTGCTCCTAAAAATCTAAACTTTAATTTTTATTATTTTGTCAGTATTTTGTAAACCCAACTTTGGCTTTCTTAGTTACATAGTTCCATAGGTTGAAAAAAGACCTAGGTCCATCAAGTTCAACTTTTCTCCTCCAATTATGCATTTTGTCTCTAATTTAACTATAACCCACCATGCTATGTGTACTGAGGAAATCATCCAGTCCTTTTTCAAAAGCTGTCTGCCATTACTACCTCCTGTGGTAGGGTATTCCATATTCTGACTGCTCTCACAACCATGGTGAGTGCTCCCTTGTCGTTAGTATGGTTCTAATAACTCATGTGTCATTCTTCTGTACTGATCGCAGATATACAGTATTTGTAAATGTAAATGAGATCTCCTAAGAGGCATCTTTTTTTCTAAGCTAAGCAAGCCCAACTTTTCCAACCTTTTATCACATCCCTTGTAATAATCTAGTTGCCTGCCTTTGAACTGACTAACTTCTGAATACCCTTTTGTAAAATTGTGAGGCCAAAACTGGATGACAACACTGCCTTTCTGGACATGTTTTCAATTCGTTTCAAATATGTCTTGACCAAAATCTGATTCTAGATCTCTTCTACATGTTATGAAAGTTGGTGCATACTGGACGACTCACTTAAGTATTTATACAGTTTTTTATCTTCAACTCTACCCACAATTGTTTCGATTGGGTTGAGGTCTGGGGACCAAGCCAGCACATCTATTTCATTGTCATTGAACCATTTCTTTGCCAATTTCGACATATGCTTGGTGTCGCTGTCCTGCTGGTACACTATGTCGTCCTTTTCATACCCATAGTACTCGCGTGTACGAAGTAACTCTGATTGTAGGGTACTCATATATAGCTCAGCATTGAGACCATCATCGAACCTGGACAAGTATCCAATGCTTTTGACTGTGAAACAACCCCATATCATGAGGCTTCCTCCACAGAACTTGGCAGTTCCTTCAATTTCTCAATTTATTAGCCCTTTTCTCTTGTTTATTTGAGGCCCACTTTCACCCATCAAAGAACAGTATATTGACTTTCATCTCATCCCTACAAATCACCCTTTTTCAAACTTTTACTGTCCATTTTTCACAATTTTTTGCAAACTCGAGCCAGCACTTCTTATGACGATTTTGCAATTGAGGCTTCTTCACTATTTTGTGAGCCACCATTCCAGACTTGTGTAATGTGCATCTCACTATTACAAAGTATACAAGCTTCGCGCCAAAACTGATAGACCTTGTGATGAGCCAAATTGTTGACACCAATATTTTGCCTAGATGTCCACCTCTTGTCTTTTGAATGGAAGGACAGGCTCCACATCTTGCCTTTTGAATGGAAGGACAGACTTAATTTCGTATTCTTCCAACTTTCATGGCACTCACATGATGCAGTTTGGCATATCTTGGCCAAGAGACTGCTATCGATGAGCTGGATAATGCTATTTCTCTTTTCTTGCGAAATTTTCATGGCTGTTCCTTGATTCGAACAAGTGACCTTTCATTAGTGAATGTATATATACTGTACATTCAATAGGAAAGAGTGAGCAGACTCCAAACAAAATTGAATTCATGAAATTTTCCTAAAATGTACTCTTTCAAATCTGAATTGTTAAGAATTCGGTATGTCCTACTATCAAATTCATAGCTAGTCTGCTACCGTTTTCTAGATTTATATGAGCTAGAAAGGGGTTAGATAATCCCCTTGCCCCTCACCTGCTTTTGCTGACAGCTCATTGCCAGTCCTCTGTTGGCTTTGTAGGACCTTATTCTGATCCGATGCCTGTCTCTTCTTCCCTCTTTGCTGGTACTTCAGGTGTCAGCTGGGCCTCAATGGACTGTCTAATATTATAACAATATGACAAGTGCCACCTCACATGAGCATGTGGTCGCAGCATACGTTCTAATGTAATAATGTCAGAATGTACATTGAAGCCTAACCAGCACCATAGGTGAGGAGACCTCCTGTTGAAGCAAAGTGGGCTGGAAGCCAGTGAAGCCTAGCCAGCACCATAGGTGAGGAGACCTCGTGCTGAAGCAAAGTGGGCTGGAAGCCAGTGGAAGACTTGAAGTAACTCCTTCCTGGCCCATCTGTTCATTAAGTTTTGAAGTGTGACATTCTCAGCCCATGGAAAGGGTTTTATTTCTCAGCAATTGGGGCTCATTCCATTTGCACAGAATAAACTTGAATTACTCTATCGAATTCTAATTTTGGTAAATTTGCTTACCTTTAATGATCAATACTAAAAAACTGGTGCATGAATCATTCACTACAAAAACTTTAGAAATGCCTAGTAGCCTTTACTTTTGGGTAGAAAAAAAGGGATTCGTACATCAAGGAAATATTTCTTTACATTTGGAATAGTTGAGCCATAGCTCAAAACCATCCTAGATTCAGCAGGACTGTCCCGCTTAATCATTGCTTTTGTCCCTGCTTCTATACTCACCTCTCCAAGGTCTTAATCAGTCCCATATCTCCTCCTTCAAGGCGAGTCCGCTTCTCTCAGCTCAATGCATAAATTAAATAATATTATTCACTTCACCTGTCATAGAGTCTCCCATGGGCTTTTCTATGTTAGCAGGTGGCATCTTCATCTATGTGCTACAGCCCATAATGATAAACATAGGAGATTTTGGTAATGTTGACCTGTATTGCAGCCATTGACCCTAAAAGCACACTATGCATGTACATTGAATACTGCAGTGTATTTTTTTGTACTTGTATGCTGAGGTGAAAAAAGTTTTATTTGTTTGTTCCTAGAAAATTGAAAAAAATAATAAGCAATTCCAAAAATGTAATTTTTTTGTGATCATTTTCCTGGAAATAAGTAAATAAAAGAAAACATGACAGTAATCTGACTTCTGAACACATTGTTGAGCTCAGAACAAGTTCAAACACTAGCACATGAGAGCAGATACAACCAAACTCAGATACAGAACATAGGTATTTAACTAAAGAAAGCAAAGGTAAATCACCAGTTCTCTCATATCAACCCATACCTTGGGTCTCACAAGAAGAATAAAAAAATTTAAAGTCCAGAGGTAAGAAATCCTTGAAATCCATGCCTTATCCAGACCTTGATTGGAGTAAGATTTGTGGTGAGACGCACACAGATTAATGACCACTTTATATCTCATCTGATTCATTTAAAGATGTACACCTCTTAAAGAATCAGGCGCCTCAAACTCCACTCCGCCCTCTCATCAAGACTGGCATAAAAAACTTGATGAATTGTGACCAAAAATGTTTGCATTTACAGTACTGCCCAACTAAAGACATGACTGTGGCTATTTTCAGAGAGCCATTGCCTGCAAAAAAAAGCTGGGCTTGCCAGACTTTGGGTTCACTGTTGAGAAGGGTTGCTGGAGTTATATCAACAGCTGTAACTATGGTGGAGAGACGTCAGATGGTGCCATGTAAACTATTAGGTTATCTATATTGTATTGTATGATCTCTTTGTCTTGTTTTGTATAAATTATCTACCCGTTAGCCTCAATAATGTAATGGTGATCATAATGCTTGCCAGAAGTCTCAAGTCAAACAGCTCATTTTCTCACAATGTATAAGTGTCTGATGATTCTACTGAAGCTGAATATCTGCAAAAGATTTTAAGCTCAAACTATATCTTCTGCATAAACTTCACTCCTGATTTTAGCTTAGAAATACTAATGCAAAATGCTTACCGGAATGCTACCATGTGAAAGTTGCCTACAGCTGAAAATTTGTCACAGTCATTTGTCCTACTACAGTATGTCATCCACAGAGAAAATCTCTTATGCCCACAAGTGACTATTAGCAAATTATAGCTTCATTGTAATAGTTTTCAAATTAAATTAGGATTCAAAAAGCAAGAACAGTGTGTTAGAGGTCGAGTTTCCGCTTCTGCACAGGGGGAATCTCGAGCCGTTGCTGCTGCGGTCCCCCATCCGTCTCCAGCCGCAGTGGAGTCTCCTCAGCAGAGACGTCGGTCCCAGCGTCTTGCACAGCCTAGTACTGTGCAGAGGTTTACGGCTGCTTCTCCAGGTTCAGCTATTGTGGCCAGTACTGGTCAGCGGCGAGCAGACGTCTTTAGGACTAAGTCCTGCGTTTCCCCTTCTGAACATGCCCAGGGTAAGATCTCTCATTGGAGATCAGGGGTCACATGCTCAGGTACTGCAGCAGCTCCTATTGGTCCGCAAGGAAGGTCCTGAAACTACTTGGGTTCTGAACAGTTTCTCATTGGTCCTTTTCTGGCAGGCCCTGTAGTTGCTACTATAAAAGGGTTGTATGGCCATGCGGCCATGCGCTACTATCAATTGCATTATGTGCTTTGCGCCAGTGTGATCATGCACGCATGTGGCTAGGGCTCGGCTGACATAAGCCCCTAGAATACCGGTACCTCCGGTGAGGAGATTTGTGTGCACGTGTTTAGGGCTTGGCTGAAATAAGCCCCTAGAATACCGGCTTCTCCGGTGAGGAGATTGCTTGATTGCTTTTCTGACTGCATGACCACGGACTGCTATCCGCACGGCAGTTATCTGTGTATCCCTGTGGAGCTAACAGGACACAGTACCTATCTCTGCGTCTCTACCTCAGCGTCTCTGTGGTGTAGCAGAGTTCGCTTATACCGCCGTATAGTGCCACAGTATTTATATTTGCAACTCTGTGAAGTAACAGAGTTCGCCTATACCGCCATCTTACTAGCAGCAGGCTCTGCCTGCACGGTGGACCCCGGGCTGCGGACTCACCCACTATTTATATTTATCTGGTGCGTTCCGCAGCCCCTAACACAGTGTTCTGCATTATAACACATTTTTAAATTTTTCTTTTCAGATGTGCCGCCAATCAGTGTGCATGAAATATGGTTTAGAGCAATGTGATTGTGATACCCAATCACTGTATACAAAATGCCACCTCTGCTGTCAAAGACCAGGTAAGAACAAACATGTTGCAAGAATAGATCTACTTGGGCCACTATAAAGCGTATCAAATTTTGGAATCTTTGCAAAATTGTGATTTTTCTTTGTCAAGTGGATAAAATAATAATTATCAATTTGAAAAATATTTAGACCTTTGTTTTTCATCACTGAAAAGAATAGCATAATTACTTGTCAGAAGTTTTTTTTAATGTGAAACCAGTTGTTGAGAACCACACAGAAATGGACAGAAATTCTTGGATGGGTGCTTTTCTTCCTTGGCTCTGATTTTCTTGGCTCTCCAGGAGAGAATGAAATAATGCCGTTTTTTTGTGGTTCAGTCTAAAGACAGTAGCAACCTTAGTGCGCATGAGTGGAAGTGCAGAGACTTCCGATCATGTGCAATGTGCCTCTCTGAAGCCGGGACACATACACCTGACTTCAAAGGATCAATGATGAGCAGGGAAGCAGCCGGGCGCATGCTTAAGGTAAGTATAGCACATGCAATGTCAGCGGCGCTTGTAAGTTAGGGGTGTGATAACATGCTTTATGGACCGACTAGCCTGGGGATAATAAGGCCCCTAGACTAGTCAAAATCCTCATTTACATATCTTAAATGAACTTTAAAAATACTTTTTCTACATCATGTTCCAAATTATTATGCAAATTCGTTTTAAGTATCATAGAGTTTTTGTTTTGTAAATGAAACCTGTTGATGGTATTGTGTCTCAGGGTTCTTTGGATCACTGAAATCAATCTCAGATGCCTGTGATAATTAGTTTGCCATGTGATCCCAATAAAAGGAAAACTGGATGTTCCACATTATTAAGCAGGCCAGAGTTTTCAAGTAACATGGGAAAGAAAAAGGATCTCTCTGCTGCTGAAAAGCATCAAATAGTGCAATGCCTTGGTCAAGGGATGAAAACATTAGATATTAACCCCTTTATTCCATCCGACGTACTATTCCATCCATGTGACCCTGGACCTAATTCCCATGGACGGAAAAGTACGTCATGGGCGATCAGATGCGCTCCCGGAGGGAGCGCAGCTGATCGCGGCCGGGTGTCAGCTGTTTATCACAGCTGACACCCAGCACTATGTGTCAGGAGCGGTCACAGACTGCTCTCGGCACATTAACCCCTGGCACATGATCGCGGTGTACTGGGGGCACAGGGGAGGATTGCGCAGGGTGGGGGCTCCCTGCGCGCCCCCCTGAGACCCTCAGAGCAGCGCGATGTTTCACGCTGTTCCGAGGGTCCGTCCTCCCTCCAGGTCCCCGGATCCAAGATGGCGCCGGGGTCCTGCAGGGAGGCGGCTTCCTCAGCGCCTGCTGAGAGCAGGCGCTGAGGAAGCCTGCAGCGATGCCAGAGTGATCGCTGGTGTGACAGAGTGCTGTGCACACTGTCACACCAGCGATCTGCTAAAATACTGTGATGTCCCACCCTGGGACAAAGTAAAAAAGTAAAAAAAATAAAAATAAAAAGTGTTAAAAAAAATCATAAAAAAAAAAAATATTCCCCAATAAATTCATTTCTTCCTGTAAATAAAAAAACGAAACAATAAAAGTACACATATTTGGTATCGCCGCATCCGTAACGACCCCCCCTATAAAACTGTCCCACTAGTTAACCCCTTTAGTGAACCCCTTAAAAAAAAAAAACTAAGCAAAAAATCAATGCTTTATCATCATACTGCCGAACAAAAAGTGGAATAACACGCGATCAAAAAGACCGATATAAATAAACATGGTACCACTGAAAACTTCATCTTGTCCCGCAAAAAACGAGCCATATACAGCATCATCAGCGAAAAAATAAAAAAGTTATAGCTCGCAGAATAAAGCGATGCAAAAATAATAATTTTTTATATAAAATTGTTTTTATTCTATAAAAGCGCCAAAACATTAAAAAATTATATAAATGAGGTATCGCCGTAATCGTACTGACCCGAAGAATAAAACTGCTTTATCAATTTTACCACACGTGGAACGGTATAAACGCCTCCCCCAAAAGAAATTCATGAATTGCTGATTTTTGTTCATTCTAACCTCCCAAAAATCGAAATAAAAAGCGATCAAAAAATGTCACGTGGTCATAAATGGTACCAATAAAAACGTCACCTCGTCCCGCAAAAAAATAAGACCTCACATGACTCTGTGGGCCAAAATATGCAAAAATTATAGCTCTCAAAATGTGGTGATGCAAAAAACTACTTTTTGCAATAAAAAGCGTATTTTAGCGTGACAGCTGCCAATCATAAAAACCCGCTATAAATAGTAAATAAAACCCCCCTTTATCACCCCCTTAGTTAGGGAAAAATAATAAAATTAAAAAAATGTATTTCCATTTTCCCATTAGGGTTAGGGTTAGGGTTGCGGCTTAAGTTAGGGTTAGGGTTGGCGCTAACGTTAGGATTAGGGTTAGGGTTGGGATTAGGGTTAGGGGTGTGTTAGGGTTACGTTTGTGGTTAGGGTTGGGACTAGGGTTAGGGGTGTGTTGGGGTTAGGGTTGGAGTTAGAATTGGGGGGTTTCTGCTGTTTAGGCACATCAGGGGCTCTCCAAATGTGACATGGCATCTGATCTCAATTCCAGCCAATTCTGCATTGAAAAAGTCAAACGGTGCTCCTTCACTTCTGAGCTCTGCCATGCGCCCAAACAGTAGTTTACCCCTGCATATGGGGTATCAGCGTTCTCTGGACCACAAGAGTTATTGTGCAATTTGTCCTATTTCTTCTGTTACCCTTGGGAAAATAAAAAACTGGGGGCGACAAAATCATTTTTGTAAAAAAAAAATGATTTTTTTTGTTTTTACGGCTGTATGTTATAAATTTTCTGTGAAGCACTTGGGGCTTCATAGCGCTCACCACACTTCTAGATAAGTTCCTTGTGGGGTCTATTTTCCAAAATGGGGTCACTTGTGGGGGGTTTCCACTGTTTAGGCGCATCAGGGGCTCTCCAAATGCGACATGAGCTGAGTTTGACCGGTGCGCAAGTGCGAACGGTGGTAAGTGTGACTTGAGATTCAGTGACTTTGGATCCAGGGAGTTTCCAAGGGAGGATTTACTGAATTGCTGTTATATTTTATTAATACTTTTTATTTATTTTTACTTATCTTTGCTGTCTGGTGAAATCCCCATTAGGAATGTGCTCCACTATTGCCAATGCCATCCAGTGTACATCTTGCCACATGTATACAGTCCTTGAACAGCTGGTCGAGGGTGCATACTGCTGTGCAAGATGTGAGCACGTTGTGCATTTGGAAGCCCAAATCCTAGATCTAAATGTGCAGCTGGCAACACTGAGATCCATAGACAATATGGAAAGGAGTCTTCTGCTCACTGAGCAGACGCTCAATGGAACAGATGAGGGGGGGGATGCTAGGATGGAGCTGCAGGACACTGAAGTAGGAAGCTGGGTGACAGTTAGAAAACGGGGTAGAGGGAAGAGCACTAGGGAGGCTAGTTCTGATCTGGCACACCCCAATAAGTTTGCAAAGTTGGCAGATGAGGGGTTGTCAGTACAGGGATAGCACTGCTGCAGCCAGCCATGTCCTCTGAAAGCCGGGGGAGTGTCTGCTCCAGTAAGGGGGGAATTAGGATAGCAGGGCAGGCCAGACAGGTGCTGGTAGTGGGGGACTCAATTATTAGGGGAACAGATAGGGCAACCTGTCACAAAGACAGTGATCGTCGAACAGTGTGCTGCCTACCTGGCGCTCGAGTCCGACACATCGCTGATCGGGTTGACAGATTACTGGGAGGGCTGGTGAGGACCCAGCGGTCATGGTGCACATTGGCACAAATGACAAAGTTAGAGGTAGGTGGAAGGTCCTTAAAGACAATTTCAGGGAATTAGGCTGCAAGCTTAAAGCAAGGACCTCCAACGTGGCATTTTCTGAAATACTGCCTGTACCACGTGCCACACCAGAGAGGCAATGGGAGATTAGGGAGGTTAATAAGTGGCTCAAGAATTGGTGTAGGAAGGAGGGGTTTGGGTTCCTGGAGAATTGGGCCGACTTCTCAGTTGGCTACAGGTTCTATGCTAGGGACGGGCTGCACCTCAATGGGGAGGGTGCAGCTGTGCTGGGGGAGAAAATGGCTAGAAGGTTGGAGGAGTCTTTAAACTAGGGACTAGGGGGGAGGGTATTCATTTTATAGGAGGGGAAGGCAGTGCAGATAGAGACGTGGGCACAAATAATGAAATTGGGGGTGGGATGGCATGGTGGGTGGGGTTAGAACAGGTAATAATTTAAGAAAGAATAGAGGTTCAGAGAGATACATAAAGTGCATGTATACCAATGCCAGAAGCCTCACCAACAAAATGACGGAATTAGAATTAATTTTGTTGGAACATAATTATGACATGGTGGGGATATCTGAGACTTGGCTGGATGAGAGCCATGACTGGGCAGTTAATTTACAGGGCTATAGTCTGTTTAGGAATGACCGTAAAAATAAGCGAGGTGGGGGTGTGTATATGTAAAATCATCCTTGGTGTACAATAATAATAAATTATATTGTGGTACCGTGTTAGCCAGAAAAATCGATGTGAATACTTTTCCGTCCAATTATGACAAGAGCATTCTTAAGGTGATACCTTTATTGGCTAACCAGAAAATTATATGTTCGCTAGCTTTCAGAGCACAGTGGCTCCTTCTTCAGGCAAGATTACATTTGAAATAATAAGAAAGACACATCAGATGCTTACTATAGTAGGAAATTTGTTCAAGACCTGGGAGGTGTGATGCCTTCAAAGGAAATCGAATTAGCATTATCTTACAAATGGAGAGCTGGTGGGAATGTGTTACTATCTGGAGTCCTTCTGGTGAAGGTGTGAACTGTGTCTATGTAGTGAACCATATAACCAGGTGTTAAGTTGAGTCCTAGTGTCAAAGTATTGAACATCCTAATAAGTTTGAATTCCCATATTTTTCTCTCCCTGTCATCCTTAAAATGACCTTTTAGTATTAAGACTTTTAAGTCTGTCATACAATGTCCAGTTCCAGAGAAATGTTTTCCCACAGGCGTGTCCATTTCATTCCTGATCGTATGTCTGTGTAGATTCATCCTTGTTTGTAGTTTTTGCATGGTTTCCCCAATATAGATAGCTCCAGGGCACCTTGTGCATTGTATCATGTACACCACATTGGAGGACGTACATGAAAAGGAACCCATGACCTTATAGTCCTGATTTGTGTTTGGTACACGGACTGTATTTGTTGGTAATATGTGGGTACAAGTTTTGCATTTTTTGTTGTTACATGGGAATGTGCCAGTCACTGATGGTGACAAGAGGACACTTCTGACAAGAAGATTCCTTAAGTTAGGGGGCTGTTTGTAGGAGAGGAGTGGTAGTTCTGGGAATATGTCTTTCAATTTGTGGTCTCTGTGGAATATGGGTTGGAGATCAGCACCAATGGAAGCAAACAGACAACTCTTGGATATAAAATACTACACTCCACTTCAGGAAGATCCCACCAAACAATACACAGAGGAACTAACACGTATCATCAATGGATTTGATTCTACTTCATCCTCACTACTGGAACTAGTACCAGGCAATCCCAAAACAGGTACCTTCTACATGTTGCCTAAAATACACAAAGAAGGTAATCCTGGGAGGCCCATCATCTCTGGTATTGGGACTTTAACTGAGAATATCTCCGGCTGGGTGGAGAACATTCTGAAACCCTTGGTGAGGAGCACACCCAGCTATATCCAGGACACCACGGATATTCTTTGCAAATTGTCAGCGCTGGGCCCACTTCCAAGGGACACGATACTAGCCACCATGGACGTAGAGTCTCTCTATTCCAACATTCCTCATGAGGATGGAATCACAGCATGTAAATATTTCCTTCAAAATAACAATCTGGCCACAGAACCAACACTGCAATTCATCAGGTTTGTGCTTCATCACAACTATTTTTCTTTTGGGAACAATTTATACCAACAGTGCATGGGCAGCGCCATGGGAAGCAAAATGTCCCCACAATATGCCAACCTATTTATGGCGAAACTGGAGGAGGAGTTTTTATCATCTTGCCCTATTAAACCTCTTGCATACTTCCGCTACATTGATGATCTGCTAATAATCTGGACAGGCTCAAAAGATGATCTGCTCACCTTCCACAATAACTTCAACAAATACCACCCAACCATCAAGCTCACCCTCAACTTTTCAAAGTCTCAAATACATTTTCTGGACTTGACCATATACATCAAGGACAACGCCATACAAACATCAATTTACCATAAGCCCACAGGACGTCCAGCATACCTTAGATGGAACAGCTTTCATCCAAGACACACAAAAAAAATCCATCATCTACAGTCAAGCTCTGAGATATATTCGGATCTGTTCAGACAGTAAAGACAGGGAACTACAGCTGCTATCTCTGAGGAATACATTCCTACAACAAGGATACCATCCACTGGTAATAGATGAACAGATCCACAGGGCTACAAGAATCCCAAGAAGCAACCTCCTGGATTACAAACTGAGAGAGGACAACAACAGGGTACCTCTTGTGGTCACATACAACCCCCACATGAGCATCCTAAGTAAAATTGGTGCTGATCTCCAACCCATATTCCACAGAGACCACAAATTGAAATACATATTCCCAGAACTACCACTCCTCTCCTACAAACAGCCCCCTAACTTAAGGAATCTCCTTGTCAGAAGTGTCTTCTTGTCACCATCAGTGACTGGCACATTCCCATGTAACAACAAAAAATGCAAAACTTGTACCCACATATTACCAACAAATACAGTCCGTGTACCAAACACAAATCAGGACTATAAGGTCATGGGTTCCTTTTCATGTACGTCCTCCAATGTGGTGTACATGATACAATGCACAAGGTGCCCTGGAGCTATCTATATTGGGGAAACCATGCAAAAACTACAAACAAGGATGAATCTACACAAACATACGATCAGGAATGAAATGGACACGCCTGTGGGAAAACATTTCTCTGGAACTGGACATTGTATGACAGACTTAAAAGTCTTAATACTAAAAGGTCATTTTAAGGATGACAGGGAGAGAAAAATATGGGAATTCAAACTTATTAGGATGTTCAATACTTTGACACTAGGACTCAACTTAACACCTGGTTATATGGTTCACTACATAGACACAGTTCACACCTTCACCAGAAGGACTCCAGATAGTAACACATTCCCACCAGCTCTCCATTTGTAAGATAATGCTAATTCGATTTCCTTTGAAGGCATCACACCTCCCAGGTCTTGAACAAATTTCCTACTATAGTAAGCATCTGATGTGTCTTTCTTATTATTTCAAATGTAATCTTGCCTGAAGAAGGAGCCACTGTGCTCTGAAAGCTAGCGAACATATAATTTTCTGGTTAGCCAATAAAGGTATCACCTTAAGAATGCTCTTGTCATAATTGGACGGAAAAGTATTCACATAAAATCATCCTTAAAACCCATCCAGCGTGATATCTGTGAATCTAATGAAGATGTAGAGTCTCTGTGGGTGGAGATTAGGGGAGGGGGAAAAATAATAAATTACTGATAGGGGTTTGTTATAAGTCTCCAAAAATAATGGAACAACAGAGAATATCCTCGTAAAGCAAATAGATGAAGCAGCAACTCAAGGAGAAGTCATTATTATGGGGGACTTCAACTACTCTGAAATACCTTGGGGAACAGAAACCTGCAGTTCCAGCAAAGGTAATAAGTTTTTGGCAACTATGAGTGACAATTACCTTTCACAACTAGTTCAGGACCCAACAAGAGGGGGGGGCACTGCTAGACCTAATATTATCCAACAGGCCAGACCGCATATCAAATATAAGGGTTGGGGGTCACTTGGGTAACAGTGATCACAAAATAATAAGCTTTCATGTATCCTTTAATAAGATGTGTAGTCGAGGGGTTACAAGGACACTAAACTTCAGGAAGGCAAATTTCCAACGGATGAGAGATGATCTTGGTGCAATAAACTGGGACGATATCCTGAGACATAAAAATACACAAAGAAAATGGGAGACGTTTATTAGTATCCTGAATAGGACCTGTGCACAGTATATACCCTATGGGAATAAACATGCTAGAATTAGGAGGAAACCACTATGGCTAAATAGAGCTGTAAGGGGCGCAATAAGGGACAAAAAGAAAGCGTTTAGGGAATTAAAGCAAGTAGGTAGAGATGAGGCATTAAATAAATACAGAAGACTGAATAAATTCTGTAAAAAGCAAATCAAGACAGTAAAGATTGAGGCAGAGAGACTCATTGCCAGAGAAAGTAAAAATAATCCCAAAATATTCTTTACTACATAAATAGCAAGAAACTAAAAAATGATAGTGTTGGTCCCCTTAAAAATAGTCTGGGTGAAATGGTGGATGAGGATGAGGAAAAAGCCAATATGCTAAATGACTTTTTTTCAACTGTATTTACACAAGAAATTCCCATGACAGATAACATGATCAGTGATAAAAAAATTTCTCCATTAAATGTCACCTGCTTAACCCAGCAGGAAGTACGGCGGCGTCTAAAAATCACTAAAATTGACAAATCCCCGGGCCCGGATGGGATACACCCCCGAGTACTGCAGGAATTAAGTACAGTTATAGATAGACCATTATTTTTAATCTTTAAAGATTCCATAATAACAGGGTCTGTACCACAGGACTGGCGTATAGCAAATGTGGTGCCAATATTCAAAAAGGGGGCAAAAACTGAACCTGGAAATTATAGGCCAGTGAGCTTAACATCTACTGTGGGTAAAATCCTGGAGGGTTTTTTAAGGGATACCATATTGGAGTATCTGAGGCTGAATAACCTCATGACACATTATCAGCATGGGTTTACGAGGGACCGTTCTTGTCAGACTAATCTGATAAGCTTTTATGAAGGGGTAAGTTCAGGACTGGACCAAGGGAATGCAGTGGACGTGGTGTTCATGGACTTCTCAAAAGCTTTTGATACAGTGCCACACAAAAGGTTGATACATAAAATGAGAACAATGGGGATAGGGGAAAATATGTGTAAGTGGGTTAAGAACTGGCTCATGGATAGAAAACAAAGGGTGGTTATTAATGGAGCACACTCGGACTGGGTCACGGTTAGCAGTGGGGTACCACAGGGGCCAGTATTGGGGCCGCTTCTCTTTAACATATTTATTAATGACCTTGTAGGGGCATACAGAGTAGTATTTCAATATTTGCAGATTACACTAAACTGTGCAGGGTAATAAATACAGAGGAGGATAATTTTATATTACAGGAGGATTTATGTAAACTAGAAGCTTGGGCTGATAAATGGCAAATGAGCTTTAATGGGGATAAATGTAAGGTCATGCACTTGGGTGGAACAAATAAGATGTATAATTATGTGCTTAATTGTAAAACACTGGGCAAAACTGTCACTGAAAAAGACCTGGGTGTATGGGTGGACGACAAACTCACATTTAGTGGCCAATGTCAGGCAGCTGCTGCCAAGGCAAATAAAATAATGGGATGTGTCTCGACCACGCACCACAATTGTGGGTTACCAGGGCAATGGGGTACTCGGAGCCGAGCCCATGGAAGTCTATGGGATTTGTGTCACTGGCAGCGGTGGCTCGGTCCGTGGCCCTGGCGGTCAGGCGTATGATGGGGGGGGATTATTTACAGGGGATTGGTAGATAACAGTTCGTGACGCCACCTGTAGTTTTCTAGTCACTAAGACCAGCGCTGCTGTAGATCTCTGAGGGGATGTTATGGCAGCTAGATGACGGGTCCCCCACAGGTGGGACTGGTCCCTCAAAGTCTATGGTTATAATGATGTAGGGTGCAGATAAATGAATCAGTCTCACACCATCCAGCGTCTTTCCATACCTTTTACTTGTCAGATGTTTAGGCAGGTCCCGGGGAGCTGGTCGGGTGGAGACTGCACGTCCAGGTAACAGCAGAGCAGGTTAGAGGCCTCCTTAACTTTCAATATGATGAGTCCAACTAGCATGGAACTAAGTTAACTCCGAATACTCCAGCTAACTCCATAGCTGTACTGCCCGGTCAGCATTGTGGTGGAGCCTTCCATGTGGTGAGAACAGAGTCCTTCTATGCTAGGCCTACTAAAAGTCCTTGTTCCTCCTGACCCCGATTACGTACCGACACTTCAAGGGCTGCTTTCTGCGACCTAAGGTCCAGTAAGACTCTGGTTGTCCCGTTACTATGAGTGAATCAATAGCAACTCCTCGGTCCCCAGTGACCGGATAATTAGTGTAGGCAATTCACTACCTAAGGCACTGCTCCGTCCTCTCCACTGTGCCCTTCGCCCTGCTTTCCACTCTCAACACAGGCACTGCACACTTCCTAAGGTAGTACAAGTCAATACTTTCTTGCTTCTTCCTTGGAGCTTGCTGACAGATTCTCAGTATTCTCCTAGTTCAGGAACACATCAACTGAACTTCACTGTCCTTGGGACAGGCGACTGAAGTTTCTGCTGCAAACTTTCCTTTCTTCAAAGCTTTCTCTGCCTTCAGGTTAAGGAACAGCTCTGACTAGACTAGGATGAACTGGCTCACCCTTACTAGCCTCCACTTTATGAACTGCTGACAGGACCCAACTGAGTGGCTGTCTTTCACTTCACTTCCTGGAAGACTCCTCACTACTTCCCTCCTCTGCTGCATGTCACTAGCTTATATACCCTGAGGGTGTGTCTAAAGTGTGAATGGATGATGTGAGCTTTAACTGTTACCTTTCTGTGCAGACTCCAGGATAATGTGTGCCTTACATACCAGGGCTACACATCCCCCCTTGGTAAAACACAGCACTCCCGGGCTGTAAAATATAAAAAGAAAGACATTTTGTTTTGCATCCAAACAATTAACATCAAACTCTTCCCAGCAGGGAGGTGAGAAATTCTTAAACGTTGCATTATGGACAATAGAAAATACAAAAATATCAAATCATCAAGACATTCAATAAATACACATAGTATTCTTGTGAAGGACCCGCACCAAACCTTCAACGTGGGTCCTGGGTGGGCTGCAGGACATTTGACTGCAGACCTCGCTCAGTGCCACACCATAGGGTTTTATGTTCAGAGGTAAGTCAAGGCTTCGTGTGAAACCAAGACAAGGCACAAAGTGCAACTATTTACAGGATACAGTTTTTGGGCTGGCTCAGTCCTCAGCCACGCAGTCCATTATAAGACATTTTCAAGTAATTCACATTCTATCACAATACTCTAAATTCCTTCAAGTGCAATAAACTTCTTTATACAACTTTATACAATTGATCATAGATAATAACCCTTTTCTGAGTCATAATAAACTAGTTTGTTAGGACTACTGTTGATAACGAATAGGTAGCTTCCCTTTCGTTGTTCGTTCCGATCTACGTGGAGTAGCATCAGGTATATTGGTCTCTGATCTATCTGTTCTGCGTAACGACAAACTATAATACTGCCTCAATCTTTCTATGGATCTGGCAAGCGTACCGAGGGCTGGGCGGTGTGAGTCAGCTTCACCAGGGGATCCCATAGCATGGGGCGCTGCTTCCGGTGATTCTACTTCTTGAGGTTCTGCAAGCTGGGGTTCTGCTGGAATAGGTACCTCTAGAACTGGTTCTGTTGGCACAATGGGCATGACTGGAGGTGGAGTTTCCTCTTGTGGCTGATAAAACTGCAACACAGGAATGATTACCGCATCTCCCAGTCTGGGCCAATCCGCAGGTAAATCTCCCAGATCCGTGTGTATGACCTCCTCCTCACTTTCTTCTCGATTCACAATAGGGTTATCTTCCCGAAGCTTTAATGGCTCTGGACACAACTTTAAATGGTCTCTAGACACAGTGGCGGTCGTTCTTCCTCCATCCTTACTGATGATACAGACTTTTCTGTTATCATATTTGGAATCTTGTACGACATATGGTTCTTGTTCCCACTGGTTGTCCAACTTGTGCATCTTCCTTTTCCTTTTTAACACCATTTCTCCAGGCATCAAAGGCTTAGCGGGAGCATTCTTGTTGTAAATATTCTCCTGCTTTTCCCGAGCTTTATTAAGACTTTCTTCTACGCAGGCTTGCACTCTTCTGTATTGCTCTTGCCGATTTGTGTCCCAATTTCCAACGGTGTCGTCTGCCTCTGGTTCCACCACACCAAGTTCCAAGTCCATTGGCAGTCTTCCAGGCCTTGCTCTCATAAGGTAAGCTGGCGTGCAGTTGGTAGAACTCACTGGTATGTGGTTGTACAAGTCAACCAGGTCAGGTAACAATTCTGGTCACCGATTTCTTTCTTCCAGCGGTATGGATTTTAGCAAGTCAACGACAATGTGGTTCATTTTCTCGCAAAGGCCGTTGGTTTGGGGGTGGTATGGCGTCGTTCTAATTTTCTTACACCCATACAAGTGACAAAATTCCTTAAACAGATCCGCTTCAAAAGCAGGGCCTTGATCAGTCAGTACCTGCTCTGGATACCCATGCGGTCTGCAGAAGCTTGCTTGGAAGGTCCTTGCTGCCGTCACTGTGTCTGATCCTTGACGGGGATGACCACCAAAAATCTCGAATAATGATCCACCATAGTCAGGGCATATGAGTATCCAGACCTGCTTGGCGACAATTTGACGTGGTCCAAGGCCACGATCTCCAAGGGACGAGTCGTCCAGATAGGCTGCAGGGGTGCCTTCTGACTACCGTAGTCCTTTCGCCTGAGACCACAGGGTCCACAGTTCCGACACCACCTCTCGATGGAGCTGCGCATTCCTACCCAATAGAACCGGCACCTCAACAGGGTCTCCAGCTTTCTCCAGCCAAAGTGTCCCGCTTGATCGTGGTAGGCTTCTAACACCATTTGGACGTCTGCCTTGGGAACCACTATCTGCCATACCATTTCATGGGTCCTGGGGTTGACGTATCTCCTGCACAACTTCTCACGGTATAGGAACAACCGGCTTCTCTCATTCCACAGGAGCTTTGCTGACATAGGTGCATCTTTTTCCAAGGAGGAACCTTCCTGTCTTAACAACTCCTTGATACGGCTGACCACTGGATCGCTGTCCTGGGTCTCTTTCCAGCTGTGATGGGGTAAGGGATTTAATGTTGCACCATACTGCTTTCTGTGGACATGCTGCTCATGGATTATCCCATTTCGATGGAACGCAGGTAGCTCAATTTCTTCCAGGTCGTCCGATTCTTCTTCCGTGTCAGATTCATGTGGCATTCGGGACAATGCGTCGGCGTTAGCATTCTTACGGCCTGCCCGGTACTTGATGGTAAACTGGTAATTTGACAACCGAGCCATCCAACGCTGCTCCATGGCTCCCAGCTTGGCTGTTTCCAGGTGCGTCAACGGGTTGTTGTCTGTGTACGCCGTGAACTTGTTGGAGGCAAGGTAGTGCTTAAATCTTTCAGTAATGGCCCAGACCAGCGCCAGAAACTCCAGCTTGAAGCTGCTATAATTTTACGGATTCCTCTCAGTTGGCCTGAGTTTTCTGCTGGCGTAAGCGATGACTTTTTCTTGGCCATTCTGCTTCTGACTGAGAACTGCTCCCAAACCTTCATTACTGGCATCGGTGTACAGCAGGAACGGTTGGCTGTAATCAGGATAGGTCAAGATTTCATCACCTGTAAGGATCTCTTTCATCTTTTGGAATGCTTCAGCCTGTTCCTTACCCCAATTAAAGGGAGGGTTTCTGCTCTTTAGGGATTGTCCTACTAGGAGGTCCTGTAGAGGCGCTGCCTTCTTTGTGTAATCTTTCACGAACCTCCTGTAGTAACCCGTTAGTCCCAGGAACTGTCGCACTTCCTTGAGGTTCTTCGGCTCCGGCCATTTCTGGATGGCGGTGACTTTCTCTGGGTCCGGCGCTACTCCCTCTGAACTGACGATGTGCCCCAAGTATTGTACCTTCTGTTTGAGTAGATGGCATTTTGAGGGTTTCAACTTCATTCCGTACCTGGACAGGGATTCGAATACTTCTGCCAGGTGCTTCAGATGGTCCTCATATGTCTTGGAGTATACGATGACGTCATCTAGGTATAGCAGCACGGTTTCAAAATTGAGATGTCCCAGGCAATTCTCCATCACTCTCTGAAATGTTCCCGGGGCACTGCTGAGCCCAAACGGCATTCTGTCGAACTCACAGAGCCCCATTGGGGTGGTGAAAGCCGTTTTCTCACGATCCTCCTCAGCCACAGCCACTTGCCAGTACCCACTAGTCAGATCAAGGGTAGAAAAGTAGTTAGCCGTTTTCAGAGCAGCTAAGGACTCCTCAATTCGTGGTAATGGGTAAGCATCTTTATGTGTTATGCGATTCACTTGCCTGTAATCCACACACATTCTCATACTACCATCTTTCTTTTTAACCAGAACTAGAGGTGCTGCCCAGGGGCTACAACTATCCCTTATCACCCCGGCTTCCTTCATATCATGTAACATTTCCTTAGCTTTCTGATAATGGGCTGGAGGTATAGGCCTGTACCGCTCTTTGATGGGAGGGTGACCACCTGTAGGGATATGATGCTGTACTCCCTTAATGGCCCCAAAGTCGAGGGGGTGTTTACTAAACACTTGTGCGTACTCTTGTACCACCCGTAATACCCCTTGTTTCTGGTGGACGGGAGTGGTGTCTGTCCTGACATGGAGTTGCTGGCACCAATCCGCCACCTGAGTTGCCGGGTCATTATCCTCCGCTAGTTGGCGGGAGTCTAAGGACTCAGTCGGGAGAATGGAATTATTATCGACGGCATGTAATTTAGCAACTGTTGCATAACGGGGTAAATTTACTTCATCATCTCCCCAGTTGAGAAGCCGTACCGGTACTCTCCCATTTATCACTTCCACTACCCCCCTCGCTGTCATGAGTGTGGGTCTATGTTCTGAGCAATGGGGTTCTACTACTGCTTGGTAGTTTTGTCCTCTCAGACCTATGGCTGCCCTACACCATATTATCATTTCACTCATTGGGGGTATCACAATAGGATTCGAGTCGGTGACCCGTACATTACCAATTTCGCCGTCTGTAAGCTTCGCTTGCTGCTGACACATCAGGGCCCGGATCTCCCTCTGGATCACTCCCTTCTGCCTTGGTCGGGCGATCTCAGCGAGCTGTTGGAGTAGAAACACAACTTCTCCCAGACAGTTACTGATAATGTTAGTACCCAAAATTATATTTAAACCGTTCTCTTCATTTACAGTCTTTACTACTAGAAGCCCCTGGTCTTTCAACTCCTCTCTGCCCACTTTCACATCCACACTTTTGGTCCCGAGTACTTCCACAGGGAGACCATTAGAAGCATACACAGTAAAGTCAGGGCTCGGGGGTTGAAGACTATCCATAGACCAGAACTTTGTATATAGGGCATCAGGTATTATGGTCACCTGAGACCCAGTATCTAGCAACGCCGGAACTGCAATCCCATCCAGAATGATGGACAGGTAGGGTCGTCCACCCACGAACCTGCGGTTCCAATCTAAGGGGCCTGACGAGTCTCCACCTGGGTGTTGGCCCTCGGACCCAGGTTCTGCCCGTTTAAAGGACACTGTGTCGACATATGACCTTTCCGGTTGCAGCGGTAACAGATGATCTCCCGGCGAGGATGGTGCTGGTCAGGGGTTGCTCCTGGGGGTGGCGTTGTCCTCCTCCGGTGGGGCGACGTCCTCCTTCTCCTCCGGTTCATCCATGGGACATCCTCCGGGCAGTCGGCTAATAAGATCTTTCCTTCTTCCTCTTTCCGCAGCTGCAGGGCACTCATCACAGCAGCCAGATTTTTAGTCAACTGGCGCACCTCCGAGCGCAGACAGTCCAATTCACTAGGGGGCATCACCTGCGTTGTGGCTTCTGCCGCTAGCGGAGAAAAGGTGGTAACTGCCGGTTCCAGAGTGATTTCACCCTGGTGATGTTGGGTTGCCACTTCAGGTTTGCCCAGGGGTCGCAGTCCTTTTATTGCCATGTCCTTTAGGGCATCAAAGGTGGCATCTGGATGATCTAAAGACCACCAATTTACAGTTCTGCGTTCAGATTGGGACCTCAGTCCTTGCACAAATTGTTCTTTCAGCATCTTACTTTCATCAATGACACTTATGGTATTAACCTGCTTGAGGGCTCTCAGGGCCCCTTGTAGTCGGCAGGCATAGTCCCTTATACTGTCACTTGGTTGCTGTGAACAGTTGTAGAATGCCATCCGGAGATCTGTTTCGGTGCGATCTTCAAAAATGGCCTGTGACTTTAAGAGGATCGCAGGCACCAACTCCTGGTCCGTGGTAGCCCAAGTCTCCACTTCTCTCTCAGCAGCGCCAGTTAGCTGCCCTATTAATACTGCAGCTTTTTGCCTCTCAGACATAGAGTACATTTCCAGGACACTGCATATCTTCCGTTTGAATCCTGCTAAAGTGCCTGGCTCGCCGCTGTACTGGGGAAGCCATTTTGCCCCAGGCATATATGGGAGCGTTAGTGGCATGAGCGGGACTACCGGGCCGGGTGCTGGGCCTGCGCCCCCATCCGACGCTACAATGCCACGCGGCGCGGGGTCGGGGCCTCCGGCTGGGGCCGCACTGTCGGCCGGTTGTTGCGACATATTAGTGCCCCCTTGGTTAATCGGGGCCTACCGTTTCCAGAAGCTGCCGCTCCACAAGCACAGCGATGGGGACAGGACCTTCGTCGCAGGCGCTCTGATGTCAGAGCGTTCACTTCCTGTCGCAGGACCTGCCGCTGAGTCAGAGCCGGGGGCGTGTCCGAGACTCTGCGCGCCTTTCAGGTACGCCCACCTTCTTCTCCAGCGCCTCAGGGCGCGAATATGGCGGCAAATATGGCGGTATTTGGCGCCAAAAGCACAGACAGTCTTTTTCACCAAAACACTCCACAGGCACACAGGGCTCGCAATGCTGCAAGTTTTGGATCCTGTTCGTGACGCCAAGTTTGTCTCGACCACGCACCACAATTGTGGGTTACCAGGGCAATGGGGTACTCGGAGCCGAGCCCATGGAAGTCTATGGGATTTGTGTCACTGGCAGCGGTGGCTTGGTCCGTGGCCCTGGCGGTCAGGCGTATGATGGGGGGGGATTATTTACAGGGGATTGGTAGATAACAGTTGTGACGCCACCTGTAGTTTTCTAGTCACTAAGACCAGCGCTGCTGTAGATCTCTGAGGGGATGTTATGGCAGCTAGATGACGGGTCCCCCACAGGTGGGACTGGTCCCTCAAAGTCTATGGTTATAATGATGTAGGGTGCAGATAAATGAATCAGTCTCACACCATCCAGCGTCTTTCCATACCTTTTACTTGTCAGATGTTTAGGCAGGTCCCGGGGAGCTGGTCGGGGTGGAGACTGCACGTCCAGGTAACAGCAGAGCAGGTTAGAGGCCTCCTTAAACTATGATGAGTCCAACTAGCATGGAACTAAGTTAACTCCGAATACTCCAGCTAACTCCATAGCTGTACTGCCCGGTCAGCATTGTGGTGGAGCCTTCCATGTGGTGAGAACAGAGTCCTTCTATGTTAGGCCTAGCTAAAAGTCCTTGTTCCTCCTGACCCCGATTACGTACCGACACTTCAAGGGCTGCTTTCTGCGACCTAAGGTCCAGTAAGACTCTGGTTGTCCCGTTACTATGAGTGAATCAATAGCAACTCCTCGGTCCCCAGTGACCGGATAATTAGTGTAGGCAATTCACTACCTAAGGCACTGCTCCGTCCTCTCCACTGTGCCCTTCGCCCTGCTTTCCACTCTCAACACAGGCACTGCACACTTCCTAAGGTAGTACAAGTCAATACTTTCTTGCTTCTTCCTTGGAGCTTGCTGACAGATTCTCAGTATTCTCCTAGTTCAGGAACACATCAACTGAACTTCACTGTCCTTGGGACAGGCGACTGAAGTTTCTGCTGCAAACTTTCCATTCTTCAAAGCTGTCTCTGCCTTCAGGTTAAGGAACAGCTCTGACTAGACTAGGATGAACTGGCTCACCCTTACTAGCCTCCACTTTATGAACTGCTGACAGGACCCAACTGAGTGGCTGTCTTTCACTTCACTTCCTGGAAGACTCCTCACTACTTCCCTCCTCTGCTGCATGTCACTAGCTTATATACCCTGAGGGTGTGTCTAAAGTGTGAATGGATGATGTGAGCTTTAACTGTTACCTTTCTGTGCAGACTCCAGGATAATGTGTGCCTTACATACCAGGGCTACACAGATGCATTAAAAGAGGCATAGATGCTTATGAGGAGAACATAATTTTACCTCTATACAAGTCACTAGTGCGACCACACTTAGAATACTGTGTACAGTTCTGGTCTCCGGTGTATAAGAAAGACATAGCTGAACTGGAGCGGGTGCACAGAAGAGCGACCAAGGATATTAGAGAACTGGGGGGTCTGCAATACCAAGACAGGTTATTACACTTGGGGTTATTTAGTTTGGAAAAACGAAGGCTTAGAGGTGATCTTATTACAATGTATAAATATATGAGGGGACAGTACAAAGACCTTTCTAATGATCTTTTTACTCTTAGACCTGTGACGGGGACAAGGGGGCATCCTCTACGTCTGGAGGAAAGAAGGTTTAGCCATAATCACAGGCGCAGATTCTTTACTGTAAGAGCAGTGAGACTATGGAACTCTCTGCCGTCTAAATGTTGTAATGAGTGATTCCTTACTAAAATTTAAGAAGGGACTGGATGCCTTTCTTGAAAAGTATATTACAGGCTATATTCACTAGTTTCCTAGATACTGCGTTGATCCAGGGAGCTAGTCTGATTGCCGTATGTGGAGTCGGGAAGGAATTTTTTTCCCCAATGTGAAGCTTACTGTTTGCCACTTGTTTTTTTTTTGCCTTCCTCTGGATCAACATGTTAGGGCAGGTTAGGATAGGATATGGGTTGAACTAGATGGACTTAAAGTCTTCCTTCAACCTTAATAACTATGTTACTATGTTACTATGACGCCTCCAGACCATTCCATCAAAGTCTGCAATCACTACTTCCCTTCCGAGCCCAGACGTGCACCCATACAGTCGTTTTCTCACACATGTTGGGTATCAGCGTACTCAGGACAAATTGGACAACAACTTTTGGGGTCCAATTTCTCCTGTTACCCTTGTGAAAATAAAATATTGGGGGCGAAAAAATCATTTTTGTAAAAAAAAAAAAGGATTTTTTATTTTTACAGCTGTACGTTATAAACTTCTGTGAAGCACTTCGGGGTTCAAAGTGCTCAACACACTTCTAGATAAGTTCCTTGTGGGTCTATTTTCCAAAATGGGGTCACTTGTGGGGGGTTTCCACTGTTTAGGCGCATCAGGGGCTCTCCAAATGCGACATGACGCCCCCAGACCATTCCATCAAAGTCTGCAATCCAAAACGTCACTACTTCCCTTCCGAGCCCCGACGTGCTCCCATACAGTCGTTTACTCCCACATATTGGGTATCAGCGTACTCAGGACAAATTGGACAACAACTTTTGGGGTCCAATTTCTCCTGTTACCCTTGTGAAAATAAAATATTGGGGGAGAAAAAAATCATTTTTGTAAAAAAAAAAAAAAAGATTTTTTATTTTACGGCTGTACGTTATAGACTTCTGTGAAGCAGTTTGGGGTTCAAAGTGCTCACCACACATCTAGATAAGTTACTTGAGGGGTCAAGTTTCCAAAATGGTGTCATTTGTGGGGGGTTTCCACTGTTTAGGCAGATCAGGAGCTCTCCAAACACGACATGGCATCCAGCCAATTCTGCATTGAAAAAGTCAAACAGCTCTCCTTCCCTTCCAAACTCTGCCATGCACCCAAACAGTGGTTTACCCCCACATATGGGGTATCAGCGTGCTCAGGACAAATTGCACAATAACTTTTGGAGTCTTGTTACCCTTGGGAAAATAAAAATTGGGGTGAAAAGATCAATTTTGTGGAAAAAATATGATTTTTTAATTTTACATAATTCTATGTTATAAACTTGTGTGAAGCACTTGGGGGTTCAAATTGCTTACCAAAGATCTAGATAAGTTCCTTAGGGGGTCTAGTTTCCCAAATGGGGTCACTTGTGGGGGGTTTCCACTGTTTAGGCACATCAGGGGCTCTCCAAATGCAACATGGCGTCCAATCTCAATTCCAGCCAATTTTGGTTGGAAAAAGTCAAATGGTGCTCCTTCCATTCCGAGCTCTGCCATGCGCCCAAACAGTGGTTCCCCCCCACATATGGGGTATCAGCGTACTCAGGACAAATTGGACAACAACGTTTGGGGTCCAATTTCCTTGGGAAAAAATCAAAAATTTGGGACTAAAGGGGCGTGGCTACCGCCTGAACTGACAAGACGCACTAACTTGTGAGCTCCTGCAGCACCCTCTAATAACGACTATACACAGCATTTATTCTGGTCACCCCTAACTCCCAAGGTTGCTCTAAAGACCCGGGCACCGGAGGATGTCCACCAGGAGGAAGGGAAGCGGCAATTCAAGGAGATTGACGGACTTTTATCTGGCAGACCTTAAGGCAGAGAGATCCAACATGGCGCCCGCTCGCAACAAGTTGCAGCCTCTGTCCACAGGACCCACTAAGCGCTCTGCTGCCTCCTCTGCTGCTAGCCGCAGATCCCCACCTTCCCCGCCTGCCTCTGCACTTACTGCTGCGGCTACGGTGACAGGACCCCTCTCCACACCTCCAGCGTCTACATCTGCTTCGCCGCTTTCATCCTCGTCTGTGGGACGGAGCTCAGCCTCCATCATGGCACCGCACGCTGCTGAGACCGATGAACGCAGCCACTCTCCAGCTCCCAGCCCTGAGCAACATCATACAGGAGCTGATATGGATGTCACACTACAAACTGTGAGTAATGCTGCTGCTGCAGCTACAGATCTGCTTTCCTCAGCCCCAGCTTCAGCTCAGCCCGTTACAGAGCATTATCTTAAAGAGCTTATAATGGCTCTGAACACATCTCTCCAGAGTAAACTGGATGGGCTGCAACAATCTATGGATAAATCGCTCACAGGAGTGTTAACAAGAGTGAGTGGAGTAGAAGACAAAGTGGGGGAGGTGATAGAATCACACAACAGTTTGCTTGATGCCCACTATGCACTACAGGATGAAGTCACTGCGCTGCAAACCAAATTGGTGGACTTAGAGGACAGAAATCGCAGGAACAACCTGAAGTTAAGGGGAGTCCCTGAATCTGTTCTAAATAATGATCTCAGGGACTATGCGACTACTCTGTTTAAAGCTTTATTGCCTGCTGCCACATCTCGCGATCTTACCCTAGACAGAATACATCGCCTGCCAAAAGCGAAATTTCTTGCAAAAGACATTCCCCGAGATGTGATTCTTAGGGTTCACTACTTTCATATCAAGGAGGAATTACTGCTTTCCGCGCGAAAGAACTCTCCCCTGCCTGATCCTCATTCTGACATCCAGATTTACACGGACCTGTCGCGAGCTACCCTGCAGGCACGTCGCAATTTAATGCCTATTACCAATGCACTGCGTGCCTCGGATGTGCAATACAAATGGGGATTCCCCACGAAAATCATTTTTCGCTATCGTAATGAGACTCATGTAGTTTCAGCTTTGAAGTCTGGCTGTGCCCTGCTGGACTCCTTAGGCATCAAGGTGGATTATCCCGAACACTCTTCCCCGGACGCGAGGCCCGCGAAAGCGATCGCTGACTGGTTTCATCAATCCTCACGTCGCTGAACATCAATAGCCGGTCTCCCGCATTCTTTTCTTCCTCGGGTTAATGCCCGCTTTGCACTTAAAAGTTGACCAGACACTTTCCTGCATATAGGGGGTGTTCAGGCTGGTTGGTTTGAACTTTGCCCTCAGTTGAAATTCCGAGTGATAGTTCATTAGGGAGCACACAGTATGCCTAGTGCTCTCTTGCTACACTGTTTACTACTGTTTTTGTTGTCTTCCCCTACCCTTTTGTGTCTTCCCTTTTTCCCTTCCACAGAGTCCTGATTCTATATGCTCACGTTCCTCTGCTGACACCCTGGCAAACCTATAAAGATCCTCCACACCTGATGTTTGGCCTTCTACTGTATCCTAGAGATGGTAACGCATTTCCTGACTTTCTTTCCCATGGCTGTGTCGGTATGGTCTATTAATGCGAAAGGTCTCAGTTCTCCTTATAAACGCTCTCAGCTCTGGCGAGATGCAATATCTTCTAAAGCTGACGTGATCTTTGTACAGGAGACCCACTTCCGCATTTCAGACTCTCCGGGGTTGAGCAATACCAGGTTTCCACAGGCATTTTTTTCTTCATTTACTAAAAAGAAAGCTGGTGTTGCGGTTTTGTTCCAGGCAGGCACAGACTTTAGCTGCAATATTTCCTATTGTGATCCGGGAGGTCGATATATCATTCTGGTGGGCAACATTCAATCGACACCAGTCACCTTTATAAACGTATACGCTCCAAACTCCCACCAAATCCGTTTCCTTAACAAGGTCATGCGCAAGGTTCGACAGATGGCGGTGGGTAGCATCATCATGGGGGGAGATTTCAACCTGGTTCCGGACCGCTCGGTGGACTCCACTGGTTCGCGGAGAGGCCCGGTAACATGCCTCCAACACTGGCTACACTCCCAGGAACTTTTCGACACCTTTCGTTGTCTTAACGCTGGTTCCAGGGAGTATTCCTTCTATTCGTCACGACACAGATCTTTTTCACGTATCGATCTTTTAGTGGTTGATAGGTGGACTCTTCCGGCCATTGCTGAAGCGAGTGTTGGAACCGACCACGCCCCTGTCCGACTGCTCTGGTCTTTGCGACCTCCCCCAACCATGAATAGAACTTGGCAAAACAACATCTCCTTCTATTCGGACCTTGATTCGGTGTCACTTCTCACGAAACATATCACGGAATACTTTGCCCTTAACTCCATTGCCGATACTAGTCCCGTCACGCTTTGGTTTGCCCACAAACCGGTCATTCGGGGTATTTTAATCCAATTGGGCGCTCGCCGTAAAAAGCTACTAACGCATACCATGGATAAGCTACTTGCAGACGTTAAACATGCTGAACAACAGCTGCAGTCGCAGTCCTCCATTGCCAACCATAGAGCTCTAATGGACTGCCGACACAAACTTCAACTATTTCTACTTTCAATGCATGACAAACATATCACAACACTGAAAGCCACACACTACTCCTCAGTGAACAGAACTTCACGGTACATGGCAAATAAACTGAAGCAAAAGCGCATAAAAACCTCCATACCATACTTAATAGATGACCGAGACCCTTCGCAGAAAATCTCCCACCCAAACGATATTGCGCAAAAATTCTGCCAATTTTACGAAACTCTATATAATTTAAAAGACGATCCCACCACTGCTCAGCCAACCTCGCACGCCATAGATTCCTTTCTGGATTCTGTGAATCTCCCACAAGTTCCCATAGATAAAATAGCTTTTCTCAATGCTACCTTTTCCACCGACGAAGTCCTCCATGCTATCCAGCATGCTGTCCGCGGGAAGGCCCCAGGGCCTGATGGCTTCTCAACGGAATATTTTCAAACATTTTCTACTATCCTGCTACAACCCATGACTGCTATGTTCAACTCCATACGGCGATCCTCCACTCCGCCCCGCAAATTCCTATCGGCCACAATAACCACAATACCAAAATCCGGTAAACCACCCAATACCCCGGGCAACTTTAGGCCCATCTCTTTATTGAATATAGATACGAAGCTATACGCCAAGATTCTTGCCAGTAGATTGTTGACGGTCCTGCCGTTACTTATTCACAATGATCAAGCTGGCTTTGTTGCTGGTAGGCAGACCTCTGACGCCACACGCAGGATACTGAACCTACTGCAGCACATGGGTCGAGAGCGGGAGCCTTCTCTGCTGCTTTCTCTGGACGCGGAGAAGGCGTTCGACCGCATACACTGGGGTTATGCCTTCAGAGTTTGGAGAGATTTGGCTTCGACGAACCATTTATTCGTTCAGTCAAATCCCTGTACTCGTCCCCATCCGCTAGGGTTCTTGCCGGTGGCGCCCTGTCTCCCTCCTTTGTAATAACGAATGGTACCCGACAGGGTTGTCCCCTGTCCCCTCTTTTATTCGATATGATAATGGAACCCGTGGCTGAAAAAATCCGAACTGAGCTGCGGGTCAGAGGGGTGGCAGTGGGGGGTCGTCAGCATAAAATTAGTCTATATGCGGATGACGTCATATTGATGTTGAACGATCCGTTACCCTCGTTAAGGGCAGCTTGTACAATCTTGGATGAATTCAGTTCCATCTCCTTCTACAAGATTAATTACACCAAATCCAACATACTTGGGATTCATATTCCATGGAATCTCAAACAGGCCATTACCACTGAATTTAACCTCCAATGGGCGGAATCGCAGATCTGACACCTCGGTGTAGATTTGCCAGCCAACTTTAAATACCTGCTGCCCATCAATATGTCTTCCTTGCTAAAATCCATCCAGAATGACATAGACTCTGTACGTAAAGTAGAACTTTCCTGGCTGGGCCGTGTTATGGCTTATAAAATGATTTCCCTTCCTAAAGTGCTGTATATTTTTAGAGCCCTGAATATACCCTTTGCAGCCAGGCACATTCATACTCTGCAGAAACAGTTGTCCAGCTTTGTTTGGGATAGGGGTAAACCACGTGTCTCCACAATAATTCTACAGAAAGCTAGAGATCATGGCGGAGCTGGGTCCCAAACCTCCTGGCATATTATCATGCCACTCTTATACGACAATCGCGGCACTGGTGGTCTGCCTCCACGCATTCATCTTGGCCGCTGATCGAAAAAAACGGTATATGGGCGGGAAGACATGGGTAACCAACTTTTGGCTTATCTCATAACTAAAGTTAAATCTTCACTGCCCCTCTCTACTGTAAAAGCGACGTTTCAAATCTGGGAATTGCTGAGTACTAAACTTCGAGATGACTTCGTAGTCACCGCGGCTAACTTGCCTGTTAGGGTCCTTCAGTCTTGCATTCAAGATCTGGACTGTCGTAATTGGGATAAATTGGGAATAACGACATGGGGCGACGTAATGAACTTTTCTATGATGGGGGAAACCCCTCCCTTAACCGCTTTCCACCTCACTAAAGCCCGCTCGTTTCTGTCGTCAGAAATATTGCAACGTACTCTGCCCCTCACGGTCTTCAATTATGTCTCTAATATTCGGATCTCCGATCGCCTTATATCCACTCGGAACCTTTACAACCTATTTAATGATGATACGGTCCTTGTTAAATCACGCCATATGGACAACTGGGAGTCTGATTTCGGCAAACGATATTCCGATACTCAGTGGTCATCAGCTATAAAATGGGCCAAACAATCATCCCACTCCGCCACTTTGGGGGAATCGCACCTAAAATGCATCACTAGATGGTATTTCACTCCCTCCAAACTGGCAACATTTTTTTCAAACACGTCCGACAGGTGCTGGAGACTCTGTGGAGACAAAGGTACCATCCTACATATATTCTGGTCCTGCCCTTTGATTAAAACATTTTGGAGGGACGTGATTCACCTTATTGATCAGGTCTTTGGATATCAGATATCCGATGACCCATCGCTGTTGCTGTGCCTGCTTGGAATAGATGACATACCTTTAAAAATACGTAGACTTATTGGTCACATGCTTCTCTCAGCTAAAACTCTGGTTGCTCAGCACTGGAAAACGCCTCTCTGCCCCTCAGTGTCTCAGCTAACGCAGAAACTCCAAGATCATTATACATTGGAGACCTTATTTGCCAAACGTTCTAATACACTTGTCAGATGTGAACACATTTGGGCCCCTTGGAAGGCCTTTTACCGTTCGATACAGAATGATTAGAGCCCTATACTATGCTCCTGTTCGGACTCATATCCTTCATTGCTCCTTCCCATACTCCCTTCCCCGCCTAATGTAATCCGTTTGTCCTGTCTGTCTTGGTCTTTGTTTTTTTTTTGTCTTGGTTCTTGTTGTTGTTGTTGTTGTATTTGTTAAACTTAAGCTTCTCTCAAGGTCCCTAGCCAAGCAACATCGCTGCACATTTAGTAGCTTTGAGCGAGTCCTAGTTCTGCTTGACTAATACTGTAGGACATCACAGGATGGGTTGCTCAATCGTATTATTCTATGATTGTATAGTGTAAACATGTGAGATGTTTCAACGCTATTTATGATCCATGGTGCCTATAACATGTATAAATGTACATATTGGACCTATTGTCCACATGTGGACAGTTGTATTGTAGAAATTCTAACTTGCCTAATAATTTGGAACAGTGCATTTTGAGTTTTTATTCATTTTGGAGATTATACTGTTATCATTGGGAGGTTTCTTCAATAAAATTCGATGTATACTCTAACGGGTGATGACTTTTTTAGACTGACTGTCATTTGCACCGACCACTTAGTAAAATCAGAGAAAAATATCATTTACATAATAATTTGGAACATGGTGTAAAGATCTGCTTCTTTTTCATATAGTGCTAACATATTCCGCAGCGCTTTACAGTTTGCATACATTATCGTCGCTGTCCCCAATGGGGGCTCACAATCTAGATTCCCTATCAGTATGTTTTTTAGGAGTGTGGGAAGAAACCGGAGCACCCGGAGGAAACCCACGCAAACACGGGGAGAACATACAACCTCCTTGCAGATGTTGTCATTGGTGGGATTTGAACCCAGGAATCCAGCGCTGCAAGGCTGCAGTGCTATCCACTGAGCCCCCGTGCTGCAATACAACACAGGGACTGTTAGGCATTGTGTCTACATACAGTGGTGGCCAAAAGTATTGTCACCTCTGCAATTCTGTCAGATAATACTCAGTTTCTTTCTTAAAATTATTGCAATCACAAATTCTTTGCTATTTTTATCTTCATTTAATTTGATTGCAAGCAAAAAACACAAAAGAGAATGAAGCAAATATCAAATCCTTGATCATTTCACACAAAACTCCAAAAATGGGCCAGACAAAAGTATTGGCACCCTCAGCCTAATACTTGGTTGCACAACCTTTAGCCAAAATAACTGCGAACAACCGCTTCTGGTAACCATCAATGAGTTTCTTACAATGCTCTGCTCGAATTGTAGACCATTCTTCTTTGGCAAACTGCTCCAGATCACTGATATTTGAAGTGTGCCTTCTCCAAACTGCCATTTTGAGATCTCTCCACAGGTGTTCTATGGGATTCAGGTCTGGACTCATTGCTGGCCACCTTAGAAGTCTCCAGTGCTTTCTCTCAAACCATTTTATAGTGCTTTTGGAAGTGTGTTTTGGGTCATTGTCCTGCTGGAAGACCCATGACCTCTGAGGGAGACCCAGCTTTCTCACACTGGGCCCTACATTATGCTGCAAAATTTGTTGGTAGTCTTCAGACTTCATAATACCATGCACACGGTCAAGCAGTCCAGTGCCAGAGGCAGCAAAGCAACCCCAAAACATCAGGGAACCTCTGCCATTTTTGACTGTAGGGACCGTGTTCTTTTCTTTGAATGCCTCTTTTTTTTCCTGTACACTCTATGTTGATGGTTTTTCCCAAAAAGCTCGACTTTTGTCTCATCTGACCAGAGAACATTCTTCCAAAAAGTTTTAGGCTTTCTCAGGTAAGTTTTGGCAAACTCCAGCCTGGCTTTTTTATGTCTCTGGGTAAGAAGTGGGGTCTTCCTGGGTATCCTACCATACAGTCCCTTTTCATTCAGACGCCGATGGATAGTATGGGTTGACACTGTTGTACCCTCTGACTGCAGGGCAGCTTGAACTTGTTTGGATGTTAGTCGAGGTTCTTTATCCACCATCCACACAATCTTTTGTTGAAATCTCTCATCAATTTTTCTTTTCCTTTCACATCTAGGGAGGTTAGCCACAGTGCTATGGGCTTTAAACTTCTTGATGACACTGCGCACGGAAGACACAGGAACATTCAGGTCTTTGGAGATGGACTTGTAGCCTTGAGATTGCTCATGCTTCCTCACAATTTGGTTTCTCAAGTCCTCAGACAGTTCTTTGGTCTTCTTTCTTTTTCTCCATGCTCAATGTGGTACACACAAGGACACAGGACAGAGGTTGAGTCAACTTTAATCCATGTTAACTGGCTGCAAGTGTGATTTAGTTATTGCCAACACCTGTTAGGTACCACAGGTAAGTTACAGGTGCTGGTGATTACACAAATTAGAGAAGCATCACATGATTTTTCAAACAGTGCCAATACTTTTGTCCACCCCCTTTTTTAGGCTTGGTGTGGAATTATATCCAATTTGGCTTTAGGTCAATTCTTTTTGTGTTTTTTCATTGAAGACAAATTAAATGAAGATAATAATACCAAAGAATTTGTGATTGCAATCATTTTCAGGAAGAAACAGAGTATTATCTGACAGAATTGCAGGGGTGCCAATACTTTTGGCCACCACTGTATGGAGATGCAACTGCTGGTCTGGTGATTCTGGGGCCACAGAGGACTTGACAGGTTCCCTTTAGATACACTGTGTGCACAATTATTATTCAATTGAATATTTTGAACTTATAATTTTTATGCATATTCTTCAAGTCAAAGCTGTATAAATTTCAATGTTTATTGGATTGAAGCAGATCAGGTGATGTGTATATGTATAATGAAGAAGGATTTGGCCTAAGGATCCAACACCTTTTATCAAGGTGTGCAGAATTATTAGGCAGCTGGGAAAAATGTCCCAAAAAAAGACCTACCTGACTCTAAAAAGTCAAAAATTGTTAAAAAAAAGTCTTACAAACGGATGCACCGCTCTTGAAGTTGCTAAGATATTAGTGTGTGATCCCAGAACCATTAAAGTTTTGTTGAAAATATTCAAAAGGGTGTCAAAAAACCTGTTGAGAAACAAATACGCACCTTAACTTCCAAAGATTTGAGAATCAAATGTGAAGCAACCAGAAACCCATTATCTTCCAGTGCTGTCATATTCCAAAATTCCCTGGTGTGGCTGAATGTATAAGGTGTTCAGTGCTCAGACACATTGCCAAGTTAAGGAGGCCTGAAACCTGACCACCTCCAAACAAAAAATATAAGTTGAAATGTCAAGACTAGGCCAAAGTCTTCATGGACTGATGAGATGAGTGACACTTCAAGGACCAGATGAATGAGCGTGGCTGACTAAGTAATGGGCACATTCCTCCACTTAATCTCAGATGGCAGCAAAGAGGAGGTGGGGTACTGGAATTGGCTGGTATTATTAAAGATGAGCCAGTTGAACCTTTTCGGGTTGAAGATGGACTCAAAATCAACTTCCAAACGTACTGCCAGTTGTCAGAAGACACTTTCGTTAACCCCTTCATGACCCAGCCTATTTTGACCTTAAAGACCTTGCCATTTTTTGCAATTCTGACCAGTGTCCCTTTATGAGGTAATAACTCAGGAATGCTTCAACGGATCCTAGCGATTCTGAGAATGTTTTTTCGTGACTTATTGGGCTTCATGTTAGTGGTAAATTAGGTCGCTAATTTTTGCGTTTATTTGTTTAAAAAAATGCAAATTTGGTGAAAATTTTGAAAATTTCGCAATTTTCAAATTTTGAATTTTTATTATGTTAAACCAGAGAGCTATTGAGTCGCACGTACCAGGGCTTTGAGGTACTCGGCACCGAGCCCGTTGATTTCTATGGGGGATGTCACGGGTAGCACAGCTCGGTCCGTTGCCCTGGGCGCTCACTATAAAGGGGGATATTTACAGGGGATTGTAGAAATGTTCGTGACGCCACCTGTGGTTCCTGGTCAGGATGACCAGCGCTGCAGTGTAGATCCTCTGAGGGTTTGGGGCAGCAAGGTGTTAAGTCTCCCACAGGTGAGACTGATCCCTCGGAGCATATGGCGGTGTAGAGGTGCAGGAGCAATAATGCAGACACACACAAGACAGTCTCTTTCGGTACCTTTACTGGTGGTAGATTCAGGCACGTCCCGGGAAGCTGCTCAGGGTGGAGGATGCACGTCCAGTAATCCACTGAGTAGGTGTAGGTCCTCCTTACGTCTTCATATGTGTGAGTTTCTGACTTGCATGAAACAAAGCCTAACTCCGTGTGAAACAGCTACGCCCAGCTGACATTGTGGTGGAGCCTTCTTTTGGACAGAACTAAGTCTCTATCTGCAGCGTCCTGCTAGACTCCTGTTCTTCCTGACCCCGGTTACGTATCAGCACTGTTGGGCCCCTCTGAGACCTGTAGTCCAGCAGGGTCTCCGGTTTTTCCCACTAGCCGTGAAGGTACTAGCAAGCTCGGACCCGGTGTCCGGTAGTGCAGAGTGGAGGTAAGCTATCGTTGCTATTTCTCCTCAGTCACTCTCTTTCCCTTTTACCACTTGCCTGTCGTCCTACTCACACCTTTAACATAAGCACAACAGCAGTAGATGTCAGCTTCCTTCCCTTCACCGCTCTCCAAGCGTCGGCACGCTTACTTTCTGAAACGCTCACTGTTGGAATCTCAGTGGACTCAACCTTGACCAGACCAAGTGGCAATCCTTCCCACTACACTGGACTCCACGATGTAAGCTGAGTGTTTGCTGAAGTCCTCAGGCTTTCAGATAAGTCTTTCTTTCTGGCTAGAGTTCCCTCTCAGAATGTCTGAGGTAACTAGCTCATCTGCTCTCCAACACGCTCTGACACAGACTAGTGTAATCTGAGCTCTGAGCTAGAATGTCTAGAATGTCTACTCCTCTATCTCTCCACACCCTTATATACCTGCGTAATCTAAAGGGCTCCCTCTGGTGGTACCAGGAAAATGTGGAGTGTGAATGAATATCAGGTGATTGTGAATTACCTTCCATGCATCCTCCTGGGTAACATGTGGCACCAAGCGCAGCTGGGCTACACATCCCCCCTAGTTAATATCAGCACTCCCGGGCTGAAAAAGAAAAACAGTTTTTATAACATCAATAACATAACTCATCCCTTGCGGGAGGTAAGGATACTTCAAACGTTACAATGTGTACAAATGGCAAATAGAAAATATCAAAATACTTTCACAGTGCAAATAAATACAGGATTCTTGTGGAGGACCAGTACCAAACCTCCCACGGTGGTCCTGGGTGGGCTGCAGGACTTCTCTGCTGCAAACCTCACTCAAGGCCACACCATACGGGTTTTTCTTCAGAGGTAGAATGGCTTACGTAAAACCAAGATGGGGCACTGAGTGCCAACTTTTTACAACACAGTTCTGTGCTGCAAGAGTCCTCAGCACGCAGTCCTTCAAAATAGCATTTCACATATCACATTAACACTTTACCCAACTGGGGTACAATACTTCAAGCATGTAAACATCATCATATAACATTTTCAATAAAGTGCAATTCTTCATAACTTTCTACAGTTCAGTAAACCCTGTCCGGGTCCTACTGTTCTTCTTGGAACATTGCAGCATCTTCCATACCGGCGGCTGGAAGCATACTGTGCGTTCTGTAACGCATCACAATAAGATCGTGTCCTGCTACCAGTGTCTGTGTAGCTACAGTTCTCATTTCAACTCTGACTTTGCGATTTCCTGGAGGCCTGACAGGTGCCTCACTTATGCTTAGGCTCTGCAGCGTTTCCAATGGTGACGTAGATGTGCGGTCTAGCTCAGTTGAGCGCGCACTTGCAGTCGCTGCGCTCTTTAGTGATGCAGAATGGAACGCAGGTGCACGGAGTGGCTCAGTAGAGGGCGCATTTGCAATTGTTGCGCTCTTTAGTGTTGCAGAATGGGACGCAGGATAGAACGCAGGTGCGCGGCCGGGCGCTGATGTGGCTGGGGCCTGGGACGCTGAGATGCGGGGTGCGTTGCTGGCTTCAGGGACTGGGTCGCTGATTCGGGAGACATTCAGGGCATACCACCCCTTAAGACCCCAGTGCCGCGTGTAGGTGACAACATCCCCTTTTAGCAGGTTAGACTCTACATCACAGCAATGAACAAAGATCTTCTGAGAGAGCCCGGGCTCGCGTATGAACCCCCAACCTCCTCGGAACTTAGAGGCACACACCGTCCCCTGGCGCCGCGGTTCCCGGAGCGTACCTTTGTCTCGCCGGACGATCTCCTTGTCTGCAAGATCTTTCTCCCGGTACCTCTGGCGAAGCTGCCGCGCCTCTCGCTGCTCCTGCCGCCGCCGCTCCTGCCCACGGCGTCTCCACTCGTTCTCCTTCTGGGCGGCGTATTCCACGTCGTCCAGGTGCTCCATCTCCTCCCAGTCGATCTCCATCGCCAGTGACTGGGGATCCTCCGGTGTCCCTACCGTGAGATAGCTTTCCGTTGCGGCCTCTGGTTCCAGGCCTGGCTGGCGTTCCGGTCCGGGTAAGGCCTCCTCAGCCTCCTTCCCTCCCGCCGCGTCCTCGGCGGAGTCAGGATCAGCTCTTTTGGGGCCGGCCTCCGGCTCTTCCTCAGCCGCTGGTTCCAGTGGTGGCGCAGGTGATGGTTGTGCATCCAGGGGGGAGAGCAGCGCGTCCCACAGCAGCCGCTGTTTCAGGGCACGCCAGCTCTGCTCCATCGCCTCCATCTCTGCACGTTGTCGGGCCATATCCCTCAGCGCCTCATCCAATTCATCCACTCTCTGCATTCTCAGGTCGTTCTCCCGACCTGGGGACGGTTCAGGCACAGGCAGCAGCTCCTCAGGGAACGGGTCTGCGCACCGCCATTCCACCACACAGCGTCTCCTGTCCTTCCGCCATCTCACTCCAGGCCAGACTGTGTGTTTTATCTGGAACACTCTGGATTTTTCCGTGGAGGCGGGACTTTCGCTTTCTCTTCTTAGCATGGAGGATGAAGAGGAGGCGGATCTCCCTTGCAGTGGGGCAGGCTCGGACATTGTAGTAAAATTTAGACAGGGCGCCCATTACTTTTGCGCCACAGGGGGGGCCACGCCCACGAATGCACGCCCCTCTTCTTCACCAGCGCCTCAGGGCGCGAATATGGCGGCAAAATGGCGGAAAATGGCGCCAAAAATCACAAAAACGCAACACAGTCTTTTTGCACAAAACAGTCCATTCCAGGCACACAGGACTCACATATTGCGAGCTTCGGATCCTGTTCGTGACGCCAAGTTAGATGAGTCGCACGTACCAGGGCTTTGGGGTACTCGGCACCGAGCCCGTTGATTTCTATGGGGGATGTCACGGGTAGCACAGCTCGGTCCGTTGCCCTGGGTGCTCACTATAAAGGGGGATATTTACAGGGGATTGTAGAAATATTCATGACGCCACCTGTGTTTTCCTGGTCAGGATGACCAGCGCTGCAGTGTAGATCCTCTGAGGGTTTGGGGCAGCAAGGTGTTAAGTCTCCCACAGGTGAGACTGATCCCTCGGAGCATATGGCGGTGTAGAGGTGCAGGAACAATAATGCAGACACACACAAGACAGTCTCTTTCGGTACCTTTACTGGTGGTAGATTCAGGCACGTCCCGGGAAGCTGCTCAGGGTGGAGGATGCATGTCCAGTAATCCACTGAGTAGGTGTAGGGCCTCCTTACGTCTTCATATGTGTGAGTTTCTGACTTGCATGAAACAAAGCCTAACTCCGTGTGAAAAAGCTACGCCCGGCTGACATTGTGGTGGAGCCTTCTTTTGGACAGAACTAAGTCTCTATCTGCAGCGTCCTGCTAGACTCCTGTTCTTCCTGACCCCGGTTACGTATCAGCACTGTTGGGCCCCTCTGAGACCTGTAGTCCAGCAGGGTCTCCGGTTTTTCCCACTAGCCGTGAAGGTACTAGCAAGCTCGGACCCGGTGTCCGGTAGTGCAGAGTGGAGGTAAGCTATCGTTGCTATTTCTCCTCAGTCACTCTCTTTCCCTTTTTCCACTTGCCTGTCATCATACTCACACCTTTAACATAAGCACAACAGCAGTAGATGTCAGCTTCCTTCCCTTCACCGCTCTCCAAGCGTCGGCACGCTTACTTTCTGAAACGCTCACTGTTGGAATCTCAGTGGACTCAACCTTGACCAGACCAAGTGGCAATCCTTCCCACTACACTGGACTCCACGATGTAAGCTGAGTGTTTGCTGAAGTCCTCAGGCTTTCAGATAAGTCTTTCTTTCTGGCTAGAGTTCCCTCTCAGAATGTCTGAGGTAACTAGCTCGTCTGCTCTCCAACACACTCTGACACAGACTAGTGTAATCTGAGCTCTGAGCTAGAATGTCTACTGCTCTATCTCTCCACACCCTTATATACCTGCGTAATATTATTGGTACCAGGAAAATGTGGAGTGTGAATGAATATCAGGTGATTGTGAATTACCTTCCAAGCATCCTCCTGGGTAACATGTGGCACCAAGCGCAGCTGGGCTACACACTATGTGACCCAAAATAGTTGATAAATAACATTTCCCACATGTATACTTTACATCAGCACAATTTTGGAAACCAAATTTTTTTTTGTTAGGAAGTTATAAGGGTTAAAAGTTGACCAGCGATTTATCATTTTTACAACAAAATTTACAAAACCATTTTTTTAAGGACCACCTCACATTTGAAGCCACTTTGAGGGCTCTATATGGCAGAAAATACCAAAAAGTGACACCATTCTAAAACCTGCACCCCTCAAGCTACTCAAAACTACATTCAAGAAGATTATTAACCCTTCAGGTGCTTCACAGGAACTAAAGCAACGTGGAAGGAAAAAATGGACATTTTAATTTTTCCAACAAAAATTTTCTTTTAGCATCAATTTTTTAATTTTTACATAGGCAACAGGATAAAATGATCCTAAAATTTGTTGGGCAATTTCTCCTGAGTACACCGTTACCTCATATGTGGTCATAAACCACTGTTTGGGCGCACGACAGGGCTCAGAAGGGAAGGAGCGCCATTTGACTTTTTGAATGGAAAATATGCTGGAATATTTAGCGGTTGCCATATCGCATTTGGAGAGTCCCTGTGTGCCTAAACATTGGAGCTCCACCACAAGTGACCCCATTTTGGAAACTTGACCCCCAAAGGAACTTATCTAGATGCATAGTGAGCACTTTGAACCCCCAGGTGCTTCACAAATTGATCCGTAAAAAAAAGAAAGTCCTTTTTTTTCACAAAAATTTTCTTTTAGCCTCAGTTTTTTCATTTTCACATGGGCAACAGGATAAAATAGATCCTAAAATTTGTTGGGAAATTTCTCCTGAGTACACCGATACCTCATATGTGGTCATAAACCACTGTTTGGGTGCACGGCAGGGCCCAGAAGGGAAGGAGCGCCATTGGAAAAATTAGCTCCAATTGTTAGCGGACACCATGACGCGTTTGGAGAGCCCCTGTGTGCATAAACAGTGAAAACACCCCACAAGTGACACCATTTTGGAAACTAGACCCCTTAAGGAACTTATCTAGATGTGTTGTGAGCACTCTGAACCCCCAAGTGCTTTACAGAAGTTTATAACGCAGAGCAGTGAAAATAAAAAAATATTTTTTTTCCTCAAAAATGATTTTTTAGCCCGCTATTTTTTATCTTCACAAGGGTAACAGGAGAAATTGGACCACAAAAGTTGTTGTGCAATTTGTCCTGAGTACGCCGATACCCCATATGTGGGGGGGAACCACTGTTTTGGTGCATGGGAGAGCTCAGAAGAGAAGGAGTGCCATTTTGGAATGCAGACTTGATAGAATGTTCTGCGGGCGTCATGTTGCGTTTGCAGAGCCCCTGATGTACCTAAACAGTTGAAAACCCCCCAAAAGTGACCCCATTTTGGAAACTAGACCCCCCAAGGAGTTTATCTAGATGTGTATTGAGCACTTTGAACCCCCAAGTGCTTCACAGAAGTTTATAAACGCAGAGCAGTGAAAATAAAAAAAAAAAATTTTTTCCTCATAAATGATTTTTTAGCCGGCTATTTTTTATTTTCCCAAGGGTAACAGGATAAATTGGACAACAAAAGTTGTTGTCCAGTTTGTCCTGAGCACTCTGGTACCGGATATGTGGGGGGGGACCACTGCTTTAGCGCAGGGCTCAGAAGGGAAGGAGCGCCATTTGACTTTTTGAATGGAAAATTAGCTCCAATCGTTAGCGGACACCATGTTGTGTTTGGAGAGCCCCTGTGTGCCTAAACTTTGGAGTTCCCCCACAAATGACCCCATTTTAGAAACTAGACCCCCTAAGGAACTTATCTAGATGCATAGTGAGCACTTTGAATCCCAAGGTGCTTCACAGAAGTTTATAACGCGAGCCGTGAAAATAAAAAAATATTTTTTATCCTCAAAAAATGATTTTTTAGCACCCTATTTTTTATTTTCACAATGGTTACATGAGAAATTGGACCCCAAAAGTTGTTGAACAGTTTGTCCTGAGTACTCTGGTACCCCATATGTGGGAAGGAACAACTGTTCCGGCACACGTCGGGGCTCGGAAGGGAAGTAGTGACGTTTTGAAATGCCGACTTTGATGGAATGGTCTGCAGGCGTCATGTTACGTTTGCAGAGCCCCTAATGTGCCTAAACAGTAGAAAACACCCACAAGTGACCCCATTTTGGAAAATAGACCCCCCAAGGAACTTATCTGGATATGTGGTGAGCACCTTGAACCCCCACATGCTTCACAGAAGTTTATAATGCAGAGCCGTGAAAATAAAAAATGATTTTTTTTCCTCAAAAAATTATTTTTTAGCCTGCAATTAAGCCACCCCACCTGTGGAGAATTACAAAGTGTCTTGTGCCTGCGGGTCGGGTGACCTTTCAGTGACCCCGGTCACCCGGTCACCCGACCTGCAGGAACGGGATTTATACCATGACGCCTACGTAGGCGTCATGGGTCGGGAAGGCACAGGTTTTCATGATGCCTACATAGACGTCATGGGTCGGGAAGGGGTTAAGCAGTGGTATAAGCAAAAGTGCATCTATCAAGAAAACTGATTTTTATACAGGACAATGCTCAATAGCATGCATCAAAGTACTCCACAGCTTGGCTAGCCAGAGCAGGCTAGACCACTCCTTCTACACCTGACTTAAATCCTATTGACAACTACTCGGCTCTTCTTAAACGGGATATGTATGGTGAAGGAAAACAGTATACCTGTCTGAGTATCTGGGAGGTTGTGGTTAGTGCTGCCCAAAAAGTTGTTCGTCAACAGATTTAGAAACTGACAGATAGCATGGATGGAAAACTTATGACTGTTATTTAAAAGAAGGGTGGCTATATTGGACACTCATATTTTTTTGAAAATCAAAAATGTATTTTTGCACATTTTGAGATGTTTTGTATTATTCTTAATTGAACAGATAAAAATAAATAATTGAGATGGAAAAATTTATGTTTTTCATTTAGTTGCAAAATAATTCTGCACACTAATAGTTGCCCAATATGTCTGCACACATATGTTTTCTCCTATGAAATTCAAAACCTCACTTTTAATTTCTTAAATATTCAGGTTTCAGGTTCATTAACCTTTTGGACCGACAGCAAGGCAGTTGTGCAATAATAAAATGAATAATCAAAAATACAAATTGCTTTAAAATTCTGCAAACAGTGTATATTGCTCATTTTATATGATTTAATGGTGTTTTCTAGGACTGAAATATTGATGACCTATTCTTAGAATAAGTCATCAATGTCATATAATTGTGGGGAGAGGAACAAAGTACTCTCTCTGATCAGCTGTTTTTAGCTCCTACTGGGATGTACATGGTGTACAGAGCCAGAACAGCATTATGCAGTGGTGCAGCTGTGCTCCCAGGGGTTTAACTATATTAAGTGCAGGGGTTGCAATCACACCCGAGCCCTGGAACTTGCAGGGACCCAAAAGAATTTCCTGGCCCTTATGAAAAGGCCATTAGTATTAAATACTTGCTATTATTGGGTGCTCAATTGGAGCTTTTTCATTGTGGCCCACAGTTTCAAGTTACGCCTTTGAAGTTGCACTTCCACTGCAATGCTTCGATTGATGAATGCCAAATACACAGTATAGTATATGGCATAATGCTTTTTCAACTGTGTACACTGTGTACTACTGTCTGCAGTAGAAGCAACAAACAGGTGATCGGTAAAGATGGACAGGTGTCTGACCCCTATTAATCTGTCTAATATAAATGGCCAATCCTGTGAATAGGTCAACAAAATATAAACACTTTAATATCTGGTTATTGTATTCTAAAAATAATGTGTTGACTGATTGACAGGTGATGTGTATTCCTGTAGAAGTACCAAGTCTTATGAGCTGGGACATCTATTTAATATGACCATGATATTTCTTCCTGCTGGTGCACCATGTGAGAAGAGGCAAGGTTACTGTGATAAATTTCATGTCTGCCGGCTTGTTGATGCAGATGGACCCATTGCCCGACTGAAAAATTCATTCTTAAATTTAATAGAGTCTGACCCTGCAGCGTGGATGAAGGTAATGACATATTTTGTGCTAAATCATTTCAGAATGACACCTACACGCCTTCATAGTATATAGGAAGATAAGGATCAAGCTGTAACGCTTCCCACGGCTGCGGGGCGTCGAGACATGGCATAGCTTGCCTAGCTAGCCAATGCTCCCACGCCGCCAGTCCACGACGACGTGAGGCATGCGTCCCAGATGGTAAGAGAATGTGGACCCACTGGACCACAGAGGGAGACCCGGGCCTGCCCGGACTAGAGGAGGGCAGCGACCGGGATCCACGGCAGCTGAGCATGTGGGCAAGATGGCGACCTGCAGGACTAGACAACACCGCACAACTTCAGGTATGAAGAAACATAAAGTTTACTTAAAGAAACACACAGTACATAAACAGAACATAATGCCGGGCTCCCGATTCCGCACATCAGAGAAGGGTACAGGTCACAGGATCACAGACGAACGCAGGAGGACATCACGGGTAGATGCAGTCCAGGGTTATCTGGCACGGGCATACTTGGATGGCCTCTCTCTCAGGCCTCAGGCGTAGCACAGGCTCAGCAGGAGAACATCAGACACCGACCTCAGACAGACTTCAGACGATGGCGGGGTCATCACGGGTAGATGCAGTCCAGGATCATCTGGCACGGGCATACTAGTATGGCCTCTCTCTCAGGCCTCAGGTGTAGCACAGGCTCAGCAGGAGAACATCAGACACCGGCCCAGGACGAACGTCAGACGATGGCGGTGTCATCACGGGTTGATGCAGTCCAGGGTCATCTGGCACGGGCATACTAGGACGGCCTCTCTCTCAGGCCTCAGGCGTAGCACAGGCTCAGCAGGAGAACATCAGACACTGACCCAGGACAGACGTCATCACAGGGTAGACCAAGGAGGAACCGGCAGGACATCGGGACATCAGGAAAACGGACTGGATCTCAGGTACTCAGGAACACAGACAGGATATCAGGAACACGGATTGGATCTCAGGGACACAGGAACTCAGACAGGACATCAGGAACACGAACTGGATCTCAGGGAGTCAGGAACACGGACTGGACATCAGGAACACGGATTGGATCTCAGGGAGTCAGGAACACTGACTGGACATCAGGAACACGGATTGGATCTCGGAGTCAGGAACACGGACTGGACATCAGGAACACGGATTGGATCTCAGGGAGTCAGGAACACGGACTGGACATCAGGAACACGGATTGGATCTCAGGGAGTCAGGAACACGGACTGGACATCAGGAACACGGATTGGATCTCAGGGAGTCAGGAACACGGACAGGACATCAGGAACACGGATTGGAACACAGGAACACGGACTGGAACACAGGAACATCAGAACACTGGCATCGGACTTCGGACATCTGGCACAGATCGGCAGGCTCCGAACATCTGGCAACGATCGGCAGGATCCGGGCACCAGGCAGGAAGGATAGCATCCGGACATCTGGAAGTGGTCATCGGACATCGGATATCAGGCCGTGGTCATCAGGGAGGACACGGTCCTCGGACTTCGGACATCTAGTATCGATCTGAAAAGGAACCCCAGCAGTCTGGTGCAAGCCCCGCCAGGCTCAACGGGAGCTGGCCGGGGATTGCACAGAAGCTGAGCACAGAGTAACAGAAACTCAGCACACACACCGGACTCCTCCTTCCACGATGAACTCAGGTTATATAGCAAGGAATCACAGTCACTGGTACAGGGTTCAGGACACAGAAGGACTTCAGGAACATAACACAGAGGACATAGTTCAGACAGTCAGGTACAGGATCAGATCCAGTGTAATGTATGTAGTACAGTTCATATAGCGTCTTGTGCTTGGGTGAAAACACAGGAGTCACAGGTTTGATATAGAAAAGTCCTGTATTACTTCATACAAGTTGGCAGAAATAGTCACACAGTTTGCAGACACAGAAACAGGAGACACAGCAGGCCAGAGTAATCCAAGCTCAGCAATCACTCTCCAATACAGATTCAGGATCTTCTTCTCTGTTACCGTAAGTCCATGCAAACGTGGATCTTTCAAAGAGCAGGGTTCAGAGTCCACAAGTGCTTCAGAGTTCCTCAGTAGGAATAGCTGGAGTACAAGGTCCAAGGCTTACAGGAGTCAAGTCACAGGTTCACTGCAGGCTAGATTCTGAAGCACTGATTGCTCAGCTGTGGCTGCTTAAGAAGCAAAGGAGAGAATCAGGGCGGGAACATGCAAGCTGGAAACTCCATTTTGACTGAGGGCAAGATAGCTGCAGCAAGACAGAAAGTAAAATGGCTGACGAACAAACTGAGTTTCAGGAATATATACATAGAACCTTACATTACTCCCCACTTAAGGACAACCTCCGGATGACCTCAGACCAGGCTTGTGTGAGTACCTCTGATGAAACTGACGGAGCAAGCGAGGAGCATTAACGTTATTGACCGGTTCCCATGAGTTGTCCTCCACTGGGTAGCCCTGCCATTTAATCAGATATTGTAACTGATTTCTATACAACCTGGAATCTAAAATCCTTTCCACCACAAATTCTTCCTGACCATCGACTAGCACTGGGTCAGGGCAAGGAGAGGAACGTCCAGGAAACGTATTGGGTGTCGCAGCCTTTAGTAGGGATACATGAAAGACAGGGTGGATTCTCATAGTTCTGGGCAGTTGAAGACGACAAGCAACGGCACTTATAATTTTACTGATTTTATAGGGTCCAATGTACTTATGTCCCAACTTAGACGATGGAATCCTTAACTTAAGATTTCTGGTTGACAGCCAGACCAAGTCTCCTACCTTGAAAGCTGGTGCAGGTTTACGAAATTTATCTGCTGCTTTCTTGTACCTTTCTTGAGCCGATTCCAGATTTTCCTTTAGAAGATCCATATTCTTCTGTAAAGACGTGATTCTTTCAGCCACTGCTGGTAAAGGCGTTTCAATGGGAAATCGTGGTAGAATGTTAGGATGATAACCTAGATTAGAGTAAAAAGGAGACTGTTTAGTGGAGGCACTCTGAGAGTTGTTATACGAGAACTCAGCTAATGGAAGTAGATCCACCCAATCATCCTGTAGGTGGCAGATAAAGCAGCGGAGATACTGCTCCAGGGTTTGATTGGTTCGTTCGGTCTGTCCATTAGTCTGGGGATGAAAAGCAGAAGAAAGGTTTACTTTAATGTCCAATGCTGCACAGAAATTTTGCCAAAACCTAGAAGTGAATTGCACCCCTCGATCCGAAATAACCTCATCCGGTACTCCATGTAAGCGAAACACATCTTTAATCATCAAATCTGATGTCTGTTTTGCAGTGGGTAAGCCGACACAAGGGATAAATTGAGCTGCCTTTGTTAGACGGTCAACTACCACTAGAATGGTGTTCTTCCCCTGAGAGGTTGGTAACTCCACAATGAAGTCCATAGAAATGGATCCCCACGGGCGGGACGGGGTGGGAAGAGGCTGTAACAGACCAGTTGGTGAGGAGCGAGGTGTTTTGCATCTTGCACAGACCTCACATGAAGTGACATAATTCAAAACATCCTTCCTGCAAGTGGGCCACCAAAAGAAACGAGAAAGAAATTCCTGTGTCTTTAGAATTCCTCTATGCCCAGCTATCTTGGAATCGTGAATGAGTTGCAATACTCTTAATCTGACTGTTTCAGGAATATACAGACGTTGTCCCTGAATCCACACACCATTCTTAAAGACAAGACTTACGTCCCTTGGGGGTTGTGCCAAAAAGGAATCCGCATGGTATGCTTCCTTGATGTCCTTAAGTAGGTCTTGATTATGAATTACTCCTAGGAATCTAGAGTCAGGAAGAATAGTCTTAGGAGGAGTAATTGGACGTGTCTCTGCTGAGTAAATCCTAGAGAGTGCATCAGCCTTTCCATTGCGCGATCCTGGTCTATAAGAGATGATAAAATTAAATTGGTTTAAGAAAAGATTCCAGCGAGCCTGGCGAGGAGTCAGGCACTTAGCCGACCTGATAAACTCAAGGTTACGATGGTCTGTCAGGACGACTATTTGCTGTGCAGCTCCCTGAAGAAGGTGTCTCCATTCTTTGAAGGCGGCAATAATGGCCAACAACTCTCTATTGCCCACATCGTAGTTCCTCTCAGCCGAAGACAACTGCTGGGAAAAGAAGGCACAGGGATGCAAGACATTCTTCTCACCTGTTCTCTGAGAGAGTATAGCTCCAACGGCACAGTCTGAAGCATCCACCTCTATTATGAAGGCAAGCTCGGGGTTGGGATGTACTAGGATAGGTGCAGTGGTAAATTTATCTTTTAGACGAGAAAATGCTTCCTGGGCTTGGGGAGTCCAGGAAAACCTAGACTCTTTCCGGGTAAGTTGAGTGATAGGTGACACTACCTCAGAGAAATTTCTAATGAAACGTCTATAGAAGTTGGCAAACCCGATGAAGCGCTGTACCTCCTTCACATTTCTAGGACTTGGCCAATCCTTGATGGCTTGGGTTTTGCTTCCATCCATACTAATTCCTTGTGTAGACAGACAGTACATACCCCAGAAATTGAATTTCGGTCCTATGGAATTCACACTTTTCAAGTTTGATGTAAAGATGATTTTGTCTTAGACGTTTCAAGACCATTCTCACATGTCCATGATGTTCTTCTGTGGAGTTAGAAAAAATTAGAATATCATCCAAATAAATTACCACGAATGTATCTAGGAGATCCCTGAAGATGTCATTCACCAAGTGTTGGAAAGTGGCTGGGGCGGTACTCAGACCAAAAGGCATAACTAGATATTCAAAGTGTCCATATCGTGACCTGAATGCAGTCTTCCATTCATCCCCAGGTCTAATACGGACTAAGTTATAGGCCCCACGAAGATCTAGTTTAGAAAAAATTTTGGCATGTCGCACTCTCTCCAATAACTCAGGGATTAAAGGCAATGGATAACGGTTTCTAATAGTAACCTTATTGAGTTCCCTATAGTCTACGCATGGTCTCAGAGATCCATCTTTCTTCTTTACAAAGAAGATGGGTGCACCTGCAGGAGATGAAGAGGGGCGTATGAAGCCCTTGGCTAGATTTTCATCTATGTAATCCTTTAAAGCCTTTAGCTCGGGCCCCGCCAGGGGGTAGATCTTACCAAAAGGTATCTCTGCTCCAGGCAATAATTCAATTGGACAATCATATGGACGGTGAGGAGGAAGCTGGTCAGCGTTCTTCTTGTCACATAAATCCACATAGTCCTGGTATACAGCTGGTAGTTCAGGGACTGACATGATTCCTTTAGGAACAGAGCAAGCTGAAACTTTTGGACTCATCTGTTTCTCTGGAAAGTGTAATTCCTTGGTCTCCCAGTTAATGGTAGGATTCTGAGCCTGCAGCCATGGTAGCCCTAGAATAATGGGAAAGTGGGGAGAAGAGATAAGCATAAAGGACAGTTTCTCTTGATGATCTTTACCCATAAGAACCCTCAAAGGCTCTGTTTCCTGATCCACTGGTCCAGAGGTCAGCAGGGAGCCATCCACAGTTTCCATCTGTACTGGAGTAGCCTTCTTCACTGAACGTATTCCCTGTTTCAGAGCAAAGGAGACATCCATAAAATTTCCACTTGCCCCTGAGTCGATCATAGCAGAGCTAGACACCCAAGCTGAGTCAACCCAGAGTTTGATGGAAAGAAAGCAATGAGAATTGTTTTTCTTACAACTCAGCTGGGACACCGCTGAGGAAACTTGAAAAATGGCAGCGTTTACACAGTCAACGTCCTCAGAGGTAACGGAGTTTAAGTCCGAGAAATCAAGATCTGTTGCTGCAGATCTCTCTGGAGCCTGAGGCTCGGACCTGACAGATCCCCTCTCGCAACACTCACAATGAATGAGTGCTGCAGTAGTCTTACGAGAACGGCTGGGGCAGTTTATAATGAAGTGTCCTGACTTACCACAATAGAAACATAGATTCTCCTTAAAACGATGTTCCTTGCGTGCATCACTAACCCGTCGTTGTAAAGAGTCTACCTGCATGGGTTCAGGTTCAGGTTCCCGTGTAATCCTACTCAAAGGTTCCTTAGCTGGAGAGGAAGGTAGGAAAAGGTTAGTACGATTGCTTTCGAACCATCTCTCTTGCCTGCGTTCAGTCAGACGAGTATCAATACGGATGCAGTAGTTAATAAAGTCACCTAACGCAGTGGGAGGGTCGGCACGAGCAAGTTCATCCTTAATCAGTGGAGATAACCCCTTTCGAAAAATAGATTTTTTGGCGGAACTGTCCCAGGTGGTATCAAGGGCCCATCTCCTGAAATCCAAGGCATATTCAGCTACCGAGTGCTTACCTTGGCGCAAAGCTAACATGGCTGCTTCAGCTGTTGCACCTCGATTGGGGTCATCAAACACCTGCCCCATGGCTGAAATAAAATCATCAAGGTGATTCAAACAATCATCCTCAGTCTCAATCAGAGGGTTTGCCCACATTAAAGCCTTGTTGGTAAGCAACATAATTATAGTAAGCACCTTAGATCGTTCAGTGGGAAATTGTGAAGCATGTGCAGAAAAAAAAAGATTGCATTGATTAATAAATCCCCTGAATTTCTCACGTTCACCGCCAAAACGAAAAGGGGGCAACTTGGGAATCCCAGCACTCGGGGCTACGGCAGGAGCCTGGACTCGCCCCTCTAGAACCTCAATCCTGGCTCGCAAATCCTGGGTAGTCTGTCCAACCACTTGCAAATTGTGATTATTGAGGTCCTGTAGATTTGTAAAACGGGTCTTTATATTCTGCAAATCTGCAAGGATATTATCAGTCACTCCGCAAAGTTCCTTTATGCGGGCCTCCATTTTCCAGATCTTTTAAGACAGGATTACTGGAAGAAGAGGAGAGAAAAAAAAAAAACAATAGTGTTCACCTGTGGCAACACTGCAGAGAAAAAAAAAAATTAAGGGAACTGCTCACCTGGAATGGTTGTGAGAAGTCACAACCACTATCATCACAGAAAGTTTCAACCAGACATCTGATATCCAGAGTTACAGCAGACAAAAAAAGAGAAAAGAAAGGAAAAAAAAAAAAAACAATAGTGTTTACCTGTGGTAACACTGCAAAAGAAAAAACTTAAGGGAATTGCTCACCTGAAATGGTTGTGAGAAGTCACAACCACTGTCATCACAGAAAGTACAACCGGACGTCTGATATCCACAGTACAGCAGACACAGCCTTCCAGACCCAGCAGACACTAACGTTTTGGCTTCAGAATCTTGTAATGTATGTAGTACAGTTCATATAGCGTCTTGTGCTTGGGTGCGATGAAAACACAGGAGTCACAGGTTTGATATAGAAAAGTCCTGTATTACTTCATACAAGTTGGCAGAAATAGTCACACAGTTTGCAGACACAGAAACAGGAGACACAGCAGGCCAGAGTAATCCAAGCTCAGCAATCACTCTCCAATACAGATTCAGGATCTTCTTCTCTGTTACCGTAAGTCCATGCAAACGTGGATCTTTCAAAGAGCAGGGTTCAGAGTCCACAAGTGCTTCAGAGTTCCTCAGTAGGAATAGCTGGAGTACAAGGTCCAAGGCTTACAGGAGTCAAGTCACAGGTTCACTGCAGGCTAGATTCTGAAGCACTGATTGCTCAGCTGTGGCTGCTTAAGAAGCAAAGGAGAGAATCAGGGCGGGAACATGCAAGCTGGAAACTCCATTTTGACTGAGGGCAAGATAGCTGCAGCAAGACAGAAAGTAAAATGGCTGACGAACAAACTGAGTTTAAGGAATATATACATAGAACCTTACATCCAGGATCAGGGATTCGGGTAATAAGACACAGCAGGAACAGGCCTGGATATGCAGCCTCCAGGAAGGGCGATCTGGGTAGTCAGCCCCCAGCATAGGCGAAAACACAAGACACAGTTCAGACATTCAGGTACCGGGATAGATCCAGAATCAGGGATTCGGGTAATAAGACACAGCAGGAACAGGCCTGGATATGCAGCCTCCAGGAAGGGCGATCTGGGTAGTCAGCCCCCAGCATAGGCAGAAACACAAGACAGGACAAAGGGAATCAGCTCTCCAGAGCTGATCGCACTCAGAGCAGGAGCTGAACACACAAACACACACGGCTAGGTTCAGGAACTCAAAGCAGACTCAATGCAAAGCTCTGGCAATGCCCCACAGGGCTGGGGAACTTTATATATGAACTGCTTCACAGCGATAGGCTGGAGCAGTAATTCTAGTACACACCCATTCCTCATAAAAGCAGGACAGGTGTGGGCCGCGCCCCCTATGCAGAGCCAGACAACTCATCACAGAGGGACACCTGACAGTGGCTGCTGCCACACACGTAGTAAGTCATGCACCACTGCAGAGGACTTTGCAATCTACGGATGGCTTCTACAGCAGGTCAGGGACCGCACATGCGGGTGGTCATGCAACGCAGCGGAGACACTCACGCAAGTACGGCTATGCAGCAGAGCTGGGAACTGAGCAGCATCCATACAGGTAACAGACAACAGTATCCCAGCTGGTTAGGGGAAAGGAGCAAAAGGGTTAAAGCAAAGACATGCAGAGTAACGCTGGAAAACAAAGTACAGACAATACCAGCGTTACAGTATCCCCCTCCTCAGGCCCCCTCTTCTGAAGACCCAAGTAAAAAAAAAATTCCCCAGAAAATTCACTTGGGTTTGGCGGTAAGTCCCACAGTTCACAATATGGCAGCAGAGTTCATAGCTCGAAAAGTCCGAACCGCTGACCAAGCGGGGAATCGAGCCATCTAGTCCACTTACCATGTCGGGACCAAGCAGTCTAGTTTGCACATTAGGTGGAGCTTGGAGAAAGTCCTGCAGACCACACATGCTCAGCAGAGTCCATGTCCAGAGCTTTCTGTAACGCTTCCCACGGCTGCGGGGCGTCGGGACATGGCATAGCTTGCCTAGCTAGCCAATGCTCCCACGCCGCCAGTCCACTACGACGTGAGGCATGCGTCCCAGATGGTAAGAGAATGTGGACCCACTGGACCACAGAGGGAGACCCGGGCCTGCCCGGACTAGGGGAGGGCAGCGACCGGGATCCGTGGCAGCTGAGCATGTGGGCAAGATGGCGACCTGCAGGACTAGACAACACCGCACAACTTCAGGTATGAAGAAACATAAAGTTTACTTAAAGAAACACACAGTACATAAACAGAACATAATGCCGGGCTCCCGATTCCGCACATCAGAGAAGGGTACACGTCACATGATCACAGATGAATGCAGGAGGACATCACGGGTAGATGCAGTCCAGGGTTATCTGGCACGGGCATACTTGGGTGGCCTCTCTCTCAGGCCTCAGGCATAGCACAGGCTCAGCAGGAGAACATCAGACACCGGCCTCAGACAGACTTCAGACGATGGCGGGGTCATCACGGGTAGATGCAGTCCAGGATCATCTGGCATGGGCATACTAGTATGGCCTCTCTCTCAGGCCTCAGGCGTAGCACAGGCTCAGCAGGAGAACATCAGACACCGGCCCAGGACGAACGTCAGACGATGGCGGGGTCATCACGGGTTGATGCAGTCCAGGGTCATCTGGCACGGGCATACTAGGAGGCCTCTCTCTCAGGCCTCAGGCGTAGCACAGGCTCAGCAGGAGAACATTAGACACTGACCCAGGACAGAAGTCATCACACGGTAGACCAAGGAGGAACCGGCAGGACATCGGGACATCAGGAAAACGGACTGGATCTCAGGTACTCAGGAACACAGACAGGATATCAGGAACACGGATTGGATCTCAGGGACACAGGAACTCAGACAGGACATCAGGAACACGGATTGGATCTCAGGGAGTCAGGAACACGGACTGGACATCAGGAACACAGATTGGATCTCAGGGAGTCAGGAACACGGACTGGACATCAGGATCACGGATTGGATCTCAGGGAGTCAGTAACACGGACTGGACATCAGGAACACGGATTGGATCTCAGGGAGTCAGGAACACGGACAGGACATCAGGAACACGGATTGGAACACAGGAACACGGACTGGAACACAGGAACATCAGAACACTGGCATCGGACTCCGGACATCTGGCACAGATCGGCAGGCTCCGAACATCTGGCAACGATCGGCAGGATCCGGACACCAGGCAGGAAGGATAGGATCCGGACATCTGGAAGTGGTCATCGGACATCGGATATCAGGCCATGGTCATCGGGGAGGACACGGTCCTCGGACTCCGGACATCTAGTATCGATCTGAAAAGGAACCCCAGCGGTCTGGTGCAAGCCCCGCCAGGCTCAACGGGAGCTGGCTGGGGATTGCACAGAAGCTGAGCACAGAGTAACAGAAACTCAGCACACACACCGGACTCCTCCTTCCACGATGAACTCAGGTTATATAGCAAGGAATCACAGTCACTGGTACAGGGTTCAGGACACAGAAGGACTTCAGGAACATAACACAGAGGACACAGTTCAGACAGTCAGGTACAGGATCAGATCCAGGATCAGGGATTCGGGTAATAAGACACAGCAGGAACAGGCCTGGATATGCAGCCTCCAGGAAGGGCGATCTGGGTAGTCAGCCCCCAGCATAGGCGAAAACACAAGACACAGTTCAGACATTCAGGTACCGGGATAGATCCAGAATCAGGGATTCGGGTAATAAGACACAGCAGGAACAGGCCTGGATATGCAGCCTCCAGGAAGGGCGATCTGGGTAGTCAGCCCCCAGCATAGGCGAAAATACAAGACACAGTTCAGACATTCAGGTACCGGGATAGATCCAGGATCAGGGATTCAGGGAACAAGATACAACAGGAACAGGCCTGGATATGCAGCCTCCAGGAAGGGCGATCTGGGTACTCAGCCCCAGCATAGGCAGAAACACAAGACAGGACAAAGGGAATCAGCTCTCCAGAGCTGATCGCACTCAGAGCAGGAGCTGAACACACAAACACACACGGCTAGGTTCAGGAACTCAATGCAGTCTCAATGCAAAGCTCTGGCAACGCCCCACAGGGCTGGGGAACTTTATATATGAACTGCTTCACAGCGATAGGCTGGAGCAGTAATTCTAGTACACACCCATTCCTCATAAAAGCAGGACAGGTGTGGGCCGCGCCCCCTATGCAGAGCCAGACAACTCATCACAGAGGGACACACACGTAGTAAGTCATGCACCACTGCAGAGGACTTTGCAACCTACGGATGGCTTCTACAGCAGGTCAGGGACCGCACATGCGGGTGGTCATGCAACACAGCGGAGACACTCACGCAAGTACGGCTACGCAGCAGAGCTGGGAACTGAGCAGCATCCATACAGGTAACAGACAACAGTATCCCAGCTGGTTAGGGGGAAGGAGCAAAAGGGTTAAAGCAAAGACATGCAGAGTAACGCTGGAAAACAAAGTACAGACAATACCAGCGTTACACAAGCATGGCAGATTTGCAAGAAGTGATCCTTTCATCCTTTTGTTCTACAGAAGTTAAACCTCTACTAGAGGAGTCTGGCAGCAGCTCTTTCATTGAGAAAACAAAAGCGCTCGGCCTATGATCACTTCTATGTATGGAGGAATCAGGAGAGACAGCTGTTGACTAGAGATGAGAGGAGCTTTTGAAATTTGAATTTGCCGACTTTGCCAAATGTTCCCCAAGAATTCAATTTGCAACTGATAATTTAGCTTGAACCTCAATCCAGGAAAGCTTGTAATTGCTCACAAAGTACATGTGAGGGAGAGGAGAGAGCATGAAAGAAAATGAATCCATAAAGATTTTACACTTTATGAGCGAGAGAGGACCCCAATAGCGCTTACTTTTTACAGGCAAGACAGAAAGGAACCCACTGACCATAAGAGCTTACACTTTATAGGTATTAGAGAGAGAAAGTTGGAAGAGCACCAAACAGCTCCATCATTCAAAAAATAAAAAAGCTATAGCTTTCAGAAAATACAGTGATGCAAAAATAATTATTTTTTCTATAAAATTATTTTTTATTGTTTAAAAGCGTAAAAATATAAAAAAAGATATGAATGTGCTATCGCTGTAATCATACTGAATAAAAGAATAAAGATGCCTTATCAATTTTATCACATGTGGAATGATATAATAAAAAAAACAAAAAAAAAACAATTCCTGAATTGCTGGTTTTTGTTAATTCTGCCTTCCAAAAATCAGAATAGAAAGCAATCAAAAAATTATATGTTGCCAAAAAGAGTAGCAATAAAAACTATTCCCACAAAAGAAAAAGTCCTGACATGACTCTGTCAGCAGATATTTAAAAAATTATAGCTCTCAAAATATGGCGATGCTTTTTTACAATAAAAAGCGTCTTTTTGTCTGTGACAGCAGTCAAACATAAAAAAATAATATGAATCTGGTATCGCTGTAATGGCAGCAACCTGAAGAATAAAGTCGACTAATCATTTATACCATATGAGGAACGGCATAAAAAATAAAGAAAACCAATTTTTCATCTGCTGTTAATTAGTGATGGGTGAGCACTAAAATGCTCGGGTGCTCGTTGCTTGGGTTGAGCAAATTGGAATACTCGGGTACTCGGACAGGACAATGAGCCCGAGCATTTTTGCCGCGATCCCCCCTGGGGTCCTTTTAAGGTTTAAATAGGTCTGAAAATGATGGAAACATTGCTCAAATGACATGGGGACATCATGGGGATCGCCCCTGGAAGCATTCCTGACTCCTAGTTCACAGCTTTAAACAATGTTGTCAGAGTTTCATGCCATTTTTACCGGAGCACCAAAAAACATACAAAAATGAAACCAAAACGGATTTTGCTGGGAAATATGTTAAGGTACATCCTTTCCAGGTTAATGACTTGTATATAAGGCAAAATAATTAACCCCAGACCAAAATGTTCCTCCACCACTTGTACTATGTTCAGACGCAGCGTTTTTGAAGCGTTTTTCAACTTTAATATTGCTTTCAACCAAAACAAATGCATTCACTGGGAAATGTCATTGTAACATTTAACAACCCTAGCTGGCCATGTGGTGTGTGACACATAAGCAGACACATCTTGTTTCATTTATGAAGAAGGGACTCTTAAAGTCACAGAGCCTATTTTTACAGGGGCGTCAGGCAGCATTAATCTGCTTAAAGGGCCATTATTAAACAGTGGGACTCCTAAACTTTTATAGCCTATGCTGTAAGTGGATGGGCTGCCAAGAATTATGACGCACCCTGTTGTGAATGTTTTGGAAATGAATTCTGAGCAGAAGCTCCCTCTTGTGGTTACAAACAGTACTGAACCATTCAATGAGGATTGGCAATCAGGAGTTACAGACTGGTCTGATATAAGGGAGGTTCCCTCCCATCATGGTTGCCGGTGATCAATTGTTCTTGTCTCAACGTTGTTTCCTGGTTCACTTGGAAGCTTGCTGAGTCTTGCCTCTTCTCCTGCTCTCAGATAAGATATTTTCTGTTTTTTTGTTTTTGTGCTTGCCATTTGCATATTTCTCTGCATTTCTGTGAGGTTGGCCAGGTTCCCCTCTCCGGGGGGCTTGGGCTCCTCTCGGTTCATCTGGAGCCACTGTTGTTTGTTCATTTGCCTTTTCCAGTTTTTTCAGTGGCTGCGGCTTAGTTTTGTTACACCAGAGAACTAATTTAGGTGGTAGAGGTCGTGTGATCTCAGGTGTTTTTGCAATTAGTAGCGTTGGCTTTTTTTAGGGTTTTTTTGGATTGCAGTAAGTATCCTTCCTATCCTTTTCTGTCTAGGCAGATTGGGCCCCAGCGTTTGCTCATACTGTTTTCTGTCTGTGTCTGTATTTCCTCTTGTCTAACCGCCATTACATGTTTGGGGGCTTCCTATGTTCTTTGGGGATCTTCTGCGGTGCAGATAGCTTTCCTCTTTCTATCTTTAGGTGTAGTTAACCTCTCAGGCTGTGACGAGGCGTCTAGGACCAACGTAGGAACGCTCCATGGCTGTCTTTAGTTGTGGTGGTTAGTCAGGGTACTGCAATCCAGTAGATTCCAACCTCTCTGGTGTATTGCCGTTTTTGCCTGCTCTCCTCAGCTACCAAAACATAACAGTATCACCGGCCAAAACTGAAAATTATATGGTACTCACAGAAGGGAAAAATAGTGTGGAAAGAAAAAAGGTTGTCAGAGTTGTCAGAGATTTTTTTTTTTTGTTTGTTGCATTTTTTTCCCTCTTTTTCTCTGGGTGCTGAGGAGGATTTTTTTTTTCTCATTGGAGTTTGCACAGTTGTCTGGCCGTGTGGATCGCTTGCCACTGAGGTTCGGAGTATTGCTACCTATCTTGCTAGGTTGCCAGTTGTGGAACCCAGGATCCCCATGCCAGGTTTGTTTTTGGGGGATCGAGCTAAATTTCTGAATTTCAAAAATAACTGTAAGTTGTTTTTTGCCTTAAAACCTAAGTCTTCAGGGAACGCAGCACAGCAGGTTCAAATTGTCATCTCTCTCCTGCGCAGCGATCCTCAGGATTGGGCTTTTTCCCTGACACCTGGGGACCCTGTTTTGAGTAATGTTGATGCATTTTTTCTGGCTCTGGGGTTATTGTACGATGAACCTAATGTCACTGATCAAGCTGAAAAAACCTTGTTGGCATTAAATCAGGGGCTTGAGGACGCTGAGTTATACTGTCAGAAATTCCGAAAGTGGGCAGTCCTGACCAAATGGAATGATGATGCTTTGGCAGCCCTTTTTCGGAAGGGTCTGTCAGAGAATGTAAAAGATGTTATGGTGGGTTTCCCTGCTCCCTCTGGTCTCAATGATTCTATGTCATTAGCGATTCAAATTGACAGACGTTTGCGTGAGCGTAGAAGTATGCGTGGAATAGTGTTGCCTTGTGAACCAGCTTCTGAACCCATGCAGTGTGATAGAGTGGCTTCTGGGGCACAGCGTCATGAGTTTTGAAAACGCAATGGGTTATGTTTCTACTGTGGTGATGCCTCTCATGCTATTTCAGTCTGGCCTAAGCGGGGAAGACATTTTGCACGCTCAGTTGTCTTGGGTAGTGTTCAGACTAAATTTCTGTTGACTGTTACCCTGATTTGCTCCCTGTCCACATTTACTGCTCAGGCTTTTGTTGATTCGGGAGCAGCTATTAACCTGATGGATTTTGATTTTGCTAAACGTTGTGGTATTCCCTTGATACCCCTAGGGAAGTCTATTCCCCTACTGGGGATTGATTCTACCCCTTTGGCTGAGAATAAACCCCAGTTCTCTACTCAGGTGATAATGAGGGTTGAACCTGATCATCAGGAGAGTTGCAAATTTTTGGTGCTGTATAATCTGCATGACATTATTGTACTAGGTTTCCCTTGGTTACAGTCTCATAATCCTGTTTTGGATTGAAAATCTGTGTGTAAGGTTCTTTGTCTCTTTTGACATGTTCCTTGAAACTCAGTTTTCCGTCGGCCATTTTGCTTTCTGTCTTTCTGCAGCTCTTGCCCTCAGTTAATATGGAGTTTCCAGTTTTCATGTTCCCGCCCTGATTTCTCCCTCTTGCTTCTTAAGCAGCCTCAGCTGAACAATCAGTGCTCCTGAATCAAGCCTCAGTCAGCCTGTGACCTGACTCCTGGAAACCTTGGATTTTGGACTCCAGCTATTTTCCTACTGAGGAACTTTGGAACACTCTTGGACTCTGGAAACCTGCTGTCTGGTGAATCCATGTTTGCAGAGGAATTACGGTACAGAGAAGAGATCCTGAACCTGCTTTGGAGAGTTATTGTAGAGCTTGAATTTACTCTGGCCTGCTGTGTTCTCCTGCCTCTGTTCCTGCAAACTGTGTGACCTTTTCTGCATGCTTGTATGAAGTAATACAAGTCATTTCATATCAACCTGTGTCTCATGTGTTTTCCTCGCACCCAAGCACAAGACGCTATAGGAACTGTACACTATACATGACAAGATTCAGGAGCCAATGTTTAGTGTCTGCTGGGTCTGGGAAAGCCGTGTCTGCTGTGACTGTGGATATCAGATGTCCGTTTAATACCTTCTGTGATGACAGTGGTTGTGACTTCTCACAACCATTCCAGCACTTCTGCCTTAAAAGATCTGGAAGATGGAGGCCCGCATAAAGGAGCTTTGCGGAGTGACTGATACAATCCTTGCAGATATACAGACTATAAAGACCCGTTTTGCAAGCCTACAGGACCTCACTAATCATAATTTGCAAGTATTTGGACAAACTACCCAGGAATTACGAGCCAGGATTGAGGCTCTAGAGGAACGAGTCCAGGCTCCTGCCATAACCCCGAGTTCTGGGATCCCCAAGTTACCTCCTTTTCGTTTTGGCGGTGAACGTGAGAAATTCAGGGGATTTATTAACCAATGCAATCTATTTTTCTCTGCACATGCTTCACAATTTCCCACTGAACGATCCAAAGTGCTTACTATAATCATGTTGCTTACCAATAAGGCTTTGATGTGGGCAAACCCTCTGATTGAGACTGAGGATGATTGTTTGAATCACCTTGATGCTTTTAATTCAGCCATGGGGCAGGTGTTTGATGACCCCAATCGAGGTGCAACAGCTGAAGCAGCCATGTTAACTTTGCGCCAAGGTAAGCGTTCAGTAGCCGAATATGCCTTGGATTTCAGGAGATGGGCTCTTGATACCACTTGGGACACTTCCGCCAAAAAATCTATTTTCCGGAAAGGGTTGTCTCCACTGATTAAGGATGAACTTGCTCGTGCCGACCCTCCCACTGCGTTAGGTGACTTTATTAACTATTGTATCCGTATTGATGCTCGTCTGACTGAACGCAGACAAGAGAGATGGTTCGAAAATAATCGCACTAACCTTTTCCTACCTCCCTCCTCAGCTAAGGAACCTTTGAGTAGGATCACAAGGGAACCAGAACTTGAACCCATGCAGGTGGACTCTTTACAAAGACGGGTTAGTGATGCACGCAAAGAACATCGTATAAAGGAAAATCTATGTTTTTACTGTGGTAAGTCAGGGCACTTCATTATAAACTGCCCCAGCCGTTCTCGTAAGACTACTGCAGCAGTCATTCACTGTGAGTGTTGCGAGAGGAGCTCTGTCATGTCCGAGCCTCAGACTCCAGAGAGATCTGCTGCAAGAGATCTTGATTTCTCGGACTTAAACTCTGTTAGTTCTGGGGACAATGACGGTATAAACGCTGCAATTTTTCAAGTTTCCTCAGCGGTGTCCCAGCTGAGTTGTAAAAGAAACAATTCTCATTGCTTCCTTTCCATCAAACTCTGGGTTGACTCAGTCTGGGTGTCTAGCTCTGCTATGATCGACTCAGGAGCAAGTGGAAATTTTATGGATATCTCCTTTGCTCTGAAACAGGGGATACGTTCAGTGAAGAAGGCTACTCCAGTACAGATGGAGACTGTGGATGGCTCCCTGCTGACCTCTGGACCAGTGGATCAGGAAACAGAGCCTTTGAGGGTCCTTATGGGTAAAGATCATCAGGAGAAAATGTCTTTTATGCTTATCTCTTCTCCCCACTTTCCCATTATTCTAGGGCTACCATGGCTGCAGGCGCAGAATCCTACGATTAACTGGGAGACCAAGGAATTACACTTTCCGGAGAAACAGATGAGTCAAGGAGTTTCAGCTTGCTCTGTTCCTAAAGGAACCATGTCAGTCCCTGAACTACCAGCTGTATACCAGGACTATGTGGATTTATGTATTCAAGCAGCTGACAGCACTCGGGAGTTATCAAGGATGCACGTTCAGAAGTTCGGGGATCCAAACGAACGAAGTCCAACAGAAAAAAGGAACAGCATCCAATCCAGGTAGAAGTATGAAAAAACTTTATTCAGCCACCATAAAACACGACGTTTCGGCCATTATTAGGCCTTTATCAAGTATACAAAATAGGGCAAAATGGTGTCCTTAAATGGTGTGGAGAAGCCAATCACCATCCAGGAACCGCCCACAGTGCAAATAGATATATATAACATTTAATACAGCAATATACAATTTAAAACAGTGATCAAAGCAGAGGTAGTGACATCACAAAGAAAATACTGCAAAGTACAAAAAACAGCATATAATATTCAAGAGATTACTCCATGTAAACAGTATCACAATATCTGTCTACCAATAGATGATCTGTTCTTATACACACCCATCATAATGCTTGTACCAATCATGTGCTCACTAACTGCATCGTCCTCCATGTCCAATCAGTATCTGCTCATCAGCACTTACTCAGAGCTCTCTTCCAATCGCCCACAGGAACACAGTTCAGAAGACACATTTAGCACACCCCCCTTTTGTGGTAAACAAAAGCACATGTTCAGAGGTCGTCACAGCAGAACGCTGAGTGGATCATGTGACCACCAGTGTCAGCAGACATCCGACCATGTGACCGCCAGCATCATCAAAGGTCCCGTCGCATGATGACCACATCATAGACCTCCATTTAAAGAAGTCACGGCCAAAAAGCAAAATATCACGTGATCACAGGCATCATCCGACACCCGGTCACATGATTTGATATGGGCAAAAAAAAAAAAAACGCGCATGCGCAATGGGTTGTACCAGGGCTTCAGCTGGTCACATGACCATCAATGTCACAAAACCAACGGAACTATATTCAGAGCTGGCTAAAAGTGTATACCAAACACAAACCACAGCAGAAGAGTGCTCAATACTCTAAAGGCGAGGAAACATTGAAAACTCCCAGCAAAATACAGCCAACTACAGTGTGCAGCTTACTAGTTTATACAGAAAAGGGGAGATTAACTAAATGTACAAAAAACATAAGTGATGTCATCATCAGGGATTATTAGGTCACCATATGCTCCGATCACTCCAGATTATATTCCTAAAAAAACAACAAACACAAATAAAATATATATCTAAAAACAAACACAGAATTCAGATGCAAGAATTACCTAGCACAAATATGTAAATTATATTCTATATTCAACCCCTTTGGTTGTAATGTCCCCAAAACGGAAATCCAACGGAGTTCCTTCTGTTTGAGCAACTTAGTCCTGTCACCACCTCTCCTGAGGGGTGGAACCCCATCGATAACCCTAAATCTCAGCTGACTAACCAGGTGCCCACATTCTACAAAATGCTTAGATACTGGCAGCTCCATCATTTTCGTCCTGATAGTACTCTTGTGTTTGCTTATCCTGGCCTTGACTTCCATCGTCGTCTCACCTATGTACATGAGTCCACACGGGCACACAAGCATATAGATTACATAGCTGGATGTACAGGAATACCGTTCCTGGATCCGAAAGCGTTGACCAGTATAAGAGTGCCCGAAACTATCTCCCTTAATCATATTGCCACAACAAGCACAGTTCAAACATGGAAAATTTCCATTCCTCGGAGGGCCCAAAGTCAACTGTCTAAATATTTTTGAAGATCCAATATCAGATTTGACTAGCCTATCTTTCAAATTACGTCCTCGCCTATATGAAAGTAATGGCTTGTGCGCAAATTCAGTTACTTCCGGTAAACCTCTATGCAATAGGCCCCAATGCTTGTTCAAGATATTCCCTATTTTACCACTAATAGGGCAATAGGTAGAGACAAAAGGGACTCTTTTAGGGAGAACCCTAGTACGTTTTGTTCTCACATCTTCCAATGTTGTCTTCAAGGCCTTCTCCTTGAATTTTCTAAGGTCCCTCTCAGGATAACCCCTTCTAATAAATTTCTCACACATCTGTTCAAGCCTTCTATCCAAAACAGCCTCATCCTTAACTATCCTACGTACTCTCAGCATCTGGCTCCAAGGCAGAGACTCTATCATTTTTCTTGGATGATTACTATCGAAAACCGGAAGACTGTTCCTGTCTGTGTCCTTTATGAACAAATCAGTGCATAACTTTCCATTATGTTTATACACTAGAGTATCAAGAAATTGAATCTGGTCAAAGGAATGTGTCATGGTAAACTTCAGCTCAGGAAAAATCATATTCAGATAACTATGGAAAGATACCAGATCATTCATGTTCCCTTCCCAAACACAAAAAATATCGTCAATGTAGCGCCACCAGGCTCTGACATGGCGCCAGTGGATGGAACTGTACACATGCTGGTCCTCGAGTACCGCCATGTAGATGTTTGCATAAGTGGGCGCCACATTGGACCCCATGGCGGTACCACGCAACTGCAGGATGTAGTCATCCCCAAAAAGAAAAAAATTCTTTCCGAGGACAAACTCCAACAGTGCCAGGACCAGCTGTGCACCATCTGGGGCCATGTCAGAGCCCGCCAGCGCCACACCAACAGCCTCCAAACCTCGTTCATGTTTAATGGAGGTGTACAGTGACACAACATCAAATGAAATGAGAATTGTATCTTCCGTGATGTCAAGGCCCTCAATCTTACTCAGAAAATGGTTAGTATCCATAATATAGGATTTGGCCTCCATAGCAAAGTGACGCAACACCTTGTCTAGAAAGAAAACGTACTAGGGTTCTCCCTAAAAGAGTCCCTTTTGTCTCTACCTATTGCCCTATTAGTGGTAAAATAGGGAATATCTTGAACAAGCATTGGGGCCTATTGCATAGAGGTTTACCGGAAGTAACTGAATTTGCGCACAAGCCATTACTTTCATATAGGCGAGGACGTAATTTGAAAGATAGGCTAGTCAAATCTGATATTGGATCTTCAAAAATATTTAGACAGTTGACTTTGGGCCCTCCGAGGAATGGAAATTTTCCATGTTTGAACTGTGCTTGTTGTGGCAATATGATTAAGGGAGATAGTTTCGGGCACTCTTATACTGGTCAACGCTTTCGGATCCAGGAACGGTATTCCTGTACATCCAGCTATGTAATCTATATGCTTGTGTGCCCGTGTGGACTCATGTACATAGGTGAGACGACGATGGAAGTCAAGGCCAGGATAAGCAAACACAAGAGTACTATCAGGACGAAAATGATGGAGCTGCCAGTATCTAAGCATTTTGTAGAATGTGGGCACCTGGTTAGTCAGCTGAGATTTAGGGTTATCGATGGGGTTCCACCCCTCAGGAGAGGTGGTGACAGGACTAAGTTGCTCAAACAGAAGGAACTCCGTTGGATTTCCGTTTTGGGGACATTACAACCAAAGGGGTTGAATATAGAATATAATTTACATATTTGTGCTAGGTAATTCTTGCATCTGAATTCTGTGTTTGTTTTTAGATATATATTTTATTTGTGTTTGTTGTTTTTTTAGGAATATAATCTGGAGTGATCGGAGCATATGGTGACCTAATAATCCCTGATGATGACATCACTTATGTTTTTTGTACATTTAGTTAATCTCCCCTTTTCTGTATAAACTAGTAAGCTGCACACTGTAGTTGGCTGTATTTTGCTGGGAGTTTTCAATGTTTCCTCGCCTTTAGAGTATTGAGCACTCTTCTGCTGTGGTTTGTGTTTGGTATACACTTTTAGCCAGCTCTGAATATAGTTCCGTTGGTTTTGTGACATTGATGGTCATGTGACCAGCTGAAGCCCTGGTACAACCCATTGCGCATGCGCGTTTTTTTTTTTTTTTTTTTGCCCATATCAAATCATGTGACCGGGTGTCGGATGATGCCTGTGATCACGTGATATTTTGCTTTTTGGCCGTGACTTCTTTAAATGGAGGTCTATGATGTGGCCATCATGCGACGGGACCTTTGATGATGCTGGCGGTCACATGGTCGGATGTCTGCTGACACTGGTGGTCACATGATCCACTCAGCGTTCTGCTGTGACGACCTCTGAACATGTGCTTTTGTTTACCACAAAAGGGGGGTGTGCTAAATGTGTCTTCTGAACTGTGTTCCTGTGGGCGATTGGAAGAGAGCTCTGAGTAAGTGCTGATGAGCAGATACTGATTGGACATGGAGGACGATGCAGTTAGTGAGCACATGATTGGTACAAGCATTATGATGGGTGTGTATAAGAACAGATCATCTATTGGTAGACAGATATTGTGATACTGTTTACATGGAGTAATCTCTTGAATATTATATGCTGTTTTTTGTACTTTGCAGTATTTTCTTTGTGATGTCACTACCTCTGCTTTGATCACTGTTTTAAATTGTATATTGCTGTATTAAATGTTATATATATCTATTTGCACTGTGGGCGGTTCCTGGATGGTGATTGGCTTCTCCACACCATTTAAGGACACCATTTTGCCCTATTTTGTATACTTGATAAAGGCCTAATAATGGCCGAAACGTCGTGTTTTATGGTGGCTGAATAAAGTTTTTTCATACTTCTACCTGGATTGGATGCTGTTCCTTTTTTCTGTTGGACTTCGTTCGTTTGGATCCCCGAACTTCTGAACGTGCATCCTTGATAACTCCCGAGTGCTGTCAGCTGCTTGAATATTTGTGGACTTTGGATCCTGGCAGACGTGCACCGGTCATGGAGACTATGATACTTGAACCAGAGGTGGGTGTACTGGACAATGCCGCTATTTTCTCTTACACGGACGATGATGCTAAGAGAATCCTAGCTAGAGCACAGATGGATATGTCTTTTCTAAATAAACCTACTATAGAGATGTTGAATAAGAGATATGAAAATGAGAGGAGAAAGTATATCTCACACGAATTGCATGCCATAACTCTATGTGAGTACCACAGAGTCCATAGAATTCCACGTGGACTAAGGCCGCATCTGCGGCCCACATTGATGGCGGATAATATGCTTTTCTGTAACAAGTTTGAATCGATCACTAATAAATATTCATTTGATCTAATGCTCCTGAATATCGAGTTTCTCCACACAGAAATGGCACTAGTGAAGAACAAAATCGATGATCTGGAGAAACAGCTGACTAAGCAGTTGACAGCACAAGAATGGGACACGTTTAAGACACATTTGGATGAGAAATTGTTGAAATTTCGTGGTGACATTGAAAAAACGAAAAAAAACTAAATGGTTTCGTGATGCTGAAGATTACAGGACTGGACACGTTTTTTCTTGGCAGGGTGGAGCACGTAGAACCACCTATAAGAAACAGGATTCCTTTGCACAACCTCGCAGAAGAAGGAGACAACAGACAAAGGAACAGAAGAGATTTGGTTTCACCACGGCAGAGTCCGACTCTACTGATGACTCCAATTTTTGTGTACCCTTCTTCTCATTTTTTAGGGAAAGGAAGGATGGACAATGTGGCAAAAGGAGGCCAAGGAGAGGTGGTAAGAAACACCGACGGCAGAGAAGTAGACACTCAGATGCCGAGTACCTCTCGCAATCCATCTATGAGAACACGGAACGAAGGGAAGAAGAGAGCCACATAGAACAGAAGAGCTTGGTGGTAAATATTTCATCTTGTACACTTACTGATGAGGACTGTAAAGTATTGTCCAAAGGACTTTCATTTTGCCCTACCAACTATCCAGATTGGTTCAACATTGAATGTGATCTTTTTGCCTTTTTTAGGAGGCTAAGATTAGCAGTTTATTTTAATGAGAATGTTGGTATACCTACTGCTTCAACTAATGATGCCTCTAGGGGCTTTGCTTTACAGGATTTTGGCCTTTATAACAAAAGTAACTTTCAACCTCCTGTTAAAAACAGTTTTGTGGAATCATACATCCAATTGGTTGAAAAGGACATAGCTAGATTGAGACGAGATGGTGTGGGTCCATTCAGAAGAGGGAATTTAACATACAGTGAGAGGCAGGTGTTGGACAGACTCTCGGGTAATAAAGCCATCACCATCAGGGCAGCCGACAAAGGCGGGGCCCTGGTGGTGATGGATACCCATAAATACCGGGCCGAGATTTGTAGTCAGCTATTGGATACGGCAGTTTATGCTAAGTTGCCTAAAGATCCCACACCTTGTTTTCAGAGTGAGTTAAGAATGTTGATCGATGAGTCATTATCTAATGGTCTGATAGACCAGAAACTTTCTGATTTTCTTTTGGTGGAATTTCCGGTGACTCCGATTCTGTACACCCTGCCTAAAATCCATAAAAATCTATTGGATCCCCCTGGACGCCCGATAGTGTCTGGGCGGGGTTCTTTATGCAGTAGAGTATCTATCTTTCTAGACAAGGTGTTGCGTCACTTTGCTATGGAGGCCAAATCCTATATTATGGATACTAACCATTTTCTGAGTAAGATTGAGGGCCTTGACATCACGGAAGATACAATTCTCATTTCATTTGATGTTGTGTCACTGTACACCTCCATTAAACATGAACGAGGTTTGGAGGCTGTTGGTGTGGCGCTGGCGGGCTCTGACATGGCCCCAGATGGTGCACAGCTGGTCCTGGCACTGTTGGAGTTTGTCCTCAGAAAGAATTTTTTTCTTTTTGGGGATGACTACATCCTGCAGTTGCGTGGTACCGCCATGGGGTCCAATGTGGCGCCCACTTATGCAAACATCTACATGGCGGTACTCGAGGACCAGCATGTGTACAGTTCCATCCACTGGCGCCATGTCAGAGCCTGGTGGCGCTACATTGACGATATTTTTTGTGTTTGGGAAGGGAACATGAATGATCTGGTATCTTTCCATAGTTATCTGAATATGATTTTTCCTGAGCTGAAGTTTACCATGACACATTCCTTTGACCAGATTCAATTTCTTGATACTCTAGTGTATAAACATAATGGAAAGTTATGCACTGATTTGTTCATAAAGGACACAGACAGGAACAGTCTTCTGGTTTTCGATAGTAATCATCCAAGAAAAATGATAGAGTCTCTGCCTTGGAGCCAGATGCTGAGAGTACGTAGGATAGTTAAGGATGAGGCTGTTTTGGATAGAAGGCTTGAACAGATGTGTGAGAAATTTATTAGAAGGGGTTATCCTGAGAGGGACCTTAGAAAATTCAAGGAGAAGGCCTTGAAGACAACATTGGAAGATGTGAGAACAAAACGTACTAGGGTTCTCCCTAAAAGAGTCCCTTTTGTCTCTACCTATTGCCCTATTAGTGGTAAAATAGGGAATATCTTGAACAAGCATTGGGGCCTATTGCATAGAGGTTTACCGGAAGTAACTGAATTTGCGCACAAGCCATTACTTTCATATAGGCGAGGACGTAATTTGAAAGATAGGCTAGTCAAATCTGATATTGGATCTTCAAAAATATTTAGACAGTTGACTTTGGGCCCTCCGAGGAATGGAAATTTTCCATGTTTGAACTGTGCTTGTTGTGGCAATATGATTAAGGGAGATAGTTTCGGGCACTCTTATACTGGTCAACGCTTTCGGATCCAGGAACGGTATTCCTGTACATCCAGCTATGTAATCTATATGCTTGTGTGCCCGTGTGGACTCATGTACATAGGTGAGACGACGATGGAAGTCAAGGCCAGGATAAGCAAACACAAGAGTACTATCAGGACGAAAATGATGGAGCTGCCAGTATCTAAGCATTTTGTAGAATGTGGGCACCTGGTTAGTCAGCTGAGATTTAGGGTTATCGATGGGGTTCCACCCCTCAGGAGAGGTGGTGACAGGACTAAGTTGCTCAAACAGAAGGAACTCCGTTGGATTTCCGTTTTGGGGACATTACAACCAAAGGGGTTGAATATAGAATATAATTTACATATTTGTGCTAGGTAATTCTTGCATCTGAATTCTGTGTTTGTTTTTAGATATATATTTTATTTGTGTTTGTTGTTTTTTTAGGAATATAATCTGGAGTGATCGGAGCATATGGTGACCTAATAATCCCTGATGATGACATCACTTATGTTTTTTGTACATTTAGTTAATCTCCCCTTTTCTGTATAAACTAGTAAGCTGCACACTGTAGTTGGCTGTATTTTGCTGGGAGTTTTCAATGTTTCCTCGCCTTTAGAGTATTGAGCACTCTTCTGCTGTGGTTTGTGTTTGGTATACACTTTTAGCCAGCTCTGAATATAGTTCCGTTGGTTTTGTGACATTGATGGTCATGTGACCAGCTGAAGCCCTGGTACAACCCATTGCGCATGCGCGTTTTTTTTTTTTTGCCCATATCAAATCATGTGACCGGGTGTCGGATGATGCCTGTGATCACGTGATATTTTGCTTTTTGGCCGTGACTTCTTTAAATGGAGGTCTATGATGTGGCCATCATGCGACGGGACCTTTGATGATGCTGGCGGTCACATGGTCGGATGTCTGCTGACACTGGTGGTCACATGATCCACTCAGCGTTCTGCTGTGACGACCTCTGAACATGTGCTTTTGTTTACCACAAAAGGGGGGTGTGCTAAATGTGTCTTCTGAACTGTGTTCCTGTGGGCGATTGGAAGAGAGCTCTGAGTAAGTGCTGATGAGCAGATACTGATTGGACATGGAGGACGATGCAGTTAGTGAGCACATGATTGGTACAAGCATTATGATGGGTGTGTATAAGAACAGATCATCTATTGGTAGACAGATATTGTGATACTGTTTACATGGAGTAATCTCTTGAATATTATATGCTGTTTTTTGTACTTTGCAGTATTTTCTTTGTGATGTCACTACCTCTGCTTTGATCACTGTTTTAAATTGTATATTGCTGTATTAAATGTTATATATATCTATTTGCACTGTGGGCGGTTCCTGGATGGTGATTGGCTTCTCCACACCATTTAAGGACACCATTTTGCCCTATTTTGTATACTTGATAAAGGCCTAATAATGGCCGAAACGTCGTGTTTTATGGTGGCTGAATAAAGTTTTTTCATACTTCTACCTGGATTGGATGCTGTTCCTTTTTTCTATGTGGATTTATGTGACAAGAAGAACGCTGATCAGCTTCCTCCTCACCGTCCATATGATTGTCCAATCGAATTATTGCCTGGAGCCGAGATACCTTTTGGTAAGATCTACCCCCTAGCGGGGCCCGAGCTAAAAGCTTTGAAGGACTACATAGATGAAAATCTAGCCAAAGGCTTCATACGCCCCTCTTCATCTCCCGCAGGTGCACCCATCTTCTTTGTGAAGAAGAAAGATGGATCTCTGAGACCCTGCATAGACTATAGGGAACTCAATAAGGTTACTATTAGAAACCGTTATCCATTGCCTTTAATCCCTGAGTTGTTGGAGAGAGTGCGGCATGCCAAAATTTTCTCTAAACTGGATCTCCGTGGGGCCTATAACTTGGTCCGTATTAGACCTGGGGATGAATGGAAGACTGCATTCAGGTCACGCTATGGACACTTTGAATATCTAGTTATGCCTTTTGGTCTGAGTACCGCCCCAGCCACTTTCCAACACTTGGTGAATGATATCTTCAGGGATCTCCTAGATACATTTGTGGTGATTTATCTGGATGATATTCTAATTTTTTCTAACTCCACAGAGGAACATCATGGACATGTGAGAATGGTCTTAGAACGCCTAAGACAAAACCATCTCTACATCAAACTTGAAAAGTGTGAATTCCATAGGACCGAAATTCAATTTCTGGGGTATGTACTATCTACGCAAGGGATTAGTATGGATGGAAGCAAGACCCAAGCCATCAAGGATTGGCCAATTCCTAGAAATGTGAAGGAGGTGCAGCGCTTCATCGGGTTTGCCAACTTCTATAGACGTTTCATTAGGAATTTCTCTGAGGTAGTGTCACCTATCACCCAACTTACCCGGAAACAGTCTAGGTTCTCCTGGACCCCGCAAGCTCAGGAAGCATTTTCCTGTTTAAAGGATAAATTTACCACCGCACCTATCTTAGTACATCCCAACCCCGAGCTTGCCTTCATAATAGAGGTGGATGCTTCAGACTGTGCCGTTGGAGCTATACTCTCTCAGAGAACAGGTGAGAAGAATGTCTTGCATCCCTGTGCCTTCTTTTCCCAGCAGTTGTCTTCGGCTGAGAGGAACTACGATGTGGGCAATAGAGAATTGTTGGCCATTATTGCCGCCTTCAAGGAATGGAGACACCTTCTTCAGGGAGCTGCACAGCAAATAGTCGTCCTGACAGACCATTGTAACCTTGAATTTATCAGGTCGGCTAAGTGCCTGACTCCTCGCCAGGCTCGCTGGAATCTTTTCCTAAACCAATTTAATTTTGTAATTTCTTATAGACCAGGATCGCGCAATGGAAAGGCTGATGCACTCTCTAGGATTCATTCAGCAGAGACACGTCCACTTACTCCTCCTAAGACTATTTTTCCTGACTCTAGATTCCTGGGAGTGATTCATAATCAAGACCTACTTAAGGACATCAAGGAAGCATACCATGCGGATTCTTTGTTGGCTCAACCCCCAAGGGACGTAAGTCTTGTCTTTAAGAATGGTGTGTGGATTCAGGGACAACGTCTGTATATACCTGAAACAGTCAGATTGAGAGTATTGCAACTCATCCACGATTCCAAGATAGCTGGGCATAGGGGAATTCTAAAGACACAAGAATTTCTTTCTCGTTTCTTTTGGTGGCCCACTTACAGGAAAGATGTTTTAAACTATGTCACTTCATGTGAAGTCTGTGCAAGATGCAAAACACCTCGCTCCTCACCAACTGGTCTGTTACAACCTCTTCCCACCCCGTCCAGCCCGTGGGGATCCATTTCTATGGACTTCATTGTGGAGTTACCAACCTCTCAAGGGAAGAACACCATTCTAGTGGTGGTTGATCGTCTAACAAAGGCAGCTCATTTTATCCCTTGTGTCGGCTTACCCACTGCAAAACAGACATCAGACTTGATGATTAAGAATGTGTTTCGCTTACATGGAGTACCGGATGAGGTCATTTCGGATCGAGGGGTGCAATTCACTTCAAGGTTTTGGCAAAATTTCTGTGCCGCATTGGACATTAAAGTAAACCTTTCTTCTGCTTTTCATCCCCAGACTAATGGACAGACAGAACGAACCAATCAGACCCTGGAGCAGTATCTCCGCTGCTTTATCTGCCACCTACAAGATGATTGGGTGGATCTACTTCCACTGGCTGAGTTCTCTTATAACAACTCTCAGAGCGCCTCCACTAAGCAGTCTCCTTTTTACTCCAATCTAGGTTATCATCCTAACATTCTTCCTCGATTTCCCATAGATACGCCCTTGCGGCAGTGGCTGAAAGAATCACTTCTTTACAAAAGAATATGGATCTTCTAAAGGAAAATCTAGAATTGGCTCAGGAAAGGTACAAGAAAGCAGCAGATAAATTTCGTAAACCTGCACCAGCTTTCAAGGTAGGAGATTTGGTCTGGCTGTCAACCAGAAATCTTAAATTAAAGATTCCATCGTCTAAATTGGGACATAAGTACATTGGACCTTATAAGAGCAGTAAGATTATAAGTGCTGTTGCTTGTCGTCTTCAACTGCCCAGAACTATGAGAATCCACCCTGTCTTTCATGTATCCCTACTAAAGGCTGCAACACCCAATACGTTTCCTGGACGCTCTTCTCCTTGCCCTGACCCAGTGCTGGTCGATGGTCAGGAAGAATTTATGGTGGAAAGGATTCTAGATTCCAGGTTGTACAGAAATCAGTTGCAATATTTGATTAAATGGCAGGGCTACCCAGTGGAGGACAACTCATGGGAACCAGTCAATAATGTAAATGCTCCTCGCCTGCTCCGCCAGTTTCATCAGAGGTACCCTGACAAGCCTGGTCTGAGGTCATCCGGAGGTTGTCCTTAAGGGGGAGTAATGTAAGGTTCTTTGTCTCTTTTGACATGTTCCTTGAAACTCAGTTTTCCGTCGGCCATTTTGCTTTCTGTCTTTCTGCAGCTCTTGCCCTCAGTTAATATGGAGTTTCCAGTTTTCATGTTCCCGCCCTGATTCTCTCCCTCTTGCTTCTTAAGCAGCCTCAGCTGAACAATCAGTGCTCCTGAATCAAGCCTCAGTCAGCCTGTGACCTGACTCCTAGAAACCTTGGATTTTGGACTCCAGCTATTTTCCTACTGAGGAACTTTGGAACACTCTTGGACTCTGGAAACCTGCTGTCTGGTGAATCCATGTTTGCAGAGGAATTACGGTACAGAGAAGAGATCCTGAACCTGCTTTGGAGAGTTATTGTAGAGCTTGAAGTTACTCTGGCCTGCTGTGTTCTCCTGCCTCTGTTCCTGCAAACTGTGTGACCTTTTCTGCATGCTTGTATGAAGTAATACAAGTCATTTCATATCAACCTGTGTCTCATGTGTTTTCCTCGCACCCAAGAACAAGACGCTATAGGAACTGTACACTATACATGACACTGTGTCTGTAACCAGTTGGGGCTGCCAATGAGTTAATGCCAACACTCCTGTTTTTTCTGCCTCTCCCCAGGCTCAAGATGTTCCTGACTTTTTGACTGATTTTTCTGATGTGTTTAGCGAAAGTAAATCTGCATCCTTGCCCCCCCATAGGAGCTATGACTGCGCTATTGAATTAGTGCCTAGTAGTAAATTCCCTAAAGGTCGCCTTTTTAACTTGTCTGTACCTGAACATGACGCTATGCGGTCTTATATCAAGGAGTCATTGGAGAAGGGTCATATCAGACCATCCTCTTCACCCTTGGGTGCCGGTTTTTTCTTTGTGGCCAAAAAGGATGGTTCATTAAGGCCGTGTATGGATTATCGTCTCTTGAACAATATCACTTTGAAATATCAATATCCGTTACCCTTGATTTCTGACCTGTTTTCCAGGGTGAAAAGTGCTACTTGGTTTACCAAGCTTGACCTCAGGGGGGCGTATAACCTTATTCGCATTAAGCACGGGGATGAATGGAAGACGGCGTTTAATACCCCAGAGGGGCATTTTGAGTACCTAATAATGGCCTTTGGGCTCACTAATGCTCCTTCCGTCTTCCTGTCCTTCATGAATGACATTTTCAGGGATTTTGTGGATAAATTTCTGATTGTTTATTTGGATGATATCTTGATTTTTTCCAATGACTGGGACTCTCATGTGAAACATGTTCGGACTGTGTTCCAGATTTTGAGAGAGAATGCTCTGTATGTGAAGGGATCAAAGTGTCTTTTTGGCGTACAGAGGATCTAATTTCTGGGATTCATTTCGTCTCCATCTGTTATTGAAATGGACCCGGTCAAGGTTCAGGCCATCTGTGATTGGGTCCAACCTACTTCATTAAAGGCTCTTCAGAGATTCTTGGGTTTTGCCAATTTTTATCGGAAATTTATTGGTGATTTCTCTGTTATTGTTAAACCATTGACTGATTTGACCAAAAACGGTTCTGATGTGGTGAATTGGCCTCCTGAGGCAGTCTCTGCGTTTCAGGAACTTAAACAGAGATTCACTTCTGCTCCTGTTCTATGGCAGCCTGATGTTTCTCTGCCATTTCAGGTGGAGGTTGATGCCTCTGAAATTGGGGCAGGTGCCGTTTTGTCCCAAAGAAATCCTGAGACCTCTAAAAGTAACCCTTATGCTTTTTTCTCTCGAAAATTTTCTCCAACTGAACGTAATTATGACGTGGGTAATCGGGAGTTATTGGCCATGAAGTGGGCTTTTGAAGAGTGGAGACATTGGCTGGAGTGGAGGGAGCCAAACATCAGGTGGTGGTCCTCACGGACCATAAGAATCTGGTTTATCTGGAATCAGCCAAGCGACTTGATCCTAGACAGGCCAGGTGGGCCTTGTTTTCACACGTTTTAATTTTGTGGTTTCCTTCTTCCTGGCACTAAGAATGTTAAGGCGGATGCCCTCTCGAGGAGTTTCCTTGCGGACTCTCCTGAGTTATCTGATCCTGCTGTTATTTTGAAAGAGGGTGTAGTTCTTTCCGCCATCTCGCCCAATTTGAGACTGGCTCTGGAAGGGTGTCAGGAGGATAAACCCGAGCACTGCCCTGTTGGGAAATTGTTTGTACCAGACCAGTGGAAGATGAGTGTGATGTCTGAGATTCATTGTTCCGCGTTGGCCGGTCATCCCGGAATTTTTGGTACCAGAGACTTGGTGAGTCGGTCCTTTTGGTGGCCTACTTTGTCTCATGACGTCAGGGAGTTTGTGCAGTCCTGTGGGACTTGCTCTCGCTCCAAGCCTTGCTCTCGCTCTAGTGGTTTGTTGATGCCATTGCCTGTGCCCAAGAGACCATGGACCCATATCTCTATGGATTTTATTTCCGACCTCCCTGTTTCTCAGAGAATGACCGTTATCTGGGTGATTTGTGATAGGTTTTCCAAGATGATACATCTTGTGCCATTACCTAAGTTGCCTTCCTCCTCCGAATTGGTGCCTTTGTTCCTTCAGCACGTGGTTCGGTTACACGGCATTCCGGAGAACATTGTGTCTGACAGAGGAGTCCAGTTTGTTTCCAGATTTTGGAGGACTTTTTGTTCTAAACTTGGTGTTCAATTGTCTTTCTCCTCTGCTTTTCATCCTCAGACCAATGGACAAACTGAGAGAACAAACCAGACATTGGAGACTTATCTGAGATGCTTTGTGTCTGCTGATCAAGATGACTGGTCTCTTTTTTGCCTTTGGCTGAGTTTGCTCTTAATAATAGGGCAAGCTCTGCCATTTTGATGTCTCCATTTTTCTGCAATTTTGGGTTTCACCCTCGATTTTCTTCGGGACAGACGGAGGCTTCTGTCTGTTCGGGTGTTGACTCTGTTGTGGAGCGTATGCAGCAGATTTGGGACCAGGTAGTGGAGAGGTTGTCCCTCTCTCAGGAGAAGGTCCAGCGGTTTGCCAACCGGCATAGGACTGATGGTCCTCGGTTTAAAGTGGGGGACTTGGTCTGGTTGTCCTCAAGAAATATCCCTATGAGAGTTGCATCTCCAAAGTTTAAGCCTAGGTTCATTGGACCTTATAATATCATGGAGATTCTTAATCCTTTTCGTTTCGTTTACTTCTTCCAGGGACATTTAAGATCCATAACGTGTTCCACAAGTCCTTATTGAAGAGGTTTGTCGAGCCAGTGGTTCCTATGGCTGCGCCTCCCGACCCTGTTTTGGTTGAGGGCAATCTGGAGTATGTTGTTGAGAAAATATTGGATTCTAGTTTTTCTAGACGGAAACTCCAGTATTTGGTTAAGTGGAGAGGTTATGGTCAGGAGGACAATTCTTGGGTGTTTGCTTCGGACATCCATGCTAGGAGACTGATCCGTGCCTATCACCGAGCTCATCCTGACCGACCTGGTTGCACAAATGAGGTTCGGTGACCCCTCCTCAAGGGGGGGGTACTGTTGTGAATGTTTTGTAAATGAATTCTGAGCAGAAGCTCCCTCTGGTGGTTACAAACAGTACTGAACCATTCAATGAGTATTGGCAATCAGGAGTTACAGACTGGTCTGATATAAGGGAGGTTCCCTCCCATCATGGTTGCCGGTGATCAATTGTTCTTGTCTCAACGTTGTTTCCTGGTTCACTTGGAAGCTTGCTGAGTCTTGCCTCTTCTCCTGCTCTCAGATAAGATATTTTCTGTTTTTTGTTTTTGTGCTTGCCATTTGCATATTTCTCTGCATTTCTGTGAGGGTGGCCAGGTTCCCCTCCCCGAGGGGCTTGTGCTCCTCTCGGTTTCTCTGGAGCCACTGTTGTTTGTTCATTTGCCTTTTCCAGTTTTTTCAGTGGCTGCGGCTTAGTTTTGTTACACCAGAGAACTAATTTAGGTGGTAGAGGTCGTGTGATCTCAGGTGTTTTTGCAATTAGTAGCGTTGGCTTTTTTTAGGTTTATTTGGATTGCAGTAAGTATCCTTCCTATCCTTTTCTGTCTAGGCAGATTGGGCCCCAGTGTTTGCTCATACTATTTTCTGTCTGTGTCTGTATTTCCTCTTGTCTAACCGCCATTACATGTTTGGGGGCTTCCTATGTTCTTTGGGGATCTGCTCCGGGGCAGATAGCTTTCCTCTTTCTATCTTTAGGTGTAGTTAACCTCTCAGGCTGTGACGAGGCGTCTAGGACCAACGTAGGAACGTCCATGGCTGCCTTTAGTTGTGGTGGTTAGTCAGAGTACTGCAATCCAGTAGATTCCAACCTCTCTGGTGTATTGCCGTTTTTGCCTGCTCTCCTCAGCTACCAAAACATAACAGCACCCCAATACCCCTTTCACGAGATGTCCAGGAGGGCTTTCATAAAAAATGTTGCATTGAATGCAAGGCCTGCCCTGCTACCAAGTCATATGCACCCAATAAGCCTTTGAACCCAGGTAGTGGATGGGCCTAGGAAACTCCACTTCACATTATTCATTTTGTCCTCCCATTCTGTTTTTTCTTTCATTGACTGCAAGGCCTGCCCTGCTACCAAGTCATATGCACCCCAATAACTCCAATCCCCCTTGGAAGAAACATGGAGGATAGCCTCATAAAATAAATTCCTATTAAAAAGGAGCGGGTCTCCTAGACTTGGAATGCCCATACTCTAAGTGTGTTGGCTAGCAAACATTATCCCAAGGATATGTTTTTTTTAAATTTTTTACATGAGACCAGGGCTTCAATGTAACGGTACTTAGGTGAGTATCATTGTTGTTTATTATTTTCTGTTTTTTAAAGTGGATGAGGGTTTCAATGGAATGGGCGTATTGTATATATATTTGTTTTTATTTTAAAATAAGAAAGTAAAATGGTGTACATTTTTATTTGAAATAAAGGACTTTATTCTGGTTATGTGCTTAGTTACAATATAACTATAGGATTAATATTGAATAGGCATCTAATATACACCTCTCCATTACTAATCCGTGGGCTTGATGTCACCTGACAATACAGCCGACGCGTGTCACTGGCGGTAAACTTTTTACTGCCAGTCACAGCTGCTGGCTCACGCTGTCATGTAATGATCTTACCGCCAATCGAAGCCACAAGTTTTTCTCGTGCTGTCATGCAAATAACAGCGTGGGAAACACCTGATGTTTGGGGTGATCAACCCGAACAGTACAACATACTTCCTGGAGAAGTCCTTGTTTGTGGTCCGTGCCCGAATAGTAGGTGTTCGGTACAGAACCCGAACCTTACTGTCTGGGTTCGCCCATTTATATTCACCACACCTCTAGATAAGTTCCTTGAGGAGTTTAGTTTCCAAAATGGGTTTCACTGTTTAGGCACATCAACAACTCTTCAGACGCAACATGGCATCCGCTAATGATACCAGACAATTTTGCATTCCAAAAGTTAAATGGCGCTCCTTCCGTTCCAAGTCCTGCCGTGCACCCAAAAAGTATTTTCCCGCCACATATGGGGTATCGACGTACCAGGTGAACTTGCACAACAAATTGTACAGTGCATTTCTTCCTGTTACCTATGTGAAAATGAAAATTTGATGCTAAAACATTTTATGGGGAAAAATATGATTTTTTATGTTCGCGGCTCAATATTATAAAATTCTGTGAAGCACCTGGGGCTTCAAGGTGCTCACCACACATCTATATGAATTCCTTGAGGGGTCTAGTTTAAAAAATGCAGTGACTGTGTGGGATTTAAATTTTTGGGCACATCAGGGGATCTGCAAACATGACATGGCATGCCATCTTTAATCCACACAATTTTGATCTTGAAAATTCAAATGTTGCTCCTTTCCTTCCAAGCCCTGCTATGCCCAAACAGTGGTTTTCCAACACATTTGGGGTATTTGAATACTCAGGAGAAATTGCACAACAAATTGTAAGGTGCAGTTTTTCCTGTTACATATGTGAAAATGCAAAATTTGGGGTTAAAATAACATTTTTATGGAAAAAAAAAGTTGAAATATCATTTCTTCCTTCCACATTGCTTTAGTTCCTGTGAAGTACTTGAAAGTTTAGTAAACTCCTTTGATGTTATTTTAAGCACCTTGAGGTTTAGAATGATGTCAATTTGGGGTATTTTCTGTCATATAGGGCCCTCAAAGTCACTTAAAATGTGAAGTGGTCCCTAAAAAATTGGTTTTATAAGTTTTGTTGAAAAAATGAGAAATTGCTGTTCAAATTTTAACCCCTCTAACTTTCTAACAAAAAAATAATGTT
>JARQOD010000001.1:346607233-346644377 GCA_033576555.1 Oophaga sylvatica
CTATGGCTGCGCCTCCCGACCCTGTTTTGGTTGAGGGCAATCTGGAGTATGTTGTTGAGAAAATATTGGATTCTAGTTTTTCTAGACGGAAACTCCAGTATTTGGTTAAGTGGAGAGGTTATGGTCAGGAGGACAATTCTTGGGTGTTTGCTTCGGACATCCATGCTAGGAGACTGATCCGTGCCTATCACCGAGCTCATCCTGACCGACCTGGTTGCACAAATGAGGGTTCGGTGACCCCTCCTCAAGGGGGGGGGTACTGTTGTGAATGTTTTGTAAATGAATTCTGAGCAGAAGCTCCCTCTGGTGGTTACAAACAGTACTGAACCATTCAATGAGTATTGGCAATCAGGAGTTACAGACTGGTCTGATATAAGGGAGGTTCCCTCCCATCATGGTTGCCGGTGATCAATTGTTCTTGTCTCAACGTTGTTTCCTGGTTCACTTGGAAGCTTGCTGAGTCTTGCCTCTTCTCCTGCTCTCAGATAAGATATTTTCTGTTTTTTGTTTTTGTGCTTGCCATTTGCATATTTCTCTGCATTTCTGTGAGGGTGGCCAGGTTCCCCTCCCCGAGGGGCTTGTGCTCCTCTCGGTTTCTCTGGAGCCACTGTTGTTTGTTCATTTGCCTTTTCCAGTTTTTTCAGTGGCTGCGGCTTAGTTTTGTTACACCAGAGAACTAATTTAGGTGGTAGAGGTCGTGTGATCTCAGGTGTTTTTGCAATTAGTAGCGTTGGCTTTTTTTAGGGTTTATTTGGATTGCAGTAAGTATCCTTCCTATCCTTTTCTGTCTAGGCAGATTGGGCCCCAGTGTTTGCTCATACTATTTTCTGTCTGTGTCTGTATTTCCTCTTGTCTAACCGCCATTACATGTTTGGGGGCTTCCTATGTTCTTTGGGGATCTGCTCCGGGGCAGATAGCTTTCCTCTTTCTATCTTTAGGTGTAGTTAACCTCTCAGGCTGTGACGAGGCGTCTAGGACCAACGTAGGAACGTCCATGGCTGCCTTTAGTTGTGGTGGTTAGTCAGAGTACTGCAATCCAGTAGATTCCAACCTCTCTGGTGTATTGCCGTTTTTGCCTGCTCTCCTCAGCTACCAAAACATAACAGCACCCCAATACCCCTTTCACGAGATGTCCAGGAGGGCTTTCATAAAAAATGTTGCATTGAATGCAAGGCCTGCCCTGCTACCAAGTCATATGCACCCAATAAGCCTTTGAACCCAGGTAGTGGATGGGCCTAGGAAACTCCACTTCACATTATTCATTTTGTCCTCCCATTCTGTTTTTTCTTTCATTGACTGCAAGGCCTGCCCTGCTACCAAGTCATATGCACCCCAATAACTCCAATCCCCCCTTGGAAGAAACATGGAGGATAGCCTCATAAAATAAATTCCTATTAAAAAGGAGCGGGTCTCCTAGACTTGGAATGCCCATACTCTAAGTGTGTTGGCTAGCAAACATTATCCCAAGGATATGTTTTTTTTAAATTTTTTACATGAGACCAGGGCTTCAATGTAACGGTACTTAGGTGAGTATCATTGTTGTTTATTATTTTCTGTTTTTTAAAGTGGATGAGGGTTTCAATGGAATGGGCGTATTGTATATATATTTGTTTTTTATTTTAAAATAAGAAAGTAAAATGGTGTACATTTTTATTTGAAATAAAGGACTTTATTCTGGTTATGTGCTTAGTTACAATATAACTATAGGATTAATATTGAATAGGCATCTAATATACACCTCTCCATTACTAATCCGTGGGCTTGATGTCACCTGACAATACAGCCGACGCGTGTCACTGGCGGTAAACTTTTTACTGCCAGTCACAGCTGCTGGCTCACGCTGTCATGTAATGATCTTACCGCCAATCGAAGCCACAAGTTTTTCTCGTGCTGTCATGCAAATAACAGCGTGGGAAACACCTGATGTTTGGGGTGATCAACCCGAACAGTACAACATACTTCCTGGAGAAGTCCTTGTTTGTGGTCCGTGCCCGAATAGTAGGTGTTCGGTACAGAACCCGAACCTTACTGTCTGGGTTCGCCCATTTATATTCACCACACCTCTAGATAAGTTCCTTGAGGAGTTTAGTTTCCAAAATGGGTTTCACTGTTTAGGCACATCAACAACTCTTCAGACGCAACATGGCATCCGCTAATGATACCAGACAATTTTGCATTCCAAAAGTTAAATGGCGCTCCTTCCGTTCCAAGTCCTGCCGTGCACCCAAAAAGTATTTTCCCGCCACATATGGGGTATCGACGTACCAGGTGAACTTGCACAACAAATTGTACAGTGCATTTTCTTCTGTTACCTATGTGAAAATGAAAATTTGATGCTAAAACATTTTATGGGGAAAAATATGATTTTTTATGTTCGCGGCTCAATATTATAAAATTCTGTGAAGCACCTGGGGCTTCAAGGTGCTCACCACACATCTATATGAATTCCTTGAGGGGTCTAGTTTAAAAAATGCAGTGACTGTGTGGGATTTAAATTTTTGGGCACATCAGGGGATCTGCAAACATGACATGGCATGCCATCTTTAATCCACACAATTTTGATCTTGAAAATTCAAATGTTGCTCCTTTCCTTCCAAGCCCTGCTATGCCCAAACAGTGGTTTTCCAACACATTTGGGGTATTTGAATACTCAGGAGAAATTGCACAACAAATTGTAAGGTGCAGTTTTTCCTGTTACATATGTGAAAATGCAAAATTTGGGGTTAAAATAACATTTTTATGGAAAAAAAAGTTGAAATATCATTTCTTCCTTCCACATTGCTTTAGTTCCTGTGAAGTACTTGAAAGTTTAGTAAACTCCTTTGATGTTATTTTAAGCACCTTGAGGTTTAGAATGATGTCAATTTGGGGTATTTTCTGTCATATAGGGCCCTCAAAGTCACTTAAAATGTGAAGTGGTCCCTAAAAAATTGGTTTTATAAGTTTTGTTGAAAAAATGAGAAATTGCTGTTCAAATTTTAACCCCTCTAACTTTCTAACAAAAAAAATAATGTTATGAAAATTGTGCTGCTGTTAAGTAGATATGTGGTAAATGTAATATATTAACTATTTTGTATGATTTCTGGTTTCAGTGCATAAAAATTAAAATTTGAAAAATGCTAGATTATCCAAATCTTCATAAATAAACACAAGTCAAATCAGAAAATTTTACCACTATTATGAAATACAATATGTCACGAAAAAACAGTCTCAAAATCAATGGGATATATTGAAACTTTAAAGAGTTATAAACTTATAAATTGACACTGTTCAGAATTGAAAAATTTGGCTTGGTCATGAAGGTGAAAACTAGCTTGACGGGTGAAGGGGTTAAGGCCTGTTTAAAAAGCAAAGCTTTCATTGTTGATTGTTTTTTTCTTTTAATAAATTTTGTTAAATATATACCCATATCTATTTAAAGTGACAGCCCTTAAAGAAGTATTTTCTGAATTGAGAGTTATTCTCAGACCATACCTTCTTAATCACTGGGCATCTCAATTTTTTGAGAGCAGTTATTGAATATAGTAACATAGTTATTAAGGTTGAAGGAAGACTTTACCTCCATCTAGTTCAATCCATATCCTATCTTAACCTGCCCTAACTTGTTGATCCAGAGGAAGGCAAAAAAAAACATGTGGCAAACAGTAAGATACCTGTTTTTCTCAAAATTGACCAATAGTTGTTGCCATTTCACTGAATTTGAAATAGAGAATGATCTATTAAGTTTTTGTTGCAAGGCTTTGAATACTTATATCCCTATACTGACAAAAGGTGGAGCTCCTGGAAACAGAGTTTACTGGATATGTAGTGTCAGAATATTGTTTTCTTCTTGTTACAAAACAAAACAATGTGTCCAAAATAATTTGTGTATAACGTTTTCACTAAATTGGCTTATATATGTAGTCTTCTTTTCTATATTATATAGACTCGATGGTGGGCGATTCTCCTCATTATATTAACACTTGGAGCCATGATGGCTGGGACGATATTTATATTTGGCCGGACTCTGGACTCCAGTAAAGGTAACAATAAAAAATCTTAAAAGGATTGTGCCATAGATGCAAGTTTTCACCTATATTCAAGATAGCTAATAACTTACTGATCATTAGGACTCACCCCAAATATGAGAACAAGGCTGTCACAGAATATTTCTTAAGACTTATATATAACATATATAACATAAAGGCTTTCATAGTATGACTCAACCAGGTTTTCAAAGTGTGTAGACTTGCATGCTCAGTTATAAGGCCTCTTTCACACATCAGTTTTTTGCCATCAGTCACAATCCGTCGATTTTTGAAAAAAAAAAATCCGGCGATTGATGCCACAGGAGGATCCGTTTCTTTCTCATAGACTTGTATTAGCGACGGATTGCGATGGATGGCCGTGCGTTTCATCCATCGTTAGATGGATCTGTTGAAAATGTTTTGTCCAGCTGCCGGACACGACGCACGAAGCAACTTTTTTTTGTCTCCGTCGGAAAATCGGACAGCAACGGATCCATTGCTGTCCATCGTTTGTTATAATGGAAGTCTATGGGCTCTGGATCCGTCGTCATCTGTCAAATGACGGATTACGGTGACGGATTCAGTTTTTTCAACTGAGCATGCTCCTGACAGGTTAAAAAAAATACATGTCATTAAGACATATATATATATATATATATATTTATAGTTCATACAGTTCTACATAGCATAATAGCCGCTAAATCAATTGCCGGCTTCTGTAAAATCATTACAGAACCTGACATGATATGACACATGGTTTACATATAGTAAACCATGACATATCAAAACGATATACAGTACAGCCCAAAAGTTTGGACACACCTTCTCATTCAAAGATTTTTCTGTATTTTCATGACTATGAAAATTGTACATTCACACTGTAAGCATCAAAACTATGAATTAACACATGTGGAAATATATACTGAACAAAAAAGTGTGAAACAACTGAAAATATGTCTTATATTCTAAGTTCTTTAAAGTAGCCACCTTTTGCTTTGTTTACTGCTTTGCACACTCTTGGCATTCTCTTGATGAGCTTCAAGAGGTAGTCACCGGAAATGGTTTTCACTTCACAGGTGTGCCCTGTCAGGTTTAAGAAGTGTGATTTCTTGCCTTAGAAATGGGGTTGGGACCATCAGTTGTGTTGTACAGAAGTCTGGTGGATACACAGCTGATAGTCCTACTGAATAGACTGTTAGAATATGTATTATGGCAAGAAAAAAGCAGCTAAGTAAAGAAAAACAAGTGGCCATCATTACTTTAAGAAATGAAGGTCAGTCAGTCTGAAAAATTGGGAAAACTTTGAAAGTGTCCCCAAGTGCAGTTGCAAAAACCATCAAGCGCTACAAAGAAACTGGCTCACATGAGGACCTACCCAGGAAAGGAAGACCAAGAGTCACCTCTGCTTCTGAGGATAAGATTATCCGAGTCACCAGCCTCAGAAATCGCAGGTTAACAGCAGCTCAGATTATAGACCAGGTCAATGCCACACAGAGTTCTAGCAGCAGACATATCTCTACAACAACTGTTAAGAGGAGACTTTGTGCAGTAGGCCTTCATGGTAAAATAGCTGCTAGGGAACCACTGCTGCGGACAGGAAGCAAGCAGAAGAGACTTGTTTGGGTTAAAGAACACAAGGAATGGACATTAGACCAGTGGAAATCTGTGCTTTGGTCTGATGAGTCCAAATTTGAGATCTTTCCCACCACAGTGTCTCGGTGCGACGCAGAAAAGGTGAACGGATGGACTCTACATAACTGGTTCCCACCGTGAAGCATGGAGCAGGAGGTGTGATGGCGTGGGGGTGCTTTGCTGGTGACATTGTTGGGGATTTATTCAAAATTGAAGGCATACTGAACCAGCATGGGTACCACAGCATCTTGCAGCAGCATGCTATTCCATCTGGTTTTGCGTTTAGTTGGACCATCACTTATTTTTCAACAGGACAATGACCCCAAACACACCTCCAAGCTGTGTAAGGGCTATTTGACCAAGAAGGAGAGTGATGGGGTGCTACGCCAGATGACCTGGCCTCCACAGTCACCAGACCTGAACCCAATCAAGATGGTTTGGGGTGACCTGGACCGCAGAGTGAAGGCAAAAGGGCCAACAAGTGCTAAGCATCTCTGGGAACTCCTTCAAGACTGTTGGAAGACCATTTCCGGTGACTACCTCTTGAAGCTCATCACGAGAGTGCCAACAGTGTGCAAAGCAGTAATCAAAGCAAAAGGTTGCTACTTTGAAGAACCTAGAATATAAGACATATTTTCAGTAGCTTCCCACTTTTTGTTAAGTATATAATTCCACATGTGTTAATTCATAGTTTTGATGCCTTCAGTGTGAATGTACACTTTTCATAGTCATGAAAATACAGAAAAATCTTTGAATGAAAAGCTGTGTCCAAACTTTTGGTCTGTACTGTATATATGTCAGTGTTTAATACATTAATTAGTTTGTATTAGGAAAAATTTGGAACTCTAGGGATTAAATTTAAGGCTATACTCACGGAAAAAAATTGTGTGGGCTTACGTGCAATTTTCTCCGCCAGAGAGGGAAAGCCAGTAACTGAGCACAGATATTCATAGCCTAGAGCGGGACCAAAGGTGACATTAATCCGGGTTAATAATGGAGAGGTGTCAATAAGACAACTATTCATTATTAATCCTATAATAGTAAAGGGTTAAAAAAGACACACACACATTAATTAAAAATTCTTTTAATGAAATAATTACACATAGTTTTTGACCAAATTTATTATTCTGCCAATCCATCTGAATCCCTTGTTCTCCTGTAATAAAAAAAAATAAAAAAGCAACAATATATATACCTCTCCGCTTTTTAGTCAGGTCCCCCGCTGCAATCCATCACAAGGGGTTAACTAGTTTACAACCGCTGACGTCAGCGGTAGTCAGTGAGGCTGCGCGGAGTCCCTGGCTGACCTGAAGTGAACTCGATAGCGTGGGAAAAAGTTCAGAAACTTTCCCACGCTAATCAATTGATCTCCGGTCAGCCGGGGCGGCTGCGCAGACATGATTTAATTAATTCTGCAGTGGTTTACAGCCGGGCTGGTAGCATTAGCACCGCTCCCGGTTGTAAACTAGTTAACCCCTGGTAATGGATTGCATTAACCCCTTATTAACCCATGAGCCACCACTAAAGGCAATGGGAATAGAGAAGCTAAGTGTCAGAAAAGGCACTTCTTAATAGATGTGCCTTTTCTGGGGTGGATGGGGCCAGATGTTTGTAGCAAGGGGGGGGCCAAAAACGATGGTCCCTCTCTAGGATATGAATATCTGTCCTCAGTCACTGGCTTTCCTCTCTGGCGGAGAAAAAACGCAATTTTTTTCCGCGATTATAGCCTTAAATTTAACCCCTAGAGTTCCAAATTTTTTGGAACACAAACTACTAAATTGATTAAACACTGACATATATAAATCATTTTGATATGATATGGTTTACTATATGTAAACCATGTGTCCTATCATGTCGGGTTCTGTAATGATTTTACTGAAGCCGGCAATTGATTTAGCGGCTATTATGCTATGTAGAACTGTATGAACTATAAATATATATATATGTGTAACGGGTCTGGGAGGCGGAACCTCTGAGCTATTATACAAGGAGGCTTACCTTGTAAAGGAGCGGGTGGCGCCCGGGGAAGACGGACAGGAAGTCACGGCAAGTGACCGGGGCAGTCTCTGGACAGACAGGCAGGAGGTCACGGCAAGTGACCGGGGCAGTCTCTGGATAGACAGGCAGGTAGTCACGGCAAGTGACCGGGGCAGTCTCTGGATAGACAGGCAGGAAGTCACGGCAAGTGACCGGGGCAGTCTCTGGATAGACAGGCAGGTAGTCACGGCAAGTGACCGGGGCAGTCTCTGGATAGACAGGCAGGTAGTCACGGCAAGTGACTAGGGCAGTCTCTGGATAGACAGGCAGGAAGTCACGGCAAGTGACCGGGGCAGTCTCTGGATAGACAGGCAGGTAGTCACGGTAAGTGACCGGGGCAGTCTCTGGATAGACAGGCAGGTATGACCTGTGATGGTTGAACCTCCCGGTAGGCTAGCAGGCAGATGGTAGATGTGCGTCCTCAGATAAACGGGCTGACTGGTCCATAGACAGACTGACAGGTGATGGTGGACAGACTGTCGGACGTTGACGCCTCCAGGTAGGCTAGCAGACTGGTAACCGGTGAACATCAGCAGATATACGGGCAGGCTGGTCCATAGACAGACTGGCAGGTGATGGCGGGCAGACTGTCGGACGGTGGAGCCTCCAGGTAGGCTAGCGGACAGGTAGCAGACAGCAAACTGGCAGGAAACAGGCAGATAACTGGTAACGGAACCTGAGGGCTGAAGCAGAGTAGTGAACAGTGCAACAACATTGCTCGGGCACCTCCATTAAGGAGGAGGTGCTTTATATAAGGTGGAATCCTCCGGCATTGGCCGGGGACCTTTTTTGAAAGATGCGCGCGGCCCCTTTAAGAGCGGGGGAGTGCACGTGCGCGCGCCCTAAGCCCAGTGGCAGGGAAGGAGCGCGCAGCCCCAGCAGGGCGGAAGGAGGACGCCGAGCGAGGGTAAGGGAAGCGACGTCCCTGCCTGGCAGAGGACGCTGGCGCAGGGGAACAGCGTCCCTGCCTGGCAGAGGACAGGGACGCTGGCGCAGGGGAACAGCGTCCCTGCCTGGCAGAGGACAGGGACGCTGGCGCCGGCGCTACAGTACCCCCCCCTTTAGGCCCCCCCTTTCTTAGGCCAGAAAGAAATTTAGCTAGGATGAGAGGGGCATGGATGTTCTCCCGAGGCTCCCAGTTCTCTCCTCAGGACCAAACCCCTTCCAATCCACCAGAAAATAGGTCTTTCTCCTTACCCTTTTGGTGGCCAGAATGTTCTCTACCTCAAATTCGTTTTCAGCAGAAACTGGAGCAGGAGGTGTACCTGTAGGCTTGACAAAAGAGTTAAGTACCACCGGTTTGAGGAGAGATACATGGAAGGAGTTAGGAATCCGCAAATTGGCCGGGAGTCTCAATTTATAGGACACCGGGTTGATCTGACTGATGACCTCCAGAGGACCGATGAACCGAGGACCTAATTTGTAGGAAGGAATCTTGAGCCGAACATACTTGGACGAGAGCCAGACCTTATCTCCAGGACGGAATTGAGGGGGATCCAGACGTTTCTTGTCAGCATGTTTCTTCATTCGCTCGGATGACAGAATGAGTGCGGACCGGGTACTCTCCCATATGGAGGAAAATTCGTTAACAAGAGATTCCGCAGCTGGATTGTCCACAGTGGTGGAGACGGGAACAAGGATCCGAGGATGCTGACCGAAGACTACAAAAAACGGAGATTTGGAGGAAGATTCGCTCTCGTGATTGTTGTAAGAAAATTCGGCCCATGGCAGGAGATCCACCCAATCAGAATGGTGGGCATTAACGAAGTGCCGGAGATAACTGGTCAGAATCTGATTGATCCGCTCCACTTGACCATTGGACTGTGGGTGGTAGGCGAAAGAGAAATCCAGGGAGACGTCTAGCAACTTACAAGTGGCTCTCCAGAAACGTGAGGTAAACTGTACCCCACGATCCGACACAATGTGACGAGGCAGGCCATGAAGACGGAAGATGTGGCGGATAAAGTCTTTAGCCAACTCGGGTGCTGACGGAAGGCCTGGCAGGGGAATGAAGTGAGCCATCTTGGAAAATCGGTCTACGACCACCCAAATGACCGTACAACCAGCAGAGACGGGAAGATCAGTTATGAAGTCCATGGCTATATGCTGCCAGGGGGCAGCGGGTACAGGAAGCGGAAGAAGGCGGCCGGCAGGCAGGTGTCTCGGAACTTTGTTGCGGGCACAGGAGGCACAGGCAGAAACAAAGTCTATTACGTCCTTGTGCAGATTAGGCCACCAGTAATGCCGGGTAATGAGCTGGAGGGTCTTTTTCTGACCAGCATGGCCAGCTAGTTTAGACGAATGACCCCAGTGTAGGATCCTCTCCGATCGGGTACCGATACGAACGTCTTACCAGGAGGGAGACGATTTAGACTCACGGGAGCCACCTGCATCACTCTGGCGGGATCGATGATGTGTTTAGGTTCCTCCTCGAGATCCGACACCAGGAAGGACCGGGACAAGGCATCCGCTTTGATGTTCTTGTCTGCCGGGCGAAAATGTAAAAGAAAGTCAAAGCGGGCAAAAAACAAGGACCACCGGGCTTGGCGAGGGTTAAGTCTCTGGGCATGCTGGAGGTAAGCCAAATTTTTGTGGTCAGTGTAAATGATTACCGGATGAAGAGCCCCCTCGAGTAGGTAACGCCACTCCTCCAATGCCAATTTGATGGCCAATAGCTCTCGGTCTCCTATGGAGTAATTGCGCTCAGAAGAGGAGAAGAGTTTGGAGAAGAAGCCGCAAGATACCATCCTCCCGGAAGAAGACTTTTGAGTAAGTACCGCTCCGACTCCAGAGGAGGAAGCGTCAACCTCCAGGAAGAACTGCTTGTTGCCGTCCGGGCGATGCAGCACTGGAGCGGAAGAGAAGGCCTGTTTTAAGGAAAGAAAGGCCTCCTCTGCTTCGGGCGTCCACTGTTTGGGGTTAGCATCCTTGCGGGTGAGCGCGGAGATTGGAGCAGTCCGGGAAGAGAAGTGCGGTATGAAGAGACGATAATAATTGGCGAAGCCCAGGAACCGCTGAATGGCCTTCAATCCCTCCGGTCGGGGCCATTTCTCGATGGCAGATAGTTTCTCCGGATCCATTCGTAGGCCTGTCTGAGAAATGATGTAGCCCAAAAACGGAAGCGAGGTCTGCTTAAAGAGGCACTTCTCATATTTAGCGAAGAGGTGATTCTGCCTGAGCCTGAGCAGAACCTGACGAACGTCCCTCCGGTGAGACTGGAGATCCGGAGAGAAGACCAAGATGTGTCCAGGTACACCACAACGCAGGAGTAGAGAAGGTCTCGGAAGATGTCATTGACCAACTCTTGAAAGACTGCCGGAGCATTACAGAGACCAAAGGGCATCACCAAATAGTCGTAGTGGCCGTCCCGGGTGTTGAATGCCGTCTTCCATTCATCCCCCGACGGATACGGACTAGGTTATATGCCCCACGAAGATCCAGTTTGGTGAAGATTCTAGCCCCCCTCAGACGATCAAACAATTCTGGAATGAGCGGAAGAGGGTACTTATTCTTCACCGTGATCAGGTTTAGACCTCTGTAGTCAATACAGGGACGGAGAGAGCCGTCTTTCTTTTTTACGAAGAAGAAACCTGCTCCCGCTGGGGAGGTAGATTTCCGGATGAATCCCTTGGCCAAATTCTCCTCGATATATTCGGACATCGACCTGGTTTCAGCAGCGGACAATGGGTAAATACGCCCACGGGGAGGCGTAGTACCGGGTAGCAGGTCGATCGGGCAATCATAAGGTCTGTGAGGGGGTAATGTCTCTGCCTCCTTTTTATTAAAGACATCAGCAAATGACCAATATGGAATCGGAAGCCCAGGTGGATTAGTTGGTGTAGGAGAAGGACGGACGGGATGAACAGGAACCAAACACGTTTTATGACAGTCCTGTCCCCAGTGAAGAATGTCTCCAGTCTGCCAGTCGAGCACGGGTGCATGCTTTTGGAGCCAAGGTAGACCTAATAAGAAAGCGTGAGAGAGTCCAGGCAGAACATGAAACGAGATGCTCTCAGAATGCAACATTCCCACCTGCAGGGTTATGGATTCGGTGATAAGTTGGATGGGACGTGGTAGGAGACCCCCATCCACAGCAGCGACAGATACTGGTACAACCAGAGGTTTGGTAGGAATGCAATATTTTTCTACCAGAGCCTGTGAAACAAGATTCCCGGCTGCTCCAGAATCAAGTTGGGCTAGTTCGAAAAAACGGTTCTCACCGAGAAGAATTGAGACTGACAGCAGCAGAGATGGAGAGGATTTATTCTTGTCTAGATTGACCTCTCCGAGCGAACCTAGACACTGGCGTTTCCCGACCTCTCCGGACAGGTACGGATCAGGTGCTCCTTACTGCCACAGTAGAAGCAACTCCCCTCGGCACGGCGTAAGTCCTGACGGGCTTTGACCATCTTGGTCTGGTCGACCTGCATAGGCTCAAAAGTGTGTACCTGGGGAGAAACGGAAGGAGTTACGGGTCTCTGAAAAGTAGGAGCTAGACGAGGAAACCCTCTCTCACGGGTGACCTCTTTGGCGCGCTCCTGGAACCGTAGATCAATTCGATTGGCAAGAGTTATTAGGTCATCGAGAGAGGTAGGAATGTCCCGACCGGCAAGTTCATCTTTAATACGACCGGACAGACCCTCCCAGAAGACAGATATCAGAGCGTAATTATCCCAAGCCAGCTCCGAGGCAAGGGTACGGAACCGTATGGCATATTGACCCACGGTGAGACTTCCCTGACGGAGGCGTAGCAGAGATGATGCGGAGGAGGTCTTACGTCCGGGTTCGTCGAATACCTTCCGGAAGGCCGAGAGAAAGGCAGGCAGGTCGGACACCAGGGGTCTTCTCTCTCCCAAAGAGGATTAAGCCAGGCCAGAGCCTCTCCGGTGAGATGGGACATGATGAAGGCAATTTTGGCCCGGTCGGAGTTAAACTGGTGGGACAGGAGTTCAAAGTGCAGGGAGCACTGGTTAATGAATCCCCGAGCCAGAGCAGGGTTGCCTCCAAAACGAGGAGGTGCTGAAAGTCGAGGTCCGGGAACGGAAACCACGGAATTGGTGAGCAGCGGAACTGCCGGATTGCGAGTCATAGCGCCAGCGGTGGTTGCTGATGAAGCAGTCAGAGTGTCCAGGCGGGAATTAACATTCCGCAGGTGACCCAGGATGGACTCCTGTTGAGACCTCTGACGAGACAGTTCATGACACAGGTCAGAGAGCGAGGGAGTTTGGGTGCCACCGGGTTCCATGGCCCGAGCAAACTGTAATGGGTCTGGGAGGCGGAACCTCTGAGCTATTATACAAGGAGGCTTACCTTGTAAAGGAGCGGGTGGCGCCCGGGGAAGACGGACAGGAAGTCACGGCAAGTGACCGGGGCAGTCTCTGGACAGACAGGCAGGAGGTCACGGCAAGTGACCGGGGCAGTCTCTGGATAGACAGGCAGGTAGTCACGGCAAGTGACCGGGGCAGTCTCTGGATAGACAGGCAGGAAGTCACGGCAAGTGACCGGGGCAGTCTCTGGATAGACAGGCAGGTAGTCACGGCAAGTGACCGGGGCAGTCTCTGGATAGACAGGCAGGTAGTCACGGCAAGTGACCAGGGCAGTCTCTGGATAGACAGGCAGGAAGTCATGGCAAGTGACCGGGGCAGTCTCTGGATAGACAGGCAGGTAGTCACGGTAAGTGACCGGGGCAGTCTCTGGATAGACAGGCAGGTATGACCTGTGATGGTTGAACCTCCCGGTAGGCTAGCAGGCAGATGGTAGATGTGCGCCCTCAGATAAACGGGCTGACTGGTCCATAGACAGACTGACAGGTGATGGTGGACAGACTGTCGGACGTTGACGCCTCCAGGTAGGCTAGCAGACTGGTAACCGGTGAACATCAGCAGATATACGGGCAGGCTGGTCCATAGACAGACTGGCAGGTGATGGCGGGCAGACTGTCGGACGGTGGAGCCTCCAGGTAGGCTAGCGGACAGGTAGCAGACAGCAAACTGGCAGGAAACAGGCAGGTAACTGGTAACGGAACCTGAGGGCTGAAGCAGAGTAGTGAACAGTGCAACAACATTGCTCGGGCACCTCCATTAAGGAGGAGGTGCTTTATATAAGGTGGAATCCTCCGGCATTGGCCGGGGACCTTTTTTGAAAGATGCGCGCGGCCCCTTTAAGAGCGGGGGAGTGCACGTGCGCGCACCCTAAGCCCAGTGGCAGGGAAGGAGCGCGCAGCCCCAGCAGGGCGGAAGGAGGACGCCGAGCGAGGGTAAGGGAAGCGACGTCCCTGCCTGGCAGAGGACGCTGGAGCAGGGGAACAGCGTCCCTGCCTGGCAGAGGACAGGGACGCTGGCGCAGGGGAACAGCGTCCCTGCCTGGCAGAGGACAGGGACGCTGGCGCCGGCGCTACAATATGTTTCTCAATGACATTTATATATATATATTCTATGTGTATATATCTACATATATATATTCTATGTGTATATATGTACATGTCAATGTGATTTTACTGTACAGCGCACTGAATTGCCGGCTTTTAAAAACGGATCCATCGAAAACTGGAAGATACGGATGAGAAACCTGATGCGACGGATCCATTTTTTTGACGGATCCGATGTCAGATCTGTCGAAAAAAACGGATCAGTTGCATCAGTTTTTCACAATCTGCGACGGATCCGTCAATCTCCTCTCCTTACAGTCAATTCTCTGCATAGCAATCCTATGTTCAGGTGGTCAGCCCTATTTTTCAGTGAAGAGGTGCTTCCCCAGTTGTATGGAAATATAGCATTAGTATTACATTTTCAGCTGCCAGAAGGGGCAGAAGATGGATACTGTCTAGAGCCCTGCCTCACCATCAAATAACATCAGATTAGTAAAGTTAGTGTTAGAACCCTCTTGTTAGGTTTTGTTTCAGTTTGCTGGTCACATGACCTTTTTTCCCTATTTATTCTGGCTCCGCCCTTCTGCCTTTGCTGGACTTCATTGTATTACCTACTCTTAAGCTAGCCGGGTGCTTAGGTGCCTTACTCAGTCAGTTTTGCTTGATCTTAGGATCTCTAAGTAATTTGTTTTCTGTTTTATTTTTTCCCTGGTACAATTTCTGTTAGGAGGTGTCCACCTTTTCTCCCAGTCCCTAGATCTTGTAGGGATTCCTCCCTCGCAACTATAGGTCTTCGTTCAGACTAGCTGAGGACTTTAGCGGGTCTGGTCGCAGGATCAGGTTCCCCGTTACATCGTAGGGATCCAGCTTAGTTCTATTGTAGGGACAGAATTCCCATCTTTCCTTAGTGCTTGTAGCAGATCATAACAGTTAGCAATTTAATCCAAACTAATAATAGTTGACATTAAATGTTTCAACTCCTCACCATTTTCACTTTTTTTGTCAGTGAATAATAAAGATTTTTATTTGCATAACTATCATATATCAATGGCACAATTACTTGACTTTCACTAGTTAGCTTTAGAATGAAAGCAAGAAACTCATAAATTTTCATATGATTAATCTTGGGTTACATACAGTTATATGAAAAAGTTTGGGCACCCCTATTAATCTTAAGCTTAATGTTTTATAAAAATTGGTGTTTTTGCAACAGCTATTTCAGTTTGATATATCTAATAACTATTGGACACAGTAATGTTTCTGCCTTGAAATGAGGTTTATTGTACTAACAGAAAATGTGCAATCTGCATCCAAACAAAATTTGACAGGTGCATAAGTATGGGCACCTCACCAGAAAAGTGACATTAATATTTAGTAGATCCTCCTTTTGCAAAAATAACAGCCTCTAGTCGCTTCCTGTAGCTTTTAATGAGTTCCTGGATCCTGGATGAAGGTATTTTTTACCATTCCTCTTTACAAAACAATTCCAGTTCAGTTAAGTTTGATGGTCGCCGAGCATGGACAGCCCTCTTCAAATGATCCCACAGATGTTCAATGATATTCAGGTCTGGGGACTGGGATGGCCATTCCAGAACATTGTAATTGTTCCTCTGCATGAATGCCTAAGTAGATTTGGAGTGGTGTTTTGGATCATTGTCTTGCTGAAAGATCCATCCCCTGAGTAACTTCAACTTTGTCACTGATTCTTGAACATTATTGTCAAGAATCTGCTGATACTGAGTGGAATCCATACGTCCCTCAACTTTAACAAGATTCCCGGTGCCGGCATTGGCCACACAGCCCCAAAGCATGATGGAACCTCCACCAAATTTTACTGTGGGTAGCAAGTGTTTTTCTTGGAATGCTGTGGGGTTTTTTACGCCATGCATAACGCCTTTTTGTATGACCAAACAACTCAATCTTGGTTTCATCAGTCCACAGGACCTTCTTCCAAAAAGAAATTGGCTTCTCCAAATATGCTTTTGCATACCTCAGCCGACTCTGTTTGTGGCGTGCTTGCAGAAACGGCTTCTTTCGCATCACTCTCCATACAGCTTCTTAACAAGAACTGTCCCTGTGTTCTTCCATTTCCTTACTATGTTCCTCACAGTGGAAACTGACAGGTTAAATCTCTGAGACAGCTTTTTGTATCCTTCCCCTGAACAACTATGTTGAATAATCTTTGTTTTAGATCATTTGACAGTTGTTTTGAGGAGCCCATGATGCCACTCTTCAGAGGAGATTCAAACAGGAGAACAACTTGCAAGTGGCCACTTTAAGTAGCTTTTCTCATGATTGCATACACCTGGCTATGAAGTTCAAAGCTCAATGAGGTTACAAAGCCAAAAAAAGTGCTTTAGTAAGTCAGTAAAAAGTAGGTAGGAGTATTTAAAACAAGAAAATGATAAGGGTGGCCATACTTATGCACCTGTCAAATTTTGTTTGAATGCAGATTGCACGTGTTCTGTTAGTACAATAAACCTCATTTCAAGGCAGAAACATTACTGTGTCCAATAGTTATTAGATATATCAAACTGAAATAGCTGTTGGAAAACACCAATTATTATAAAACATTAAGCTTAAGATTAATAGGGGTGCCCAAACTTTTTCATATAACTGTACATCCAAGAAACCCTTATAATATTTATTTTAAAAAATCTTTTATTTTTGACACTTTTTTAAACTTATAAAATGGTAAATCTGTTTTTTTTTCTAGTACAAACAACAACAAAGCCAACTAGTAGAGCTAATGCTAGAAGATCCACTACTGACAATCGAGGACATATTATTGACCAGACAGAAGATTTATATATGGCTTCCATTTATGAGCAATCAGAAACAAGAATCTAAAATAACAGTCTACATTGTAGATAATCTCTAATGTCAAAGTAAAAGTTAAAAAAAAGTCAGCTGAGCCATTTGGTATATTGCTGTATTTTAAATAAGATGCAAGAAGACCATTTCTCCATAATGATTTTATCCAGTAATTGATGTAAAAAGCTGCTCAAAAGATGCCATGAACCGAACAAAAGACTCACAGAATGATTGACAGTCTTTGTATATATACTGAAATGGGATATCGTATTAGATTGAAAAGAAATGTGTTATAAAGATGAAAACTATATATATATTGTAGCAAAGTCTGGTGGGCTGGGGTTAAATCCTAGCCCTACGGGCTCTGATTATTTTCACCTGACTGACTCTACATATAACCAGGCTAGATGTTTGCCTTAGTGAGTCAGCTGTGGGAAGCTGACCAGAGTGGATTTTATTAAAACTGGAGAGATAAGCCTGAATTTCTCTCTGAGAAGAGACTGCACAGGCCATGTTCTTCAAACTTCGAATATCAGTGGTTGCTATGGACAATAGCTGTCTTGTTTGACCAGATTGGGACTAGCTCAGCCGTGTATCAGTAGTCAGGGTCTGTGTTGTTTAGTTAGCTCCTGGACAGGGCTAGGGAATTTATGTTTATAGTTTTGCTTGGTACTGTGCAGCCAGTGAAAAATAAACATCACATTGTATCCAGTTCTTGTGTGAATGTTAGAGGAGGACAGGATGGTAGTCGTAGCTGAGGACACAGGGGCTCTGGTGTCCTGACCTCCTTCCACAGACAAACCATTAGCTTCTACCAGTGTACCTGTTCGGGATGCTGGTCCACGGTCAGGGATTCCACTGCGGTGCGACCCAGCTCCTGCACACTTGGTTCCAGTGCTCAGTTGAAATAACGGACACAGATACCGGTTCTAATGCTAAATCAACGATTTTACTTTGTTCTTCAATGGTCCCGGACACATCAGTTACATCACAGTCCACACAGCATTTCTCCTGCTCTTTCCCTTACTTTCTTAGGCCTCACGAGCATTACGGGGTAGTAGCACCCTTGGCGGTACTGCAGCTTCACTACTGTAGGACCTCAGTACATAGGGGATCCCACTCATCCGCTTCGCCTCGGACTTGCCAGCTTCAGCACTATTGAGAATCTGCCACATCATGAATATTCTGCGCCCTGCACGACTTTTGGACCACGTCTCCTTCTCCATCCCTGCTGCTGATGTGAACTGTAGCTTCCCCAGGTGCTCCGGTCTTATCCAGCACCCGTCTGACTGTGCCTGTGCTTCTCTTCTTAAACAACGTTGCGTAGCTGCTATGGCGTCCTGGACTTAGAGCCCTTCTGGACACTTCGGGTGTGCTCAACCTTCTGAACTATTTCTACAACCTACACTAGCTTAACCAACAGCAGCTCCTCCTACAATTAACTATGTGTGTGCTCTTATTAAACCATCTAGAAACTTCCTACAGGTATACCTAAGGTCCACTAGTGTACCCCCTTCTAGTGGCCCTTTGCAAAACTACACTTACCCTGTCTATGAATACTATATACTACAAGTGCCCTCCTCTAATGTTCCCAAAGTATGCACTAACTTTCCATACCTATACTGAAATACAATCCAAAAGACATACTAAAGCATAATATCTTACAGTATGGTAACACATCATGTGGTAATAATACAACAGATACGAAAATACGTCACAGTGAGATACATAGCAATTTTATACATGTGAATATAAATATAAACTTAAACATTTAAAGGTGCAAAGCCCTGACCCCCTTACATGAACACTACCTACTGCCTACCTGAGAGCGTTAATCCCTGAAATCGATGGATGAAATGCAAGTGTGAAATTATTAGTATTTTATTATTATTCATTTATATTTATATAGCGCCATTTATTCCATGGCGCTTTACATGTGAAAAGGGGAAATATAGACAAGTACAATAGACATGTGTATGACAAGGGACATACAAGTACAGAAGGAGAGAGGACCCTGCCCGCGAGGGCTCACAGTCTACAGGGATGGGTTAGGATACACTAGGAGAGGGTAGAATTCCTGAAACACAGACTATTGCAGTGCAGAGGCTGGATAAAGGCAGCTACAACATTAAAAACATAATTTGAAGGGCTGTGGAGTCACGTGGGTCAACGGGTGCCCTAGTGCGCTAGCCGAAACTGCATGGACCATGGAACCATGGATCATCCCACCGAACGCCTGCTCTCCTTTTTCCGTTGACATAATACTACTCAGACAACACAGTTTGAGATAAAACAGTGTGAGAATACTTTATTGAACCACAAAACAGGCAAATAACACATAATACAGTCCCAGCAAAATACGCAAGATGGTGCAAATTACAGAGTCTCACCCTTCTGCTGACTCATCGGGATAAGAGCAGCTGTGAGTTCAGAGCTTCCAGGGCCGACTACCCTCACCTGTGGCATGCACAGATAGGATTTAATGACAAGCTTAGGAAGCTGATAGTCCATTGAGGTACAAGGCCAGGTGGCCGGAGGGTCACATCTTGGCTTCTCTAAACATCTCCATGGAGCCAAGTGACCGGTAGGTCTCAATCCTGGTTTTGCAAATGTACCGATGAGACTCAGGTGACCGGTGGGTTCAAATCCTAACTACCCCAAATGTATCCATGATTCAGTAGTGGTCAATGGAGCAGATCTGTATTATTTCAGCTGGGATCATGGTCCCCTAAACTGTCTTCCTGTAGAATGTCAAATCTGTGTCCCTCATGAAGGAACCAATATCTGGCAGCTATCCTGTAGAGGGTTCCTGGCTGCAGTTTTGTAAAGAATCTCTGGTTCTTTGATCTCTGGATCTCTTGGCTGTCTGGATGTCTGGATGTATATTGTTAAACTGGTTCTTTGATCTCTGGATCTCTTGGCTGTCTGGATGTCTGGATGTATATTGTTAAAGGCATATCTAACTTATATAGCTCACAAACAACTTTTGTTCTTTAAAGCATTATTCACATGTCTAGAGGAAGATATGATAAGGTTAACTCGTATTGTCTGACTATTTACTCAATTTTCATAGTTTTTGCTCCATTGTTTTGTAAGTCAACAAGCTACAGGACCCACACAATAGTCATTCAACATACTAAGCAAACATCCATTGTTCAATGACCCTGCATCACTGTCTTGCAAAGATAGCAGACAATAAGTTGTAGGAGCTGCTATTAGAGGCAATGATTAGCCATTCAAAAATATCAAAAATCAACGTTTACAACTCATATGACAACTGTGTATTGTTCATGATCAACTGAAAAACAAAGACATAAATTCAAAAGATAACATATAGATAACAGTCTGTTCCTCATGGCATACTGAAAATATTGACGGGTAACAAGTGTAATGGAAGTTAAAGGGAAACTTCAGCACTTTTTCGGGGCCCCCCTCTCACCCCCGTAGGTCTGAAGAGCTCTAAAAATTGCTCAAATCGCTTGAGACAGTGCTGAAATGGCATGGGAACAGGATGGGAAAAAACCCCAGAAGTATCTCTGAATCCCAGGTTAGGTTACTGCTGGGAACAATGTTGTTAGAGTATTATACCTATTTTACAGACTGACAATAAAATATACAAAGTCAAAGATAAAATGGATTTTACTGAAAAAAATGTTAAGAAACATTCTTTCTGAGATAATGACTTGTATATAAGGCAAAATAAATAAGAAAAAAAATGCTCTTCCACACCTTAGGCTATGTTCAGGCACAGTGTTTTTGCACGTTTGCATTGCTTTCAATGGTGAAAAAAATATTCACCAGGAAATGTAATTTTAACAGTTTACTACCTTATCTGGTGATGTGGTGTGTGAGACATGATCAGACGCATCCTGTTTAATTTCTGAAAGTCACAAAGTTTTTTTTTTCAGGGCCATCAGTCAGCCCTCACTATTTGCAGATGGCCATTAGATGGCCCTTGCTATATTAGAGGGCCTGCACTCGGCCCTCCATATTGTTAAAGGTCCAGCAGGTGGACCTCACTATTATCAGAGAGCCATCAGGCAGCCCTCACTCTAATTTTAGAGGGTCAGCAGCGAGCCCTTACTGAATAGTTTTAGAGAGCCAGCCAACCTTCACTAAGCATTTTTGGAAGGTCAGTAGCAGCCTATGGTTTGTATAGCCATATAATGCTACTGCAATACAATTTATCCATCTAAGTTGGGCAAACTTTCTTTTTTCTGTTAATACTGTAAAGTTTGAAACTGGGAGGGCCAGCAGGCGACCCCCACTCACAATTTATAGAGGGCCAGCATGTGGCCCCCAATAGTTTTAGAGGGCCAGCTGGCATCTTGTGGCCCTTACCCCATAACCTTCCTCTCCAACATCACTGAAGGAGAGCTTACTCGTCTCCTCTCCAATTCACACCTCACCGCTTGCGCACTGGACCCCATCCCATCCCACCTCCTCCCCAATCTCACCACCACACTTATCCCATCCCTAACCCATCTCTTCAAGTTATCTCTAACTTCTGACACCTTCCCTTCTGCTTTCAAACATGCCATAATCATACCTATGCTCAAAAAGCCATCCTCGACCCAACCGCTATGTCCAGCTGTTGTCCCATATTGCTGCTTCCATTCGCTTGTAAACTCTTTGAGCAGCAGCTCCAGGCTGAACTTTCATTCCAACTCTCATCTAATTCATTCATCGACAAACTACAATCTGGCTTCCGAACCCACTATTGTACTGAAACTGCCCTGACCAAAATTACTAACGACTTTTTTACAGCCAAAGCTAACAGATAATCCTCTATACTCCTCCTTCTTGACCTGTCCTCTGTCTTCAACACAGTTGAGCACTGCCTCCTACTACTGATCCTCTCCTCCTTTGGAGTCAAAGACCTTGCCCTATCCTGGATCTTCTCATACCTTACCAACCACACATCTATCGTGCATATTCTCTCACTACCTCCTAATCCTGCTCTCTCTAATTTTGGAGTCCCTCAATGCTCTATCCTAGGAACCCTACTCATCTTGATCTATTCCTTTGGTGAAGACACTCAGATCTACCTCTCTGGGCCAGATGTCACCTCTCTGCTGTCCAGAATCCCAGAGTGTCTATCAGTCATATCCTCCTTCTTCTTCTCTCGCTTACTCAAGCTCAATGCGGACAAATCTGAACTCATTATCTTTTTCCAGCTCACATATCTTCCCTACCTGATCTATCCATCACATTAAATGACACCACACGGTCCCCTGTACCAGAACCACTGTCTCGACATAATGATTGACTCTGCACTGTCCTTCAAGCCGCACATCCAAGCTCTCGCAACCTCCTGTCGCCTCCAGCTCAAAAATATTTCCAGAATCCGTCCTTTCCTCAACCCTCAATCTACAAAGATGCTTATGCATGCCTTCATCATCTCCCGCCTCGCCTACTGCAACATCCTCCTCTGTCGCCTACCTGTTGTGCTATATAAACAATAATAATAATAATGAGCGCAAGATAGAGCTTTTTGGTAAAGAATATCATTCTACTGTTTACTGTAAATTGAATGAGGCCTAAAAATAAAAGAACACAGTAGTTACAGTCAAATATGGTGGAAGTTCAATATTTGGAGGTTGCCTTGACTGTGTGCAATGCATCAAAAAATGTGAAAATTCCTAAAGGATTTTGAGTCACAATGTAGTGCCGAGCGTCAGAAACCTGGGTTTTTATCCTAGGTCATGGGTCTTCCAGCAGGAAAATGACCCCAAACATACTTGAAACATTCATGGAAAAAAGCAGCAGCAAAATGTATAATTTATAAGGCAATAATCCCTGACTAGATGTGTTATGCTATCCCTACTTCAACAGCTCACCCTACACAAATTGCAGACAAGGGCGGTATTATTAGAGAATATAATTCATTTGAATTAGCCCTGAAAAAAGCTATTAATTTAACATAGCATCATCAAGGACTGCTATTTTATTAACCCAGCTGGAGGGTAAAGTGGAGCTTTTTGCACCTATTCAGCCTGATATGGAGGAGACCAGGATCTTCTGTACTTACTGTACAAAGCCTGTCCCGGCTGTGAAATCCTGTATGCAGTGTGAGAACTCACTATGTGATGACCCCCTGATAGCCCACAACAAGGCACTGGATCATATACTAATAGAACCCACTGGCTATTTTGGTTTCAAAAAATTAGAAGGAGGCACTCCAATACCCCTTTGAAGAGACATAGTTGAGGGCCTCAGAAAACATTGTTTTCCCATTATTAAGGAGTGGGTATCCTAGACTGGTAATGCGCAAGCACTAAGTGCATGGGCTGAAAAACATTTACCCCTGAGTGGTATAAAGTACATACAGTACAGACCAAAGGTTTGGACACACCTTGTAAGGTTCTTTGTCTCTGTTGACATGTTCCTTGAAACTCAGTTTTCCGTCGGCCATTTTGCTTTCTGTCTTTCTGCAGCTCTTGCCCTCAGTTAATATGGAGTTTCCAGTTTTCATGTTCCCGCCCTGATTCTTCCCTCTTGCTTCTTAAACAGCCTCAGCTGAACAATCAGTGCTCCTGAATCAAGCCTCAGTCAGTCTGTGACCTGACTTCTGGAAACCTTGGACTTGTACTCCAGCTATTCCCTACTGAGGAACCTTGGAACACTTTTGGACTCTGGAAACCTGCTGTTTGGTGAATCCATGTTTGCAGAGGAATTACGGTACAGAGAAGAGATCCTGAACCTGCTTTGGAGATTTATTGTAGTGCTTGAAGTTACTCTGGCCTGCTGCGTCTCCTGTCGCTGTTCCTGCAAACTGTGTGAACTTTTCAGCATGCTTGTATGAAGCAATACAAGTCATTTCATATCAACCTGTGTCTCCTGTGTTTTCCTCGCACCCAAGCACAAGACGCTATAGGAACTGTACACTATACATGACAAGATTCAGGAGCCAATGTTTAGTGTCTGCTGGGTCTGGGAAAGCCGTGTCTGCTGTGACTGTGGATATCAGATGTCCGTTTAATACCTTATGTGATGACAGTGGTTGTGACTTCTCACAACCATTCCAGGTGAGCGCATTCCCTTAAAATTTTACTCTGGAGTGTTACCACAGGTAAACACTATTGTTTTTTTTTTTTTTTTTCCTTTCCTCTTCTCCTTCCAGCACTTCTGCCTTAAAAGATCTGGAAGATGGAGGCCCGCATAAAGGAACTTTGCGGAGTGACTGATACAATCCTTTCAGATGTACAGACTTTAAAAACCCGTTTTGCAAGCCTACAGGACCTCACTAATCATAATTTGCAAGTGTTTGGACAGACTACCCAGGAATTGCGAGCCAGGATTGAGGCTCTAGAGGAACGAGCCCAGGCTCCTGCCATAACCCCGAGTTCTGGGGTCCCCAAATTACCTCCTTTTCGTTTTGGCGGTGAACGTGAGAAATTCAGGGGATTTATTATTCAATGCAATTTATTTTTCTCTGCACATGCTTCACAATTTCCCACTGAACGATCCAAAGTGCTTACTATAATCATGTTGCTTACCAATAAGGCTTTGATGTGGGCAAACCCTCTGATTGAGACTGAGGATGATTGTTTGAATCACCTTGATGCTTTTATTTCAGCCATGGGGCAGGTGTTTGATGACCCCAATCGAGGTGCAACAGCTGAAGCAGCCATGTTAACTTTGCGCCAAGGTAAGCGTTCAGTAGCCGAATATGCCCTGGATTTCAGGAGATGGGCTCTTGATACCACTTGGGACACTTCCGCTAAAAAATCTATTTTTCGGAAAGGGTTGTCTCCACTGATTAAGGATGAACTTGCTCGTGCCGACCCTCCCACTGTGTTAGGTGACTTTATTAACTATTGTATTCGTATTGATGCTCGTCTGACTGAACGCAGACAAGAGAGATGGTTCGAAAATAATCGCACTAACCTTTTACTACCTCCCTCCTCAGCTAAGGAACCTTTGAGTAGGATCACAAGGGAACCAGAACCTGAACCCATGCAGGTGGACTCTTTACAAAGACGGGTTAGTGATGCACGCAAAGAACATCGTATAAAGGAAAATCTATGTTTCTACTGTGGTAAGTCAGGGCACTTCATTATAAACTGCCCCAGCCGTTCTCGTAAGACTACTGCCGCAGTCATTCACTGTGAGTGTTGCGAGAGGAGCTCTGTCATGTCCGAGCCTCAGGCTCCAGAGAGATCTGCTGCAAGAGATCTTGATTTCTCGGACTTAAACTCTGTTAGTTCTGGGACGATGACGGTATAAACGCTGCAATTTTTCAAGTTTCCTCAGCGGTGTCCCAGCTGAGTTATAAAAGAAACAGTTCTCATTGCTTCCTTTCCATCAAACTCTGGGTTGACTCAGTCTGGGTGTCTAGCTCTGCTATGATCGACTCAGGAGCAAGTGGAAATTTTATGGATATCTCCTTTGCTCTGAAAAAGGGATACGTTCAGTGAAGAAGGCTACTCCAGTACAGATGGAGACTGTGGATGGCTCTCTACTGACTTCTGGACCAGTGGATCAAGAAACAGAGCCTTTGAGGGTCCTTATGGGTAAAGATCATCAGGAGAAAATGTATTTTTTGCTTATCTCTTCTCCCCACTTTCTCATTATTCTAGGGCTACCATGGCTGCAGGCGCAGAATCCTACGATTAACTGGGAGACCAAGGAATTACACTTTCCGGAGAAACAGATGAGTCAAGGAGTTTCAGCTTGCTCTGTTCCTAAAGGAACCATGTCAGTCCCTGAACTACCAGCTGTATACCAGGACTATGTGGATTTATGTGACAAGAAGAACGCTGATCAGCTTCCTCCTCACCGTCCATATGATTGTCCAATTGAATTATTGCCTGGAGCCGAGATACCTTTTGGTAAGATCTACCCCCTAGCGGGGCCCGAGCTAAAAGCTTTGAAGGATTATATAGACGAAAATTTAGCCAAGGGCTTCATACGCCTCTCTTCATCTCCCGCAGGTGCACCCATCTTCTTTGTGAAGAAGAAAGATGGATCTCTGAGACCCTGCATAGACTATAGGGAACTCAATAAGGTTACTATTAGAAACCGTTATCCATTGCCTTTAATCCCTAAGTTGTTGGAGAGAGTGCGGCATGCCAAAATTTTCTCTAAACTGGATCTCCGTGGGGCCTATAACTTGGTCCGTATTAGACCTGGGGATGAATGGAAGACTGCTTTCAGGTCACGCTATGGACACTTTGAATATCTAGTTATGCCTTTTGGTCTGAGTACCGCCCCAGCCACTTTCCAACACTTCGTGAATGATATCTTCAGGGATCTCCTAGATACATTTGTGGTGATTTATCTAGATGATATTCTAATTTTTTCTAACTCCACAGAGGAACATCATGGACATGTGAGAATGGTCTTAGAATGCCTAAGACAAAACCATCTCTACATCAAACTTGAAAAATGTGAATTCCATAGGACCGAAATTCAATTTCTGGGGTATGTACTATCTACGCAAGGGATTAGTATGGATGGAAGCAAGACCCAAGCCATCAAGGATTGGCCAATTCCTAGAAATGTGAAGGAGGTGCAGCTAAGTAAACAAAAACAAGTGGCCATCATTACTTTAAGAAATGAAGGTCAGTCAGTCCGAAAAATTGGGAAAACTTTGAAAGTGTCCCCAAGTGCAGTTGCAAAAACCATCAAGCGCTACAAAGAAACTGGCTCACATGAGGACCTCCACAGGAAAGGAAGACCAAGAGTCACCTCTGCTTCTGAGGATAAGTTTATCCGAGTCACCAGCCTAGATTATAGACAAGGTCAATGCCACACAGAATTCTAGCAGCAGACTCATCTCTACAACAACTGTTAAGAGGAGACTTTGTGCAGCAGGCCTTCAAGGTAAAATAGCTGCTAGGAAACCACTGCTAAGGACAGGCAACAAGCAGAAGAGACTTGTTTGGGCTAAAGAACACAAGAAATAGACATTAGACCAGTGGAAATCTGTGCTTTAGTCTGATGAGTCCAAATTTGAGATCTTTGGTTCCAACCACCGTGTCTTTGTGCGACGCAGAAAAGGTGAACGGATGGATTCTACATGCCTGGTTCCCACCGTGAAGCATGGAGGAGGTGGTGTGATGGTGTGGGGGTGCTTTGCCGGTGACACTGTTGGGGATTTATTCAAAATTGAAGGCATACTGAACCAGCATGGCTACCACAGCATCTTGCAGCGGCATGCTATTCCATCCGGTTTGCGTTTAGTTGGACCATCATTTATTTTTCAACAAGACAATGACCCCAAACACACCTCCAGGCTGTGTAAGGGCTATTTGACCAAGAAGGAGAGTGATGGGGTGCAACGCCAGATGACCTGGCCTCCAGAGTCACCAGACCTGAACCCAATCGAGATGATTTGGGGTGAGCTGGACCGCAGAGGGAAGGCAAAAGGGCCAACAAGTGCTAAGCATCTCTGGGAACTCCTTCAAGACTGTTGGAAGACCATTTCCGATGACTACCTCTTGAAGCTCATCACGAGAGTGCCAACAGTGTGCAAAGCAGTAATCAAAGCAAAAGGTTGCTACTTTGAAGAACCTAGAATATAAGACATATTTTCAGTTGTTACACACTTTTTGTTAAGTATATAATTCCACATGTGTTAATTCATAGTTTTGATGCCTTCAGTGTGAATGTACAATTTTCATAGTCATGAAAATACAGAAAAATCTTTGAATGAAAAGCTGTGTCCAAACTTTTGGTCTGTACTGTATATATGTCAGTGTTTAGCCCCTTCCCGACCTGTGATGCCACGGAGGCGTCATGAAAGTCAGTGCCAATCCGACCCATGACGCCTATGTGGCGTCATGAAAGGATCGCGTTCCTGCGGGCCGGGTGACCGGGGTCACTGAAAGGTCACAAGACCCGCAGGGACAGGACCCTTTGTGCTTCACCACAGGGGGGTTGGCTTAACCCCCCCGTGGCCACGATCGCTCTGATTGGCTGTTAAAAGTGAAACAGCCAATCAGAGCAATCTGTAATATTTCACCAATATAATTGGTGAAATATTACAATCCAGCCATGGCCGATGCTGCAATAGCATCTGCCATGGCTGGACACCGAGCCCTGACCCCCACACACGGATTCACGGCGGCGATCGGCCGCCGCCACCGAAAGATGGCAGCGGTCGGTCACCGCCGTCACTAAAAGCTCCCCTCGTCCTGGCCTCCGCTGCCCCCTCCTTCCGATCCCCTCCCCCCTCACTTCCGACCCCCATACTCACCTCTCTCGGTCCACCGATGTCCCTGGATCCTTCCGGCGGCTGCCCGGGATTCTTCATGGGCGCCGCCATCTTGGAAAATGGCGGGCGCATGCGCAGTGCGCCCGCCGGCCGGCGCATGCTCAGTGCGCCCTGCAGGTCAAAAAATTTATTTTGATCACTGTGATAAACTGTCACAGTGATCAAAATAAAAAAAAGTAAGTGAACCCCCCCTGTCATAGGTAGGGACAAATAATAAAGAATTTTTTTTTTTCCTATTGGGCCCTGTGCACACGTTGCGGATTTTGCTGTGGATCAGCTGCAGCGATTTTGCTGCGGATCAGCAGCGGAATTTGCTGCGGATCCGCAGCGGATTTTGCGTTGCGGATCCGCAGCGGATTTTGCGTTGCGGATCCGCAGCAGATTTTGCTGCGGATCCGCAGCGGATTTCGCGCTGCGGATCCACAGCAGATCCAGAAACCATGTACAGTACAATGCAAATAAATGGTAAAAAAAAAACGCTGTGCACATGCTGCAGATTTTTCAGCGCAGATTTGCTGCGGTTTTAAATCCGCAGCATGTCAATTCTTTGTGCGGATTCCGCAGAGGTTTTACACCTATTCCATTATAAGCGTAAAACCGCAGAGAAAAAACGCAGCAAATCCGCGCTAAATACGCAGGTAAAAGGCAGGTCATTTTACCTGCGGATTTTAGAGAAATCCGCAAGTGAATACGCAACGTGTGCACGGGGCCTTAGGGTCAGGCTGGGTTCATATTGCATTATGGCAGTCCGTTAGATGGACTGCGTTTCACCGCGGTATAACGCGGCGTAACGCAGTCCGTTAACGCTGCCATTCACCCCATTTTTGTGCGCATCGCAACGCATGCCATGAAGCAGCATGCGTTCGCGACGCGTCGTCATTCAGTGACGGAGCCTTGGACGCAGGCTGCAGCGTCTGGGCTCCATCACCGCTAGCACAGATGAATCATCGCTGATTCCTCTGCACTAGCGGGTATAGCATAACGCGATCGCTAGACCGGGGCTCTGGTGTCCTGACCTCCTTCCACAGACAAACCATTAGCTTCTACCAGCGTACCTGTTCGGGATGCTGGTCCACGGTCAGGGATTCCACTGCGGTGCGACCCAGCTCCTGCACACTTGGTTCCAGTGCTCAGTGTTGAAATAACGGACACAGATACCGGTTCTAATGCTAAATCAACGATTTTACTTTGTTCTTCAATGGTCCCGGACACATCAGTTACATCACAGTCCACACAGCATTTCTCCTGCTCTTTCCCTTACTTTCTTAGGCCTCACGTGCATTACGGGGTAGTAGCGCCCTTGGCAGTACTGCAGCTTCACTACTGTAGGACCTCAGTACATAGGGGATCCCACTCATCCGCTTCGCCTCGGACTTGCCAGCTTCAGCACTATTGAGAATCTGCCACTGTCACGCTGTCACTGCGTACAGGAGGACAGGGTCCTATGCTGACCCTAAGCTGGGGTCCTGACTAATCCCTCTACCTGGAGGTACTGTTAATGGTACAGAGGTCCAGGCCGCCAGCGTAACCCTACCTCCTGCGAATCCCTGAACCTCAGTAATCTAGTCCTGAGAAGGACCCCGATCACAACAGTAGGGGACAGGGTAGTAAATGCTAATACACAGTAACTAGACGAACGAGACAGTACAAGGGGAAAACCAAAACCCACCTTGCATACAAAAACTCACACCACAATAACAGAGGGAGCACAAACGGGTAAGGAGATAAATGATAAAGCGAGGAAGGGAAAAAACCACACCAAGTACACTTCGCTCCAAACTCTTCAATACCACGATCCGCTCTGATGGTCTGTATGAAATGCTTTCACCGACAACTACCCTATCAGACCTGCAGGTATTTGAAGGAGTCTCAATACTGCAGAATTAACTGCAGCTGGGTGAGGCTGGGCCTCGTCTAGCGCAGAGAGAGAGAGAGAATTAACTCCCTCACTGCCGAAAAACACCAAGCACCAAAAACTCAGCTGCGAGAAGTCAGGCTGTTCAATCGCGACGATCTTCGTGGCGACACACCCATGACAGTACTCCCCCTTCTACGAGGGGCCTCAGGACCCTCAGGGCCTGGTTTACCTGGGTGAGTCGTGTGGAAGGTCCGAATTAATCGGTCTGCGTTAATATCCGACGCAGGAACCCACGTCCTCTTCTCAGGACCATACCCCTTCCAATGAACCAGGTACTGAAGGGACCGGCGATTAAAACGTGAATCGACGACTTTCGATACCTGAAACTCCAAGTTACCAATGACCACCACTGGAGGAGGAGGTAAAGGTGACGGTATCACCGGCGCCACATACCTCTTAAGCAAAGATCTGTGGAACACGTTGTGAATTTTAAACGTAGGGGGGAGGTCAAGACGGAATGCCACCGGATTAATTATAGAACTGATCCTATACGGACCGATGAACCTGGGACCCAGTTTCCAGGAGGGAACTTTAAGTTTTATATTCTTGGTAGACAACCATACCCGATCGTTCACACTTAGGTCCGGACCAGACACTCTCCTCCTATCAGCCATATGTTTGTATCGGTTCCTCATAGTACTCAGATTATTCAGCACCCCTCTCCACACTGAAGCGAGTGATGACGAAAATCGTTCCTCCTCAGGAACCCCCGAAGAGCCCCCCCTACTGAAAGTACAAAACTGGGGGTGAAAACCATATGCCCCAAAAAACGGGGACTTACCAGTGGACTTGCTCTGCCTATTATTAAGAGCAAACTCCGCCAAAGGCAAGAAAGAAGCCCAGTCCTCCTGATTCTCTGACACAAAACACCGGAGATATGTCTCCAAGCTCTGGTTCAGACGCTCCGTCTGACCATTGGTCTGAGGATGAAAAGCCGATGAAAACGACAAATGCATCCCCGCCGTGTACAAAATGCCTTCCAGAATTTGGACACAAACTGAGACCCCCGATCCGACACCACATCGGAGGGTACCCGTGAAGCCTCACAATCTCCCCAATGAACACCTGTGCAAGAGTTTTAGCATTAGGAAGAGCAGGAAGAGCGATAAAATGTGCCATCTTGCTGAACCTGTCCACTACAACGAGTATCACCGTTTTACCCGAAGACGACGGGAGGTCCGTAATAAAGTTCATAGACAGATAAGTCCAAGGACGCTCCTGGATCTTTAAAGGTAAGAGGGCCCCAGACGGACAGGTATGTGGGGTCTTAGAGCGCGCACAAACCCCACAGGACGCAACAAAAGTTACCACCTCCCTATGTAAGTTAGGCCACCAAAAGCGACGCGAGAGGAGATCCACAGTTGCTTTACTCCCTGGGTGTCCTGCCAAAGCTGAGTTATGGTGTGCCTCGATCACCTATTGTCGCAACTGATCTGGAACAAACAGTCTCCGTGGAGGTCCAACAGGGGCGTCCCCCTGAGCCTCCAATACCTCCTCCTCAAGCTCAGAGCATACTGCCGACACCACCACCCCTCCTGAAGGATAGGAACCGGGTCATCCGTATTCCCGGCCCCAGGGAAACTACGAGATAAGGCATCCGCCTTTACATTTTTTGACCCCGGACGATATGTGACGACAAAATTAAACCTGGTAAAAAACAACGACCACCTAGCTTGTCTGGGATTCAGACGTTTAGCGGACTCAAGATATAACAGGTTCTTGTGATCGGTGATGACGGTGACCGGATGGACTGCCCCCTCCAAAAAATGGCGCCACTCCTCAAAAGCTAACTTAATGGCCAAGAGTTCCCTATTGCCGACATCGTAATTCCTCTCAGCGGACGAGAATTTTTTAGAGAAAAAAGCGCACGGATGCCACTTACCAGGGGACGAACCTTGTGATAATACTGCTCCCACCCCTACCTCAGAAGCGTCTACTTCTACAATGAACGGCTGAGAAGCATCAGGTTGAATGAGTATGGGTGCTGAGGCAAAACATTTTTTCAAGGAGGAGAATGCTTGACAAGCCTTGGCAGACCACCTAGAAAAATCTGTCCCTTTCTGTTAGGGTTCGAGTTCCCGCTGCTGCACAAGGGGAGTCTCAAACCCGTCCTGCTGCGGTCTCCCATTCATCTCCAGCCGCAGTGGAGCCTGCTCAGCAGAGACGTCGGTCCAGGCGTCTTGCCCGCTCCTCTACTGTGCAGTGACTTGCTGCTGCCTTTCCTGGATCTGCTATTGTAGCCAGTGCTGGAGCAGCCGTCTTTGAGACAAAGTCCTGCGTTTTCCCATCTGAGCATGCCCAGAGTGAGATCTCTCATTGGAGATCAGGGGTCACATGTTCAGGTGCTGCAGCGGCTCCTATTGGTCCGCCAGGAAGGTCATGTAGCTACGTGTGTTTGTAACAGCTTCTCATTGGTCCTTGTTCCTGGAAGGTCCTGTGGCTGTTGCTATAAAAGGGTAGCATGGCTGGGCCGCCATGCGCTAATATCAACCATTGTATGCTATGCGCCAGTGTGATCTCGGCCTTTTGGCTGCGATCGTGTGTCGCGGTCAGAGGGTGCGAGTTTTCCTGGAGTGATCCAGGGGCTTTGCTGGCAGCGTGCTGCTGATTTTCTACTGCGGTATCCGTACCGGCAGTCTGGACTGAGGATGTTCATTAAGAATAAGATCCGTGTGGTGGTGGAAGGTGGTGAGAAAAACAACCTGGTGTACGTCGTTCGTGACCTGTTGGAGGGAAAGGCTGGAGCCCATCGTCAGGATATCTACAGCGTCAATGAATTCCGGAGTCAAGGTACATATGATGTAACCTTTGTGAATGAGGGATGCTGTTTGACCGTCTTTGAATGGCTCAGAAGTAATGAAGGTGATCCATGCCTGGAGGGAGTGCGGGTGGAGCCCCTGTTTGGGCTCATGGAAAAAGTGGTGACTGTGACTGTGTACAACCCCTATACAGAAGTAGCACTACTGGAGCAGTTCCTGGAGCGGTACTGTGAATACGTGAAGGGAGGGGAGAAGCAGAAAAATGTCTTGGGCATTTTCAACTGCAAGTATGTGTTTCGGGTGAAATTGAAGAAGGACCCAGGTTGTTTGGGAGGTTTCACCCACCCACCAGCGAACTTTTCAGTGGCGGGTCATAGGGGCTTCCTGTCATACCCAGGGCAGCCACTATACTGCAGGAGGTGCTTTCAGTTCGGGCACCTGCTAAACATGTGTAGCAAGGAGTTGGTTTGCCGTAATTGCAAGCAAGAGGATCATGTGGCGGCTAGGTGTCCGATGCCTCGTGAATGTGACAGGTGTGGCAGTTCAGAGCACCTGTATAGAGACTGCCCGTTTGGTGTGCCAAGGAGGTCAACTAGAGAGGAGGAGGAAAGAAAGAGACGTGAGGAGGAGCGGAGGCGGGAGGAAGAAAGGAAGAGAGAGGAGGAGGTTAAGAGGCGGGAGGAGGAGAAGAAGCGGAGGGAAGGCGAAGTCGCCGCGCTGCAAAGCGTTGTGAGGGCGCCACCCACTCCTGCCAAGAGACGGAGGGAGAAGCGGCAGGAGGACAAGGAGGCTGAGAGAAGGAAGGAGAAGCAACAGGAGGAAAAGGAGGACAAGGAATTTTGGAAGGCCATAAGGCGAGAGGAGCGTTCATGGCCTAAAAAAGAAGTTAAAAAAGAAGTCCCAGTTGCTGAATCATGGTCAGAATGCCTGATGGATTTCGATATATCTGTGGCAGAGGAGGAGGCTGAGGTTTTAGTTCATGAGTCTGATCCGAGAAATATTGGTGCCTTCTCCTCGGAAGAGGACTCAGGAGGGTTAAAGTGTCACAGGGAGGGTGGTGGGGAAAACAGAGACATTGAGGTGGTGGAAGAAGGAATGGCCAGAGGAAGACTGGGCAGAAAAAGGCACGGGTGGAGGAGTATATGGAGGCCAGCGGCTCGGAAGGCTGCTCGGCACAAATGGTGGAGGAGGACACTGGCGGTACTGGTTAAGTACGTTTTACTTTTCCAGTAGCCAGGTAGGGTTTTTTTGTGTACATAGCTTTGCTCTTTAAGCAATGGCTATCTGTTTTTTTTGTGTGTTATATGTAATGTGTGTCAAGTTATATCTGTAGGTTGTTTTTGTATTTTTTTTCCTTTTTGGCTTTTTTGGACAAGTGTTTTTTTTAAGCCTTTTGGTTTGTGTTTAGTATGGGTGTTAGAATTATATCTCAAAATGTGAGGGTTTTTAAAAATAAGTTGCGGCGTGCGGCCATTTTTGAGTTTTTTGCAGCGCAAAATGCGGAAATTTTTTGTTTACAGGAGTGTGGGATTGTGGATGGTGTGAAGGGGAGTGAATGGCCTCATGGTGCGTCTGTGTGGTCAGGGAGTGCATGTAATAGAAATACAAGAAAAAAAGGTAGCACACTGTAGCGCTATAGCTTGCAAACACGAAATATGAAAAATATGAAAAATGAATTGCATCATTACCTTAGAAATATGAAAAATTGAGAAGTCTTAGCGCATAAGATGGCCAAATTATGTGAGCCTGATAGCCACGTCAAGGCTCTTCTCGTATATCAGGTCCTAACTAATGCCTATCCTCGCTTAGAAAAGTCTGTCTGCATGGGAACATATGAATCCTCTCTCCAGACTAAAATCTACATCTCTGTGGAGGGGTGATGAACCTGTTGTAATTAAAAGCCTGTGACCACCAGGTGGAGTGCTCAGGTAGAAGGTAAATGAATACATATCAAAAAACTGACCGGCACATCCAAACATAGATTCAGTGTGAACAGGTGCTAAACCTAGAGTCACCAACTCATATACATACAAGAAAAAAAGGTAGCACACTGTAGCGCTATAGCTTGCAAACACGAAATATGAAAAATATGAAAAATGAATTGCATCATTACCTTAGAAATATGAAAAATTGAGAAGTCTTAGCGCATAAGATGGCCAAATTATGTGAGCCTGATAGCCACGTCAAGGCTCTTCTCGTATATCAGGTCCTAACTAATGCCTATCCTCGCTTAGAAAAGTCTGTCTGCATGGGAACATATGAATCCTCTCTCCAGACTAAAATCTACATCTCTGTGGAGGGGTGATGAACCTGTTGTAATTAAAAAGCCTGTGACCACCAGGTGGAGTGCTCAGGTAGAAGGTAAATGAATACATATCAAAAAACTGACCGGCACATCCAAACATAGATTCAGTGTGAACAGGTGCTAAACCTAGAGTCACCAACTCATATACATACAAGAAAAAAAGGTAGCACACTGTAGCGCTATAGCTTGCAAACACGAAATATGAAAAATATGAAAAATGAATTGCATCATTACCTTAGAAATATGAAAAATTGAGAAGTCTTAGCGCATAAGATGGCCAAATTATGTGAGCCTGATAGCCACGTCAAGGCTCTTCTCGTATATCAGGTCCTAACTAATGCCTATCCTCGCTTAGAAAAGTCTGTCTGCATGGGAACATATGAATCCTCTCTCCAGACTAAAATCTACATCTCTGTGGAGGGGTGATGAACCTGTTGTAATTAAAAAGCCTGTGACCACCAGGTGGAGTGCTCAGGTAGAAGGTAAATGAATACATATCAAAAAACTGACCGGCACATCCAAACATAGATTCAGTGTGAACAGGTGCTAAACCTAGAGTCACCAACTCATATACATACAAGAAAAAAAGGTAGCACACTGTAGCGCTATAGCTTGCAAACACGAAATATGAAAAATATGAAAAATGAATTGCATCATTACCTTAGAAATATGAAAAATTGAGAAGTCTTAGCGCATAAGATGGCCAAATTATGTGAGCCTGATAGCCACGTCAAGGCTCTTCTCGTATATCAGGTCCTAACTAATGCCTATCCTCGCTTAGAAAAGTCTGTCTGCATGGGAACATATGAATCCTCTCTCCAGACTAAAATCTACATCTCTGTGGAGGGGTGATGAACCTGTTGTAATTAAAAAGCCTGTGACCACCAGGTGGAGTGCTCAGGTAGAAGGTAAATGAATACATATCAAAAAACTGACCGGCACATCCAAACATAGATTCAGTGTGAACAGGTGCTAAACCTAGAGTCACCAACTCATATACATACAAGAAAAAAAGGTAGCACACTGTAGCGCTATAGCTTGCAAACACGAAATATGAAAAATATGAAAAATGAATTGCATCATTACCTTAGAAATATGAAAAATTGAGAAGTCTTAGCGCATAAGATGGCCAAATTATGTGAGCCTGATAGCCATGTCAAGGCTCTTCTCGTATATCAGGTCCTAACTAATGCCTATCCTCGCTTAGAAAAGTCTGTCTGCATGGGAACATATGAATCTCTCTCCAGACTAAAATCTACATCTCTGTGGAGGGGTGATGAACCTGTTGTAATTAAAAAGCCTGTGACCACCAGGGGGTAGTGTCATACGAAGGAATAAACATATAAACAATGACCGGGTGCACATAAGCATAGGACTCTGATATTCGAAGGACTTGAGTCTATGGTTCAATAATTTGGTTTATATGCGCTGTACTTTATTCTTGTAATTTAGGTAATGTGATTCTTTCATATTATGTGTGTTGCACGTATACCACGTGGTATTTTTTGTTGTATATGATTGTTTGGTTTGCACTGTAGTCATTTGTTGTGTTTTGACATGTAATAGAAATGACGGTGTTGGTTTTTTGGTGAAGGGGCGTAATGTGAGTTTGTGTGACTATATGGTGATTGAGGTTGGGAGATGCATGTTAGCAAATTTTGAGTTTAGAAATATTCGTTTTAGTGTTATTAATGTGTATGCTCCTGTGAAAAAACAGGAGCGTAAAGTTTTATTTGAAAAAATTAAGTTTTTTATTCCAGGTAGAGTGCCTGTTGTGATTGTGGGTGATATGAATGTTGATGTGGGAAAGGTGAATGTGGATGTGTCAAGGAAAGAGTTAATGGACATGGTGAGTGATTTTGGTTTGAGGGATATGCAGAGGGAGTGTAAAGTAACTCCATTGTTAAATACATTTTTTTCTGAGAGTGGGAGGGTGGCGTCTAGACTGGACTATTGTTTTGTTTCAAAAAACCTGATTGCTGTTAGTTATGCACAGGAGAGTGTGCCGTTTTCAGATCATGTGTGTATGAAGTGTGAAGTGGATGTGCATACTGAGGAGGTAGCTGGGAAAGGTGTATGGAAGC
>JARQOD010000001.1:346644477-346676838 GCA_033576555.1 Oophaga sylvatica
ATGGATGAAATGCAAGTGTGAAATTATTAGTATTTTATTATTATTCATTTATATTTATATAGCGCCATTTATTCCATGGCGCTTTACATGTGAAAAGGGAAAATATAGACAAGTACAATAGACATGTGTATGACAAGGGACATACAAGTACAGAAGGAGAGAGGACCCTGCCCGCGAGGGCTCACAGTCTACAGGGATGGGTTAGGATACACTAGGAGAGGGTAGAATTCCTGAAAGCACAGACTATTGCAGTGCAGAGGCTGGATAAAGGCAGCTACAACATTAAAAGCATAATTTGAAGGGCTGTGGTGTCACGTGGGTCAAAGGGTGCCCTAGTGCGCTAGCCGAAACTGCATGGACCATGGATCATCCCACCGAACGCCTGCTCTCCTTTTTCCGTTGACAAAATACTACTCAGACAACACAGTTTGAGATAAAACAGTGTGAGAATACTTTATTGAACCACAAAACAGGCAAATAACACATAATACAGTCCCAGCAAAATACCCAAGATGGTGCAAATTACAGAGTCTCACCCTTCTGCTGACTCATCGGATAAGAGCAGCTGTGAGTTCAGAGCTTCCAGGGCCGACTACCCTCACCTGTGGCATGCACAGATAGGATTTAATGACAAGTTAAGGAAGCTGATAGTCCATTGAGGTACAAGGCTAGGTGGCCGGAGGGTCACATCTTGGCTTCTCCAAACATCTCCATGGAGCCAATTGACCGGTAGGTCTCAATCCTGGTTTTGCAAATGTACCGATGAGACTCAGGTGACCGGGTGGGTTCAAATCCTAACTACCCCAAATGTATCCATGATTCAGTAGTGGTCAATGGAGCAGATCTGTATTATTTCAGCTGGGATCATGGTCCCCTAAACTGTCTTCCTGTAGAATGTCAAATCTGTGTCCCTCATGAAGGAGCCAATATCTGGCAGCTATCATGTAGAGGGTTCCTGGCTGCAGTTTTGTAAAGAATATCTGGTTCTTTGATCTCTGGATCTCTTGGCTGTCTGGATGTCTGGATGTATATTGTTAAAGGCATATCCAACTTATATAGCTCACAAACAACTTTTGTCCTTTAAAGCATTATTCACATGTCTAGAGGAAGATATGATGAGGCTAACTCGTATTGTCTGACTATTTACTCAATTTTCATAGTTTTTACTCCATTGTTTTGTAAGTCAACAAGCTACAGGACCCACACAATAGTCATTCAACATACTAAGCAAACATCCATTGTTCAATGTTCCTGCATCACTGTCTTGCAAAGATAGCAGACAATAAGTTGTAGGAGCTGCTATTAGAGGCAATGATTAGCCATTCAAAAATATCAAAAATCAACGTTTACAACTCATATGACAACTGTGTATTGTTCATGATCAACCTAAAAACAAAGACATAAATTCAAAAGATAACATATAGATAACAGTCTGTTCCTCATGGCATACTGAAAATATTGACGGGTAACGAGTGTAATGGAAGTTAATGGCAAACTTCAGCACTTTTTCGGGGCCCCCCATCACCCCCGTAGGTCTGAAGGGCTCTAAAAATTGCTCAAATCGCTTGAGACAGTGCTGAAATGGCATGGGAACAGGATGGGAAAACCCCCCAGAAGTATCTCTGAATCCCAGGTTGCTGCTGGGAACAATGTTGTTAGAGTATTATACCTATTTTACAGACTGACAATAAAATATACAAAGTCAAAGATAAAATGGATTTTACTGAAAAAAAGGTTAAGAAACATTCTTGCTGAGATAATGACTTGTATATAAGGCAAAATAAATAAGAAAAAAAAATGCTCTTCCACACCTTAGGCTATGTTCAGGCACAGTGTTTTTTGCACGTTTGCATTGCTTTCAATGGTGAAAAAAATATTCACCAGGAAATGTAATTTTAACAGTTTACTACCTTATCTGGTGATGTGGTGTGTGAGACATGATCAGACGCATCCTGTTTAATTTCTGAAAGTCACAAAGTTTTTTTTTTCAGGGCCATCAGTCAGCCCTCACTATTTGCAGATGGCCATTAGATGGCCCTTGCTATTATTGGAGGGCCAGCACTCGGCCCTCATTATTGTTAGAGGTCCAGCAGGTGGACCTCACTATTATCAGAGAGCCATCAGGCAGCCCTCACTCTAATTTTAGAGGGCCAGCAGCGAGCCCTTACTGAATAGTTTTAGAGAGCCAGCCAACCTTCACTAAGCATTTTTGGAAGGTCAGTAGCAGCCTATGGTTTGTATAGCCATATAATGCTACTGCAATACAATTTATCCATCTAAGTTGGGCAAACTTTCTTTTTTCTGTTAATACTGTAAAGTTTGAAACTGGGAGGGCCAGCAGGCGACCCCCACTCACAATTTATAGAGGGCCAGCATGTGGCCCCCAATAGTTTTAGAGGGCCAGCTGGCGTCTTGTGGCCCTTACCCCATAACCTTCCTCTCCAACATCACTGAAGGAGAGCTTACTCGTCTCCTCTCCAATTCACACCTCACCGCTTGCGCACTGGACCCCATCCCATCCCACCTCCTCCCCAATCTCACCACCACACTTATCCCATCCCTAACCCATCTCTTCAAGTTATCTCTAACTTCTGGCACCTTCCCTTCTGCTTTCAAACATGCCGTAATCATACCTATACTCAAAAAGCCATCCTCGACCCAACCGCTATGTCCAGCTGTTGTCCCATATTGCTGCTTCCATTCGCTTGTAAACTCTTTGAGCAGCAGCTTCACGCTGAACTTTCATTCCAACTCTCATCTAATTCATTCTTTGACAACCTACAATCTGGCTTCCAAACCCACTATTGCACTGAAACTGCCCTGACCAAAATTACTAACGACTTTTTTACAGCCAAAGCTAACAGATAATCCTCTATACTCCTCCTTCTTGACCTGTCCTCTGTCTTCAACACAGTTGAGCACTGCCTCCTACTACTGATCCTCTCCTCCTTTGGAGTCAAAGACCTTGCCCTATCCTGGATCTTCTCATACCTTACCAATCGCACATCTATCGTGCATATTCTCTCACTACCTCCTAATCCTGCTCTCTCTAATTTTGGAGTCCCTCAATGCTCTATCCTAGGAACCCTACTCATCTTGATCTATTCCTTTGGTGAAGACACTCAGATCTACCTCTCTGGGCCAGATGTCACCTCTCTGCTGTCCAGAATCCCAGAGTGTCTATCAGTCATATCCTCCTTCTTCTTCTCTCGCTTACTCAAGCTCAATGCGGACAAATCTGAACTCATTATCTTTCTTCCAGCTCACATATCTTCCCTACCTGATCTATCCATCACATTAAATGACACCACACGGTCCCCTGTACCAGAACCACTGTCTCGACGTAATGATTGACTCTGCACTGTCCTTCAAGCCGCACATCCAAGCTCTCGCAACCTCCTGTCGCCTCCAGCTCAAAAATATTTCCAGAATCCGTCCTTTCCTCAACCCTCAATCTACAAAGATGCTTGTGCATGCCTTCATCATCTCCCGCATCGCCTACTGCAACATCCTCCTCTGTGGCCTACCTGTTGTGCTATATAAACAATAATAATAATAATGAGCGCAAGATAGAGCTTTTTGGTAAAGAATATCATTCTACTGTTTACTGTAAATGGAATGAGGCCTAAAAATAAAAGAACACAGTAGTTACAGTCAAATATGGTGGAAGTTCAATGATATTTGGAGGTTGCCTTGACTGTGTGCAATGCATCAAAAAATGTGAAAATTTCTAAAGGATTTTGAGTCGCAATGTAGTGCCGAGCGTCAGAAACCTGGGTTTTTATCCTAGGTCATGGGTCTTCCAGCAGGAAAATGACCCCAAACATACTTGAAACGTTCATGGAAAAAAGCAGCAGCAAAATTTATAAGGCAATAATCCCTGACTAGATGTGTTATGCTATCCCTACTTCAACAGCTCACCCTACACAAATTGCAGATAAGGGCGGTATTATTAGAGAATATAATTCATTTGAATTAGCCCTGAAAAAAGCTATTAATTTAACATAGCATCATCAAGGACTGCTATTTTATTAACCCAGCTGGAGGGTAAAGTGGAGCTTTTTGCACCTATTCAGCCTGATATGGAGGAGACCAGGATCTTCTGTACTTACTGTACAAAGCCTGTCCCGGCTGTGAAATCCTGTATGCAGTGTGAGAACTCACTATGTGATGACCCCCTGATAGCCCACAACAAGGCACTGGATCATATACTAATAGAACCCACTGGCTATTTTGGTTTCAAAAAAATTAGGAGGCACTCCAATACCCCTTTGAAGAGACATAGTTGAGGGCCTCAGAAAACATTGTTTTCCCATTATTGAGTGGGTATCCTAGACTGGTAATGCGCAAGCACTAAGTGCATGGGCTGAAAAACATTTACCCCTGAGTGATATAAAGTACATACAGTACAGACCAAAGGTTTGGACACACCTTCTCATTCAAAGATTTTTCTGTATTTTCATGACTATGAAAATCGTACATTCACACTGAAGGCATCAAAACTATGAATTAACACATGTGGAATTATATACTTAACAAAAAAGTGTGAAACAACTGAAAATATGTCTTATATTCTAGGTTCTTCAAAGTAGCCACCTTTTGCTTTGATTACTGCTTTGCACACTCTAGGCATTCTCTTGATGAACTTCAAGAGGTAGTCACCGGAAATGGTTTTCACTTCACAGGTGTGCCCTGTCAGGTTTAAGAAGTGTGATTTCTTGCCTTAGAAATGGGGTTGGGACCATCAGTTGTGTTGTGCAGAAGTCTGGTGGATACACAGCTGATAGTCCTACTGAATAGACTGTTAGAATGTGTATTATGGCAAGAAAAAAGCAGCTAAGTAAACAAAAACAAGTGGCCATCATTACTTTAAGAAATGAAGGTCAGTCAGTCCGAAAAATTGGGAAAACTTTGAAAGTGTCCCCAAGTGCAGTTGCAAAAACCATCAAGCGCTACAAAGAAACTGGCTCACATGAGGACCTCCACAGGAAAGGAAGACCAAGAGTCACCTCTGCTTCTGAGGATAAGTTTATCCGAGTCACCAGCCTAGATTATAGACAAGGTCAATGCCACACAGAGTTCTAGCAGCAGACTCATCTCTACAACAACTGTTAAGAGGAGACTTTGTGCAGCAGGCCTTCAAGGTAAAATAGCTGCTAGGAAACCACTGCTAAGGACAGGCAACAAGCAGAAGAGACTTGTTTGGGCTAAAGAACACAAGAAATAGACATTAGACCAGTGGAAATCTGTGCTTTAGTCTGATGAGTCCAAATTTGAGATCTTGGTTCCAACCACCGTGTCTTTGTGCGACGCAGAAAAGGTGAACGGATGGATTCTACATGCCTGATTCCCACCGTGAAGCATGGAGGAGGTGGTGTGATGGTGTGGGGGTGCTTTGCTGGTGACACTGTTGGGGATTTATTCAAAATTGAAGGCATACTGAACCAGCATGGCTACCACAGCATCTTGCAGCGGCATGCTATTCCATCCGGTTTGCGTTTAGTTGGACCATCATTTATTTTTCAACAAGACAATGACCCCAAACACACCTCCAGGCTGTGTAAGGGCTATTTGACCAAGAAGGAGAGTGATGGGGTGCAACGCCAGATGACCTGGCCTCCAGAGTCACCAGACCTGAACCCAATCGAGATGATTTGGGGTGAGCTGGACCGCAGAGGGAAGGCAAAAGGGCCACAAAATGCTAAGCATCTCTGGGAACTCCTTCAAGACTGTTGGAAGACCATTTCTGGTGACTACCTCTTGAAGCTCATCAAGAGAATGCCAAGAGGGTGCAAAGCAGTAATCAAAGCAAAAGGTGGCTACGTTGAAGAACCTAGAATATAAGACATATTTTCAGTTGTTTCACACTTTTTTGTTACGTATATAATTCCACATGTGTTAATTCTTAGTTTTGATGCCTTCAGTGTGAATGTACAATTTTCATAGTCATGAAAATACAGAAAAATCTTTGAATGAGAAGATGTGTCCAAACTTTTGCTCTGTACTGTATATATCAAGAATATTCGAGGTAGGCTGTTAGGGTCTGCGGAACGCACCAAATATAAGATGTAGAGAGGTGCGTTCGCAGCCCGGGGTCCACCGTGCAGGCAGAGCCTGCTGCTAGTAAGATGGCGTAAGTAGCGTACTCTGTTATCCCGCAGAGTCGCTAAAATAAACGACATAGTGCGCTGTGGCAGTTAATGCAAACTCTGTTAATCCACAGAGCCGCTAGCGGGAATGCCGCAGCGCTATATGGAGATATAAGCGAACTCTGTTACACCACAGAGTCGCTGAGGTAAAGAAGCAGAGATAGGTACTGTGTCCTGTTAACCCCACAGGGATACACAGATAACTGCTGTGCGGATAGCAGTCCGTGATCATGCAGACAGCAACGCAATCTCCTCACCTGAGAAGCCGGTATTCTAGGGGCTTATTTCAGCCAAGCCCTGACCACGTGCACCCAAATCTCCTCACCGGAGGTACCGGTATTCTAGGGGCTTATTTCAGCCGAGCCCTAACCACATGCGTACATGATCACAAAGGCACAAAGCACATAATGCAATTGATCCTAGTGCACGGCCGTGCGATAAGGACAGCCTTTTATAGCAGCCACGAGAAAAAGACCTTCCAGGAAGGACCAATGGGAAGCTGCTTCAGAACATCAACAGCCACAGGACCTTCCTGAAGGACCAATAGGAGTGGCAGCTGTATCTGAGCATGTGACCCCTAATCTCCAATGGGAGATCTTGCCCTGGGCATGCTCAGATGAAGCAACAAAGGACTTAGTCCTAAAGACGTCTGCTCGCCGCTGACCAGTACTGGCTACAATAGCAGAACCTGGAGAGGCAGCAGCAAGTCTCTGCACAGTATTAGACCGGGCGAGACGCTGGGACCGACGTCTTTGCTGAGCAGGCTCCACTATGGCCAGAGATGGATGCGGGACTGGTTCGAGACTCCCCTTGTGCAGCAGCGGGAACTCGAACCCTAACACTCGCTGCTCACTATTAAAGAGGATGCTTTGCAGGCAGAGCAAGCTGAGATGGAAGAAAGGAACTATACAAGGTGATGCTACACAGTCCATCCTCATCTTCTCAATGCAGATTGGGTGATAATAAAGAGGAGTAACAACAGCAGCTGTTGTCTGCGCTATAGATGGTACTACCCACACCACCTTCATCCTGTCTGTTCAGCATGGAAGACCTGAAGACCAGGAGGATGATAAGGAAGATGAGGACGAGGAGGACAAAATGGACAGTCATCCTATCGGTGAGGAAAGGAAAGTCTGGTAGTCTGGCATACATAGCTGAGTTTATGTTCCGCTGCCTTTCCTGTGACCCTCGCTTTGTACGCATTTTCCCATGCTACCAGGAGAACTTTCTATTTCTCCTTCCCATGGTGGAGAGGTCTAAAACAACGTTGCAGAACCAGAAGGCCCTAGTTAAAGAATGATTTTAAAAATTCCCATCTGATAACGCTGGTGGCAGAGGTCACAGTTCCTTCTACAACCAAGGAGTAGAGATGAGGGAGACACACACCAGATGCAACAGAGGCAGGGGAACACTATCAAAAGTTTGGGACAGCTTTCTCAGGCCCTCCCAGCACCCAGGCCCTGAAGAGTGGGGTATACTAACCAGAAAGGGGGGAAAAGTTTTGGAAGATACTGGAGGAGTACCTTGCCGACCGTACCAGCATCCTCCGTGATTCTTCTGTGTCTTACAACTATTGGGTATCCCAGCTAGACACGTGGTATGAACTGTCTCTCTATGCCTTGGAGGTATTGGCCTACTCTGCTGCTAGCGTTTGGTCATAGCGGGTTTTTAGTGTCAATTATAACTGATAAGCGCATCCGCCTGTCAACTGAAAATGCTGTTAGGCTGACTCTTATCAAAATAAACAAGGGCTGGATTGCCAAAGACTTCTCAACACCACTAGATGTCAGCAGCGGAACATAAACTCAAATCCAGAGAATTTTTTTTCTGGTCTATTCCCATGCACCCTTTCCCACTCAAACATGGGTATACCCTTCAAGGTTTTGTCTTTTTATGTGTTGTCCTCTCCCTTTTCCTTACCCTCATTCCCCAACACATCAACAGGGTGATCATGCTACCCTCATTATAAATTTTTTAAGGGTTTTTATGATGCCCACATTAACAATTTTGAGAGGCCTATGTTAGGGTTCGAGTTCCTGCTGCTGCACAAGGGGAGTCTCGAACCAGTCCCACGGCGGTCCCCCATACATCTCTGGCTGCAATGGAGCCTGCTCAACAAAGACGTCGATCCCAGCGTCTCACCCGGTCTAATGCTGTGCAGAGACTTGCTGCTGCTTCTTCAGGTTCTGCTATTATAGCCAGTACTGGTTAGCGGCGAACAGACGTCTTTAGGTCTAAGTCCTTTGTTGCTTCGTCTGAGCATGCCCAGGGCGAGATCTCCCATTGGAGATCAGGGGTCACATGCTAAGACACAGCTGCCACTCCTATTGGTCCTTCAGGAAGGTCCTCTGGCTGTTGATGTTCTGAAGCAGCCTCCCAGCAGCCTAACTGAGTTCGCACACATCGCCATATAGTGCTGCGGCACTCCTTCTAGCGGCTCTATGGAATAACAGAGTTCGCACATATTGCCACAGCGCGTTACGGCGTTTATTTTGGCGACTCTGCGGGATAACAGAGTTCGCTTCTTGCGCCATCTTACTAGCAGCAGGCTCCGCCTGCATGGTGGTCCCCGGGCTGCGAACCCACCTCTCTACGTCTTATATTTGGTGAGTTCCGCAGACCCTAACAGCGAGTATTTCAGTAGACAGAGAAGCGAGTTGGTAATTCTGACTATGGTGTCATCGCCTCTCACCATACAGAGTTTTGGAGAACCACACAGATGTCAGATATCCATGCCCACTCATCAGATCTTATATGTGGAGGCTGACCTTGTGATCATGGTTGATCTAATATTTAGGTATTGCTACATGCAACCTCCTCATGTCCTGCTTGAAACGGGCAGGGCGTGGGCCAGAATCTACAAATGGAGATGTGAACAGCTCTTCAGGGTGTCCAACTGTGAGATCATTCTGTCCGGGCACTCTACATAGTGGGAGAAGGGGGATTAATGTGAGGATTATGTGGTCCAGAATCACGGCTACTGAGACTGGACCGTATGGAAGACAGGGTGGTGCTGTCAAAGTGACTGGAAGCATTTTCTGCTATCCATCCAACTGGCTGTATACTTTTGATACACAACTGGCGCAGTATAAATGTCATATAATATTTCCCTGCTGAAAAAACTTTGCGGGATTACAATCGCTGTAAAATTTGCACACTTCAGATGCACTTGTTACACTGCAGTGGCAATATAGTGATACTATTGATCACAACCAAGTCTAACTGTATGCTTTTGACGCACTACTAGTGCAGTGTAAATGCAGTATATTTCCCTGCTGAAAAACCTTTACAGCATTGCTATCGCAGGAAAATTTGCACACATCAGATGGACCTGTTACACTGTCGTAGCAATATAGCAATGCTATTGCAAATGAACCAAGTCTGGCTGTAAGCTTTTGATGCACAACTGGAGCAGGATATTTGCCATATATTTTCCTGCTGAAAAAACATTGCAGGATTACTATCGCAGAAAAATTTGCACACTTCAGATGCACTTGTTACACTGCAGTGGCAATATAGCAATGCTATTGATCACCAAACAAGTCTGACTGTATGCTTTTGACGCACTGCTGGCACAGTGTAAATGCCATATAATATTTCCTTGCTGAAAAACCATTACAGCATTGCTATTGCAGAAAAATTTGCACACATCAGATGGACTTGTTACACTGCCGTAGCAATATAGCTATGCTATTGATAACCAACTAAGTCTAGCTGTATGCTTTTGACACACAACTGGTACAGTACACAGTGGGGAAAAAAGTATTTAGTCAACCACCAAATGTGCAAGTTCTCCCACTTTAAAAGATGAGAGAGGCCTGTAATTGACATCATAGGTAGACCACAACTATGAGAGTCAAAATGAGAAAAGAAATCCAGAAAATCACCTTGTCTGATTTGGCAAGATTTATTTTGCTAATTATGGTGGCAAATAAGTATTTGGTCATTACCAAAGTTCATTTCAATATTTTGTTATATATCCTTTGTTGGCAATGACAGAGGATAAATGTTTTCTGTAAGTCTTCACAAGGTTGGCACACACTGTTGGTGTTATGTTGGCTCATTCCTCCATGCAGATCTCCTCTAGAGCAGTGATATTTTGGGCCTGTCGCTGGGCAACACAGACTTTCATATGCCTCCAAAAGTTTTCTATGGGGTTGAGATCTGGAGACTGGCAAGGTCACTCCATGACCTTCATATGCTTCTTACGAAGCCACTCCTTCTTTGCCCTGGCGGTGTGCTTGGGATCATTATCATGCTGAAAGACTCATCCACGTTTCATCTTCAATGCCCTTGCTGATGGAAGGAGGTTTGCACTCAAAATCTCACAATACATGGCCCCATTCATTCTTTCATGTACACGGATCAGTTTTCCTGATCCCTTTGCAGAGAAACAGCCCCAAAGCATGATGTTGCCACCCCTATGCTTCACAGTAGGTATGGTGTTCTTTGGATGCAACTCAGCATTCTGTCTCCTCCAAACACAACGAGTTTTGTTTCTACCAAACAGTTCTACTTTGGTTTCATCAGACCATATGACATTCTCCCAATACTCTTCTGGTTAAACCAAATGCTCTCTAGCAAACTTCAGACGGGCCTGGACATGTACTGGCTATAGCAGGGGCCACATATGGCACTGCAGGATCTGAGTCCCTGGCAGCGTAGTGTGTTACTGATGGCAGCCTTTGTTACGGTGGTCCCAGTTCTATACAGGTCATTCACTAGGTCCCCCCATGTGGTTCTGGGATTTTTGCTCACCATTCTTGTGATCATTTTGACCCCATGGTGTGAGATCTTGCGTTGAGCCCCAGATGGAGGGAGATTATCAGTGGTCTTGTATGTCTTCCATTTTCTTATTATTGCTCCCACAGTTGATTTCATCACATCAAGTTTCTTGCCTATTGCAGATTCAGTCTTTCCAGCCTGGTGCTGAGTTACAATTTTGTTTCTGGTGTCCTTTGACAGCTCTTTGGTCTTTACCATAATGGAGTTTGGAGTGTGACTGTTTGAGGTTGTGGACAGGTGTCTTTTATACTGATAACAAGTTCAAACAGGTGCCATTACTACAGGTAATGAATGGAGGACAGAGTAGCCTCTTAAAGAAGAAGTTACAGGTCTGTGAGAGCCAGAAATCTTGCATGTTTTAGGTGACCAAATACTTATTTTCCACCATAATTTGCAAAATAAATCATGCCAAATCAGACAAGGTGATTTGCTGGATTTGTTTTCTCATTTTGACTCTCATAGTTGTGGTCTACCTATTATGTCAATTACAGGCCTCTCTCATCTTTTTAAGTGGGAGAGCATGCACATTTGGTGGCTAACTAAATACTTTTTCCTCTACTGTAAATGCTGTGTAACATTTCCCTGCTGAAAAAACTTAGCAGTATTAGTATCGCAGGAAAATTTGCACACATCAGATGGACTTGTTACACTGCAGGAGTAATATGGCGATGCTATTGCAACCAAGCAAGTCTGGCTGTATACTGGTGTAGTATAAGTGGTGTATAATATTTCCCTGCTCAGAACAATTTGATGGATTAAGAGCAAAAAGAATATTATTAACCCTGAGAAGAGGTTTTGGTATGAGTTTCAGCAGAAACGATATGCAATTAACCCTTTCCTGTCCTACACTGTCCCTTTGCCACAATCTCTCCCTAAGTGCTGCTATCAGCAGTATGAATATTGATTATAATTAGATCTCATAAGGGTAGTTGTTGCAGTTGAAAGAAATTTTAAGGCTAGTTTCACACATCCGTTTTTCCCCTTGCGGCGCCCCCGGCATTTTCCCGCAGCGCCGCATCTGAAAACCTGATGCGCCGCATGCGGCTTTTTTCGCATTGACATGCATTAGCGCCGCATGGCGCCGCATGTCAATGCGTTGCATGCGGTTTTGTCCGGATGCGGCGCAAATGTACATTGCGGCGTCCGGAAAAAACGCTGCATGTAACGTTTTTTTTTTTTGCCGGATGGTTTCTTATCTCTCCAAGCATCAGAAACCATCCGGCAAAAAACCGCATTTTGGGCGCCGGAAGTGTGAAAGCTTTTCACATGCGGCGCTGCGGTAAAATGCCGGGGCGCTGTTTAGGCGCCCGCCGGATGTGTGAAAGAGGCGTAATAGTGTATAATCCCTGTCTATACGCAGCTAAAACTCTGTCCCTTAGCCAGTATCCACTCTTCCTGCTCTGCCTGTTTCTGTTGTGTTGAGCATGGCACCATGGATCTTATATAGACATGATGACGCTATGCCACCAGCCAATCAGAGTAATGCCACAACCAAGAAGCCTATAGCATTACATTAACCGGCAGGCTATCTCGTTCTAACAGGCATCAAACATGCGAGGTGAGGACTTGAGCTTTTGTGTGAGCATTCAAAAATACTTGCTGAGTAACAAGCATCTTGAGCACACTGATGCTTGAGTGAGTAATGAGCTGTGACAAGCACGCTCACTCATCACGAATGGCAAAGTTTGTTAACCAACTGTACCAGTCTAACAAGTAACCAACAAACTCCTGATCCAGCAATGTCCTCTGCATCAGCAGGAGCTGCAGCAGCTACATTTTCAGCAACAACTGCAAAAGCAGCAGATGGCTCTCTTGGCAGAAACTGTCTGGGCTAGGAGATGGTACCTCCCGACATCCAAAGTGAAGGTAATCATGGGAGGTAAACAGTAAGGGAGGCCTTACAGAAAATGACTCTGGAGTACGATATCAAAGCTTTTCTGACTGTCTTTGAAAGGGTGGCAGACAGAGAGAAACTGTCCCCAGAGCAATTTGAAGAGGTTCTGACTCCACACATTACTGAGGAACTGCCGAAAGCATACTATGACATTGCCTTGCAGGATGCCAAAGAGTACAGCAAGATGAAGGTGCAGATTCTGGCACGTTTGGGCATAACCCAGTCAGTCAATCTCTGGCACAAATGATGGAAAGAGTGGTAGTGGACAAATTTATACATTCACTATTTAAATCTGTATAAACCAGTTTGCCCAATGAGATCCAGAAAGCAGATAACCTAGTGATCCTGATGGAAAGATACCTGACTGTGAAGAACTCCCTGAGTTGTGTAGGGAGTCTGAGGTCACCTTTCAGGGTACCCAAAAGAAGGCATCTAAGATCAACTCTGAGAGCCGCCACCCAAGGTTCCAGGCTGTGGCAGACTGTGGTCAAGGGGTACATCTTGTAACATTGTCTGTTTGAGGAATCGGCCCAGGTTAATAAACACTGACAAACAAAAAGGTAAAAATGTTTTAAACTTTTGACTTTCAGGCTCCATATCTCACCTTCCATTGCTGCTTTGAATGTGAAGCTACCATCATTTTATTGACAATCATCTTGACTATCTCACACATAAATTTGACTTGCAACTATTTAGCATATGATTAGCTATGTAGATCCTCGTCTTGTCACTGCATTGTGTCACGCTTCCTAGAGTGGACACTCTGGGTCGCGATACCAACCACTCCTGGGTGACCTGACCTAGTGAGACCGCCCCTATACAGGGAGCGTCAGGGGCAGGCCCAAGGGGGTTAAATACCACGATGGCTGGTACCAGGAGGACGTATCATAGAAGATGGAGGAGACAATATAGAACAGAGAGCAGACAAAGGACACCGAGGAACAAGGATACAAACTAGGGACAAAACAGGGACGCATGATTCTGAGGCGGGAAGCAGAGATGAAGGAACGGGATTCGAGGACCTCCAGAAGCCCAGGCGAAGGTAGGCACTGAAGGAGAGTAAAAGTGGAGCTAGGTAAGGACTAAGTAGGGAATGCACTGGGAAGCTCAAAGGGATGAGGACTAAGCAGAGAGTACACAGGAAGCACACAGAGATCAGGATTAAGCAGGAGTGCACTGGGAAGCACACAGGGATCAGGATTAAGCAGGAGCGCACTGGGCAGCACACTGGGACTTGAGTTACAGGGATGTCATGGTTTGAACAGGGTTAATTCCCTACCCTCTCAGGGTTAATTGTGGTGTCCTTCCTTTGGATCTGGGAGGGGTATTTATACACACTCTGGACTAGGATTCCCTGTCAGCTATACTTTTGTTTAGTGTTTGTGCCTTATCCCCTGGTGTTTGTGCTCGGTTTACATCTGTTTGTTTTGCTCTCTGTGCTTGACTTGGTTCGTTAACTCTCTTGGCTTCCTGACCTCCGTTTTCCTTTTGACAATCCCTCTGCCTCTCCCCTCCGGTACCTCGTTATCTCCTGGTTTTCACCTTGGCACATCTGACAACTCTCCGGTGTCTATCATCTCCTCTGCACCCCGGTGCCTGGCACCGCCCTCGGCCACCTCCCACCCGGACACGTGGTTCAGGTCCTGCTTGTTACCCGGTGAGTTCTCCGCCACTCTCCTCTCCTCTCCCTTGCTGCGGCGGTAAGCCCTCCCAGCAGCAGTTACACCCAGGAGCCGTGACATTATAGCTGACCTTACAGTCTTTCCCTGGTGGTGGGGTGCTGTGTATTATGGATCCGGCACGGGCTCTCACAGAGCAGGTTAGTGAGCACTCCCAGCTTATGCAGAAGCTGTCCATGGAGCAGCAAGCCCTGGTTCACTCGCACCATCAGTTGCAGAGATATGTGGCAGACGCTCTACAGGGGTCTGCTCCATCGGGGTTCTGGGAGGGGGCCCAACTGATGTATCCCTAGCAGACCCTGAGCCACCGGTAAAGTTACCCGACAATTTTCCCGGAGATAAAAAATTGTTTAGGGTCTTTAAGGAGGGATGCAAGTTGTTTTTTGAGTTACATCCCTGAGCTTCTGGAAATGAAAGGCAGAGGGTGGGGATCATAATGTCCTTGTTAAGGGGGGCTCCACAGGCATTGGCTTTCTCTCTCTCTTCCTCTGCTCCTGAATGCATGTCTGTGAACCTGTTCTTTGAGGCTCTGGGGCACATTTATGACTAGCCTGATAGAGTACATCTGGCAGAGGATATGGTGATGAGTGTGACACAGGGGAGGAACTCTGCTGAATGGTTCTGCTCAGAGTTTAGACATTGGGCCGCAGAAGTATCCTGGTATGACGCCGCCCTGAGGGGGTTGTTCCGCAGGGGCCGTCTGACCATCTAAAGGATGCGCTGGCATTACATCTTCCCCCCCAATACCCTGGAGGACGCCATGACGCATGCGGTCCATATGAACCGGAGACTCCTTGCTAAAGGAGTGATGCAACAAGAGACTCCCTTGTACTCCAACCTGTGTGACACTGCACCCGTCACTGAGCCCGTGGATGTTGGGTCTGTCTCGGTAAAGGAGAAAGAGAGAAGACACCGTAGAGCCAACCAACTATGCTTTACTTTGGAGCCTCTGGACATTGGAAAAGGAACTGTCCAAGAAGCCAGGGGGGCACAAAATAAATGCACCCTCCCTGGGCTATTATTATTTGCCCCCACTCGCTTGTTTTGTCTGTCTGGTGGAGAAAATACAGCGGAGCCCACGCATTTTTTTTCAATGAATTTGCACCTTTAATTAACCCCTACATGTCTGCAATTTTGCACACATACACTCATGTAATTGTAAGTTAAAACCATACATCAAACTACATGAAATGACATGGTTAACTGTATGTAAACCATGTAACATAGTTATTAAGGTTGAAGGAAGACTTTAAGTCCATCTAGTTCAACCCATATCCTATCCTAACCTGCCCTAACATGTTGATCCAGAGGAAGGCAAAAAAAAACCCAAGTGGCAAACAGTAAGCTTCACATTGGGGAAAAAAATTCCTTCCCGACTCCACATACGGCAATCAGACTAGCTCCCTGGATCAACGTAGTATCTAGGAAACTAGTGAATATAGCCTGTAATATTATACTTTTCAAGAAAGGCATCCAGTCCCTTCTTAAATTTTAGTAAGGATTCACTCATTACAACATTAGACGGCAGAGAGTTCCATAGTCTCACTGCTCTTACAGTAAAGAATCTGCGTCTGTGATTATGGCTAAACCTTCTTTCCTCCAGACGTAGAGGATGCCCCCTTGTCCCCGTCACAGGTCTAAGAGTAAAAAGATCATTAGAAAGGTCTTTGTACTGTCCCCTCATACATTTATACATTGTAATAAGATCACCCCTAAGCCTTCGTTTTTCCAAACTAAATAACCCTAAGTGTAATAACCTGTCTTGGTATTGCAGACCCCCCAGTTCTCTAATAACCTTGTTCGCTCTTCTCTGCACACGCTCCAGTTCAGCTATGTCTTTCTTATACACCGGAGACCAGAACTGCACACAGTATTCTAAGTGTGGTCGCACCAGTGACTTGTATAGAGGTAAAATTATGTTCTCCTCATGAGCATCTATGCCTCTTTTAATGCATCCCATTATTTTATTTGCCTTGGCAGCAGCTGCCTGACATTGGCCACTAAATGTGAGTTTGTCGTCCACCCATACACCCAGGTCTTTTTCAGTGACAGTTTTGCCCAGTGTTTTACAATTAAGCACATAATTATACATCTTATTTGTTCTACCCAAGTGCATGACCTTACATTTATCCCCATTAAAGCTCATTTGCCATTTATCAGCCCAAGCTTCTAGTTTACATAAATCCTCCTGTAATATAAAATTATCCTCTTCTGTATTTATTACCCTGCAGAGTTTAGTGTCATCTGCAAATATTGAAATACTACTCTGTATGCCCCCTACAAGGTCATTAATAAACATGTTAAAGAGAAGCAGCCCCAATACTGACCCCTGTGGTACACCACTGCTAACCGTGACCCAGTCCGAGTGTGCTCCATTAATAACCACCCTTTGTTTTCTATCCATGAGCCAGTTCTTAACCCACTTACACAAATTTTCCCCTATCCCCATTGTTCTCATTTTATGTATCAACCGTTTGTGTGGCACTGTATCAAAAGCTTTTGAGAAGTCCATGAACACCACGTCCACTGCATTCCCTTGGTCCAGTCCTGAACTTACCCCTTCATAAAAGCTTATCAGATTAGTCTGACAAGAACGGTCCCTCGTAAACCCATGCTGATACTGTGTCATGAGGTTATTCAGCCTCAGATACTCCAATATAGTATCCCTTAAAAAACTCTCCAGGATTTTACCCACAGTAGATGTTAAGCTCACTGGCCTATAATTTCCAGGTTCAGTTTTTGCCCCCTTTTTGAATATTGGCACCACATTTGCTATACGCCAGTCCTGTGGTACAGACCCCGTTGTTATGGAATCTTTAAAGATTAAAAATAATGGTCTATCTATAACTGTACTTAATTCCTGCAGTACTCGGGGTGTATCCCATCTGGGCCCGGGGATTTGTCAATTTTAGTGATTTTTAGATGCCGCCATACTTCCTGCTGGGTTAAGCAGGTGACATTTAATGGAGAATTTTTTTTATCACTGATCATGTTATCTGTCATGGGATTTTCTTGTGTAAATACAGTTGAAAAAAAGTAATTTAGCATATTGGCTTTTTCCTCATCCTCATCCACCATTTCACCCAGACTATTTTTAAGGGGACCAACACTATCATTTTTTAGTTTCTTGCTATTTATGTAGTTAAAGAATATTTTGGGATTATTTTTACTTTCTCTGGCAATGAGTCTCTCTGCCTCAATCTTTGCTGTCTTGTCTTCTGTTTTTACAGAATTTATTCAGTCTTCTGTATTTATTTAATGCCTCATCACTACCTACTTGCTTTAATTCCCTAAACGCTTTCCTTTTGTCCCTTATTGCGCCCCTTACAGCTCTATTTAGCCATAGTGGTTTCCTCCTAATTCTAGCATGTTTATTCCCATAGGGTATATACTGTGCACAGGTCCTATTCAGGATACTAATAAACGTCTCCCATTTTCTTTGTGTATTTTTATGTCTCAGGATATCGTCCCAGTTTATTGCACCAAGATCATCTCTCATCCGTTGGAAATTTGCCTTCCTGAAGTTTAGTGTCCTTGTAACCCCTCGACTACACATCTTATTAAAGGATACATGAAAGCTTATTATTTTGTGATCACTATTACCCAAGTGACCCCCAACCCTTATATTTGATATGCGGTCTGGCCTGTTGGATAATATTAGGTCTAGCAGTGCCCCCCCTCTTGTTGGGTCCTGAACTAGTTGTGAAAGGTAATTGTCTCTCATAGTTGCAAAAACTTATTACCTTTGCTGGAACTACAGGTTTCTGTTCCCCAATGTATTTCAGGGTAGTTGAAGTCCCCCATAATAATGACTTCTCCTTGAGTTGCTGCTTCATCTATTTGCTTTACGAGGATATTCTCTGTTGCTTCCATTATTTTAGGAGACTTATAACAAACCCCTATCAGTAATTTATTATTTTTCCCCCCTCCCCTAATCTCCACCCACAGAGACTCTACATCTTCATTAGATTCACAGATATCACGCAGGATGGGTTTTAAGGATGATTTTACATATAAACACACACCCCCACCTCGCTTATTTTTACGGTCATTTCTAAACAGACTATAGCCCTGTAAATTAACCGCCCAGTCGTGGCTCTCATCCAGCCAAGTCTCAGATATCCCCACCATGTCATAATTATGTTCCAACAAAATTAATTCTAATTCCGCCATTTTGTTGGTGAGGCTTCTGGCATTAGTATACATGCACTTTATGTATCTCTCTGAACCTCTATTCTTTCTTAAATTTTTAACTGTTCTAACCCCACCCCCCATGCCACACCCACTCCCAATTTCATTATTTGTGCCCAGGTCTCTATCTGCACTGCCTTCCCCTCCTATAAAATGAATACCCTCCCCCTAGTCCCTAGTTTAAAGACTCCTCCAACCTTCTAGCCATTTTCTCCCCCAGCACAGCTGCACCCTCCCATTGAGGTGCAGCCCGTCCCTAGCATAGAACCTGTAGCCAACTGAGAAGTCGGCCCAGTTCTCCAGGAACCCAAACCCCTCCTTCCTACACCAATTCTTGAGCCACTTATTAACCTCCCTAATCTCCCGTTGCCTCTCTGGTGTGGCACGTGGTACAGGGAGTATTTCAGAAAATACCACATTGGAGGTCCTTGCTTTAAGCTTGCAGCCTAATTCCCTGAAATCGTCTTTAAGGACCTTCCACCTACCTCTAACTTTGTCATTTGTGCCAATGTGCACCATGACCGCTGGGTCCTCACCAGCCCCTCCCAGTAATCTGTCAGCCCGATCAGCGATGTGTCGGACTCGAGCACCAGGTAGGCAGCATACTGTTCGACGATCACTGTCTTTGTGACAGATTGCCCTATCTGTTCCCCTAATAATTGAGTCCCCCACTACCAGCACCTGTCTGGCCTGCCCTGCTCTCCTAATTCCCCCCTTACTGGAGCAGACACTCCCCCGGCTTTCAGAGGACATGCCTGGCTGCAGCAGTGCTACCCCTGTACTGACAACCCCCTCATCTGCCAACTTTTCAAACTTATTGGGGTGTGCCAGATCAGGACTAACCTCCCAGGCGCTCTTCCTCTACCCCGCTTTCTAACTGTCACCCAGCTTCCTACTTCAGTGTCCTGCAGCTCCACCCTAGCATCCCCCCCCTCATCTATCCCATTGAAGTCTGCTCAGTGAGCAGAAGACTCCTTTCCATATTGTCTATGGATCTCAGTGTTGCCAGCTGCACATTTAGATCCAGGATTTGGGCTTCCAAATGCACAACGTGCTCACATCTCGCACAGCAGTATGCACCCTCGACCGGCTGTTCAAGGACTGCATACATGTGGCAAGATGTACACTGGATGGCAGTGGCAATAGTGGAGCACATATCTAATGGGGATTTCACCAGACAGCAAAGATAAGTAAAAATAAATAAAAAGTATTAATAAAATATAACAGCAATTCAGTAATTCCTCCCCTGTCAACTCCCTGAATCCAAAGTCACTGAATCTCAAGTCACACTTACCACTGTTCGCACTTGAGCACTGGTCACACTCAGCTCGCTCACACTCGCTGAAGCAGGAGATTTAAAATGTGTCATTTCATGTCGGGTCTGTAGTTTCACAAAAGCCGGCAATTGAATTAGCGGCTATTACAGTATGTAGAAGTGTATGAACTATAAATATATGTATATTGTAAGCTTTTCAGGGGATATAGCTCTGAGATCGCCGTCTGGGTAGACGAAGTGGCACAGAAACAGTTCATTCAGACAGCAGCTCTGATGAAAACTGGCCGCAACCAGCTTTATTAAAGTCCACAGCAAACAGATAAAAACAAATCATAAACATAAGACCTGGGCTTGTCCAGCCACTAATTACACTTAGATAGATTTCCCTATCTATCCGGGTCCCGACTCTAACAGCCAGGGCCAAAACAACACATATGTTCAGCATTTACCAGCATGGAGGCACCTTCAACGTCCAGACTTGAGAGAGCTCCCCTCCTATTCAGCAGCTATCCGCATGGATTCTCACAGAGACTACTCCTGTGTCCGGGGTACATCAAGAACCCAGACTGAGACAGCTCATACTCCTGGAGACACCTTCTTGTGCCTGGACTCCTTGTCCAGACTAAGCGAGCTCTCTGACTGTGTTCGCAGACACCTACTTCTGGTCTCCTAATTAACACCTGAGTAGTTTCAGGCCTGAGCTGCAAGTGTGTAATGAATGTAAGGTGTAGTGACCTATCTCCACCACTAGTTTTACAAAGCCACACATTTCCCTTATACCATACAGCACAGTACCTAGGTGAAATGTACACCCCATTCAACACATATGCTTTCACTGTCTCACATATCCCCCCCCTCTTATCCAGACCGGAGGGCTGGTCATCCAGACCGGAGGGCTGTTCAACAATCCTAAAGAGACAGTGAACTCCGGACCAGTCATAGTCATCATCAACTTCATCTTCACCTGAAGCCTGGCCATCATTAGCTTCCAAGGCCACTAGCATCCACACAGGATCCAGTCTCTGACCTTTCAGGCAGTCAGGCTTCACTCGGCCTCACCAGGCCTTACACAAACGGTGTCCCCCACACCAGGGGAACAGGAAACAGGCCTCATCTGTCTCTAATTAAGCAGGGTTTATATACCCTTACACACACCCACATGTTATGTTACGGTAGCTGAGGAGTGCAGGTAAAAAAGGAAATACACCAGAGCAGTTGGAATCTATGAGATTGCAGTACCCTGACTAACCACCGCAACTAGAGGCAGCCGTGGAGCGTTCCTACGATGGTCCTAGACGCCTCGTCACAGCCTGAGAAACTAACTACACCTAAAGACAGAAACAGGAAAGCTATCTGCCCCGGAGCAGAACCCCAAAGATAATAGAAAGCCCCCAAACATGTAATGGCGGTTAGACAAGAGGAAATACTGACACAGAAAGAAAATAGTATGAGCAAACGCTGGGGCCCAAACTATCTAAATAGAAAAGGATAGGAAGGGTACTTACTGCAATCCCAGAAAACCCTGAAAAACACCAACTTACTAATTTCAAAATCACCTGAGATCACACGACCTCTACCACCTAAATTAGTTCTCTGGTGTAACAAAAACAGCAGCCACTGAAAAAACTGCAAAAAGCAAAAGTACAAAACACAGTGGCTGGACCAAACTGAGAGGGCAAAAGCCCCCGGAGGGGACCCAGAAGGCCCCCACAGAAGTGCAGGACAAAATGCAAAAATATAGCAAAAACACACAATAAGAAATTGTCTTATCTGATAGCAGGAGATGCAGACACGACACAGCAGGCTACAAGGGAAACTGGAAAGAAGGATTCAGACCAGAACAATTGATCACCGGCAACCCTGATGGGAAAATGATTCCCTTAAATAAGACCAATCAGTAACACCTGATTCCCAATCCTCACTAGTACCGCTTGTAACCACCAGAGGGAGCCTCTGCTCAGAACTCATCTCAAACCCATTCACAACAGTACCCCCCCCTTGAGGAGGGGTCACCGAACCCTCATTTGAGCAACCAGGTCGGTCAGGATGAGTTCTATGATACGCACGGATAAGTCTCCTAGCATGGATGTCCGAAGCAAACACCCAAGAATTATCTTCCTGACCATAACCTCTCCATTTAACCAAATACTGGAGTCTTCGTCTAGAAAAACGAGAATCCAACATTTTCTCAACCACATACTCCAGATTGCCCTCAACCAAAACAGGGTCAGGAGGCACAGCAGCAGGAACCACTGGCTCAACAAACCTCTTCAACAAGGACTTGTGGAACACGTTATGGATCTTAAATGTCCCTGGAAGAAGCAAACGAAAAGAAACAGGATTAATAATCTCCATGATCTTATAAGGTCCAATGAACCTAGGCTTAAATTTAGGAGATGCTACTCTCATAGGAATATTCTTTGAGGACAACCAGACCAAGTCCCCCACTTTAAACCGAGGACCATAAGTCCTATGCCGGTTAGCAAACCGCTGGGCCTTCTCCTGAGAGAGGGACAACCTCTCCACTACCTGGTCCCAAATCTGCTGCATACGCTCAACAACAGAGTCAACACCTGGACAGACAGAAGCCTCCGTCTGTCCTGAAGAAAATCGAGGGTGAAACCCAGAATTACAGAAAAACGGAGACATCAAAGTGGCAGAGCTAGCCCTATTATTAAGAGCAAACTCAGCCAAAGGCAAAAAAGAGACCCAGTCATCCTGATCAGCAGACACAAAGCATCTTAGATAAGTCTCCAATGTCTGGTTTGTTCTCTCAGTTTGACCATTGGTCTGAGGATGAAATGCCGAGGAGAAAGACAATTGAACACCCAGTTTAGAACAAAAAGTCCTCCAAAATCTGGAAACAAACTGGACTCCTCTGTCAGACACAATGTTCTCAGGAATGCCGTGTAAACGAACCACGTGCTGAAGGAACAACGGCACCAATTCAGAGGAGGAAGGCAACTTAGGTAATGGCACAAGATGTATCATTTTGGAAAACCTATCACAAATTACCCAGATGGTGGTCATTCTCTGAGAAACAGGAAGATCGGAAATGAAATCCATAGAGATATGGGTCCATGGTCTCTTGGGCACAGGCAATGGCATCAACAAACCACTAGAGCGAGAGCAAGGCTTGGAGCGAGAGCAAGTCCCGCAGGACTGCACAAATTCCCTGACATCGCGAGACAAGGTAGGCCACCAAAAGGACCGACTAACCAAGTCTCTGGTACCAAAAATTCCGGGATGCCCAGCCAATGCGGAACAATGAATCTCAGACATCACACTCTTTTTCCATTGGTCCGGGACAAACAATTTTCCAACAGGGCAGCGCTCGGGCCTATCCTCCTGACACCCCTCCAGAGCAAGTCTCAAATTAGGCGAGATGGCGGAAAGAACTACACCCTCCTTCAAAATAACAGAGGGATCAGATAGCTCAGGAGAGTCCGCAAGGAAACTCCTCGAGAGGGCATCCGCCTTAACATTCTTAGTGCCAGGAAGAAAGGAAACCACAAAATTAAAACGTGTGAAAAACAAGGCCCACCTGGCCTGTCTAGGATTGAGTCGCTTGGCAGATTCCAGATAGACCAGATTCTTATGGTCCGTAAGGACCACCACCTGATGTTTGGCTCCCTCCAGCCAATGTCTCCACTCTTCAAAAGCCCACTTCATGGCCAATAACTCCCGATTACCCACGTCATAATTACGTTCAGTAGGAGAAAATTTTCGAGAGAAAAAGGCACAAGGGTTACTTTTAGAGGTCTCTGGATCTTTTTGGGACAAAACGGCACCTGCCCCAATTTCAGAGGCATCAACCTCCACCTGAAATGGCAGAGAAACATCAGGCTGCCGTAGAACAGGAGCAGAAGTGAATCTCTGCTTAAGTTCCTGAAACGCAGAGACTGCCTCAGGAGGCCAATTCACCACATCAGAACCCTTTCTGGTCAAATCAGTTAATGGTTTAACAATAACAGAGAAATTACCAATAAATTTACGATAAAAATTGGCAAAACCCAAAAATCTCTGAAGAGCCTTTAATGAAGTAGGTTGGACCCAATCACAGATGGCCTGAACCTTGACCGGGTCCATTTCAATAACAGATGGGGACAAAATGAATCCCAGAAATGAGATCTTCTGTACGCCAAAAAGACACTTTGATCCCTTCACATACAGAGCATTCTCTCTCAAAATCTGGAATACAGTTCGAACATGTTTCACATGAGAGTCCCAGTCATTAGAAAAAATCAAGATATCATCCAAATAAACAATCAGAAACTTGTCCACAAAATCCCTGAAAATGTCATTCATGAAGGACTGGAAGACGGAAGGAGCATTAGTGAGCCCAAAGGGCATCACAAGGTACTCAAAATGCCCTTCAGGGGTGTTAAATGCCGTCTTCCATTCATCCCCGTGCTTAATGCGAATAAGGTTATACGCCCCCCTGAGGTCAAGCTTGGTAAACCAAGTAGCGTTTTTCACCCTGGAAAACAGGTCAGAAATCAAGGGTAACGGGTATTGATATTTCACAGTAATATTGTTCAAGAGACGATAATCAATACACGGCCTTAATGAACCATCTTTTTTGGCCACAAAGAAAAAACCGGCACCTAAGGGTGAAGAGGATGGTCTGATATGACCCTTCTCCAATGATTCCTTGATATAAGACCGCATAGCGTCATGTTCAGGTACAGACAAGTTAAAAAGGCGACCCTTAGGGAATTTACTACCTGGCACTAATTCAATAGCGCAGTCATAGCTCCTATGGGGAGGTAAGGATGCAGATTTACTTTCGCTAAACACATCAGAAAAATCAAACAAAAAGTCAGGAACATCCTCAGCCTGGGGGAAGGCAGAAAAAACAGGAGTGTTGGTATTAACACATTGGCAGCCCCAACTGGTTACAGACACAGATTTCCAATCCAAAACAGGATTATGAGACTGTAACCAAGGGAAACCCAGCACGATAATGTCATGCAGATTATATAGAACCAAAAATTTGCAGCACTCCTGGTGATCAGGTTCAACCCTCATTATCACCTGAGTAGAAAACTGGGGTTTATTCTCAGCCAAAGGGTAGAATCGATCCCCAGTAGGGGAATAGACTTCTGTAGGGGTATCAAGGGAAATCCACAACGTTTAGCAAAATCATAATCCATCAGGTTAATAGCTGCTCCAGAATCAACGAAAGCCTGAGCAGAAAATGAGGACAGAGAGCATATCAGAGTGACAGTTAATAAAAACTTAGTCTGAACACTACCCAAGACAACTGAGCGTGCAAAACGTCTTCCCCGCTTAGGGCAGACTGAAATAGCATGAGAGGCATCACCACAGTAGAAACATAACCCATTGCGCTTTCGAAACTCATGACGCTGTGCCCCAGACACCACTCCATCACACTGCATAGGCTCAGCAGCTGGCTCACAAGGCAACACCACTCCACGCATACTTCTCCGCTCACGCAAACGTCTGTCAATTTGAATCGCTAATGACATAGAATCATTGAGACCAGAGGGGACAGGGAATCCCACCATAACATCCTTTACATTATCCGACAGACCCTTCCGGAAAAGGGCCGCCAAAGCGTCGTCATTCCATTTGGTCAGGACTGCCCACCTACGGAATCTCTGACAGTATAACTCAGCGTCATCAAGCCCCTGATTTAATGCCAACAAGGCTTTTTCAGCTTGATCAGTGACATTAGGCTCATCGTACAATAACCCCAAAGCCTGAAAAAATGCATCAACATCACTCAAAACAGGATCCCCAGGTGTGAGGGAAAAAGCCCAATCCTGAGGATCGCCGCGCAGGAGAGAGATGACAATTTGAACCTGCTGCGCTGCGCCTCCTGAGGACCCAGATCTCAAGGCAAAAAACAACTTACAATTATTTTTGAAATTCTGAAACTTAGCTCGATCCCCTGAAAACAAATCTGGCATGGGAATCCTAGGTTCCACAACAGGCAACCTAGCAAGATATGCAGCAATACTCTGAACCTCAGTGGCAAGCTGATCCACACGGCCAGACAACTGTGCAAACTCCATTGGGAGAAAAGATCCTCCCCAGCACCCAGAGATACAGAGGGAAAAAAAAAAAAAGTGCAACAAACAGAAAAATATCTCTGACAACTTTTCTTCCTTCAAAATATTTTTTCCCTTCTGTGAGTACCATACAATTTTTATGGCCGGTGATACTGTTATGTTACGGTAGCTGAGGAGTGCAGGTAAAAAAGGAAATACACCAGAGCAGTTGGAATCTATGAGATTGCAGTACCCTGACTAACCACCGCAACTAGAGGCAGCCGTGGAGCGTTCCTACGATGGTCCTAGACGCCTCGTCACAGCCTGAGAAACTAACTACACCTAAAGACAGAAACAGGAAAGCTATCTGCCCCGGAGCAGAACCCCAAAGATAATAGAAAGCCCCCAAACATGTAATGGCGGTTAGACAAGAGGAAATACTGACACAGAAAGAAAATAGTATGAGCAAACGCTGGGGCCCAAACTATCTAAATAGAAAAGGATAGGAAGGGTACTTACTGCAATCCCAGAAAACCCTGAAAAACACCAACTTACTAATTTCAAAATCACCTGAGATCACACGACCTCTACCACCTAAATTAGTTCTCTGGTGTAACAAAAACAGCAGCCACTGAAAAAACTGCAAAAAGCAAAAGTACAAAACACAGTGGCTGGACCAAACTGAGAGGGCAAAAGCCCCCGGAGGGGACCCAGAAGGCCCCCACAGAAGTGCAGGACAAAATGCAAAAATATAGCAAAAACACACAATAAGAAATTGTCTTATCTGATAGCAGGAGATGCAGACACGACACAGCAGGCTACAAGGGAAACTGGAAAGAAGGATTCAGACCAGAACAATTGATCACCGGCAACCCTGATGGGAAAATGATTCCCTTAAATAAGACCAATCAGTAACACCTGATTCCCAATCCTCACTAGTACCGCTTGTAACCACCAGAGGGAGCCTCTGCTCAGAACTCATCTCAAACCCATTCACAACACCCACACACACACACACAGGACCTGAGCTGATGTCATAGTTATGTGTTCAGACTTGTGTGTGTGTAAAAGGACCTGTGTGATGTCACAGTCATGTGACTAGTCAGCTGGGGGGAAGGAACATGGACAGTCAAAACACACACACTGAGCCATTAAATGAATGCCAGCCAAGGACTGCATTACATATTCCCCCCCTTTTTCAAACTTGTAGGGTTGAACACAAAATACATCCAATCACATCAACCCACCGTTCACACAGAGACCATGTACTTGTCCATTGCTCTGTTCAGCCCCCCGGAATATTAGTCAATGACATTCGCTCATTCCTTAGGGACCTACCGTCTGTCATTGTCACAGACTTCGTCCAGTCACATTTCTGGGTAGTAACCTTGTCAGGTCTCCCCTTCGCTCCCAGCGGTCAATCGTAACCTTGTCAGGTCTTGCCTGGATATCTAAGGTCCGATTAGACTTCGTACTGTCCCGTACTCTATCGGGTCGTCTGTATGGGCCTCTCAAACCTGAGTTACTGGAGGTCTCACTACCTCTAAACCCACGCCCACTACCCTCAGTAGACGGCTGCCATCTTCTGCTGCTCAGATGATGCTGTCTATCTACTCGCTGTCTAGCGAGATTCAATTGTTCTACCTCTTGCAGGTAGGTCACACGGTACGCCACCAGCATGCGCACATATTCCAGACTTTCTTCCGTTCCTATAGCGTAGAATGACACCATGCCGTCTTCATCTGGTATCCAGTCCCGACGATCACGTGGACTGCTTACTTTCACCACACCAGACCTCTTCACCATCATCTGCATGGCTCGGCCATTTCTCCCAATTAGCTTTCTCACCAGAACATGAGGCACCCGGATGACCTTTTCCCGCAGACTGTGAGCATTTCTCATAAGCTTCAGTTGTCTAACGGCTTGTTCTGTCTTCAACCGGAGAAACCGCTTTGTGCGAATATATCGCCAGTGCATGTCACTTAGGATTTCCACCCTCTTCACTGTAACTTCAGTCGTGGACAAGACCACCAGCTGTTTTGCTCCTGAGGTCGAGTACACCTTACAGGCTCCCACGGCCTTCCTAAACGCTTCATGCACAGACTCACGGGTGCATTCTTCTCTCAAGTCCTCGGGTACATCTACGAGGCACTTGTACCGACACGTTTCGGTCTCACCAGTGGTTTCCAGACGATCAACCAGCTCAGGGTTCAGGGACAACTGACTTTCAGCTTCTTCCCCCTTTACGCTTCTTCTGAGCTGACTCACAGCTACAAATTCGTGAATTTCCGTCCTGACCACTTCCATTTCACATTTATCTTCCGTTACCACACTCTTAGCTCTCCTCAGGTCTATCTTCTCCTGGCCAAAGGGAGCGAGTGCAACGTGTTTGCCCTTTTCTTTCTCCAAGGAGGCCTTGTTCACAGAGTGACACTGTATCAGGCGACTTTTCAGCCCGAGAACTTCTTCCTCTAGTTCCGCCATTCGCCTCTCAGCTGCCCGTCTCTGAAGCTTCTCTTGCGTCCACTGGGCTTGTAAGCATTCCTTGAGCTCCTTGATCTCGGCTCCGACATCCACCGAATCATCCGAACTCACATCACTCGAGGAAGTATCTGCTTTACACCTCCCCTCTCCAGTGGCCAACTCCTGGCCCTGGTCTGTAGCTTCTCTGATGGACTCCTCCATCTTTTCCCGCTCAGCTTCCATCTGTCTGAGCTTTTCCTTAAGGCACATCTCCGCCTTCTGGAGAGTATCACAGGACATCTGTAGCTCCTTCACCTGAGCTTCCAGACCTAGGGTCTTTCTGCGCAGATCACCATTTTCATCACGGGTGTCCTGCAGAGTGGTCTCAACCACATGGCGCATTTGCTCTGCATCCATCTTATCCTCTTCTAGTTTTTCTTTGACCTTGAGGAGATCCACATAATCTCTCTTTATCTGTTGCAGTTCCCTACTGCGTTCACCACACTCCTTCTTGGAGTCACACAGCTCCTGGTTGAGCTGTTCGCGCAGTCGTTCTAGGATTTGTTCACTTCCAGAAACTCCATCCTGCAGCGCCTTCTTCTCATGCTTCAACTGCAAAACCTCTTCCTTGATTTTGCGGCGGTCCTCTTTAATGGCGTGGAACATCTCTTTCCACAGGGTAACTTCCTCTTTGCTTCCTTCTAGATCTCGCTGGTCTGAGGACACGTCCTCCAGGTTTTCACATGATTGCAGCATGTCACTCTGATACTGCAGCCGAATAGGTTCCAGCTCTTGGCCATGACTGACCACCTCCTCTTCTACCTCTAAAGGAGAATCCACACTTGAAGCATAGGCAGACAGTACTACATTCTCTTCATTTTCATTTTCAGCGAGTACTAGCGGAACAACCTTTTTGTGGCCCTTGCGCCGTCGACGACGAGAGGGGGACTCTCTTCCCTCGTCTAGCCTCTCCTGGCTGACATCACTTTTTACTTTCATAGTGTCCCAGTCAGCTACGGTGTCTGTGTCACTCCCCATGGTGTTGTGGACTAACAAGTCACCTCCCACTTTGACGTCACCCCCTTCTACTGGAGCTACCCCGTTATCAACGGTCACATTGTCATTTTTAGGAGGTACCAAACCACCACCAGTAACAATTTTCAGTTTTCCACACTCTACACTCTTGTGAAAATCCGCCCCTTTTTTAGACTCCGCCCCCTTTTTAACAACCACACCGGCAGGGTAATTTTTACACAAAAAATCAGCAGTAGTCTTAGGACTCAGTTCACAACATCTCTTACCACCTCCCCGGGCACTCTGTGACAACACTGGCACCCCTGGAGAGTCCATAGAATGGTCCACTGCCGCCATTCCATACGGTGCCCACAGCTCCCGCACCATGTCCAGTTGCATGTCCAGTAGACATTTCTCAAATATGCGGTCCGACTCGTCAGACCCATTCGTTGCTCCGTTCACAGCCATCGCGGAGCACTGTTCACACCAGAACTTCACCGCTTTCCCTTGAAAAAATCTTCGTGGCCCCGCCGAGCCACAGCAAAACTGGATTTGAGTGCGACGACAATCTTCGCAACCCCGCCGAGTTGCAGCCAAAAACCGGATTTGAGTGCGACGACAATCTTTGTAACCCCACCGAGTCACAGCAAGATGCCTTCGTGACCCCACTGAGTCACAGCAAGATGCTTGTATCCACACTCGTCGTCCATGCTGTCAGACTTCTCTGTCTCAACAACGGCAGTCTTCACTCAAGACATACACACTCCACAGTCTTTTCCATAGAAAATTCAGCTTTGCTGTGCAGACACACTTTTTTTTTTTTTTCTCTTTTGCAAACTCTATTAGGGCTACTGTCTCTTTAAGACTGCTCCAACAGACGTTTTTGCTGACACACTTTTTTTTTTTTTTTTTCTCTGCTGCTGCTTCAACAGACTTCACCTTTATTGCTGTCTCTCGCCACTGTGCTGCACGCACATTCCAGCACCAATTGTATCAGCCACTGTGCTGCCCCAGCATTCTCCGCCAATTGTAAGCTTTTCAGGGGATATAGCTCTGAGATCGCCGTCCGGGTAGACGAAGTGGCACAGAAACAGTTCATTCAGACAGCAGCTCTGATGAAAACTGGCCGCAACCAGCTTTATTAAAGTCCACAGCAAACAGATAAAAACAAATCATAAACATAAGACCTGGGCTTGTCCAGCCACTAATTACACTTAGATAGATTTCCCTATCTATCCGGGTCCCGACTCTAACAGCCAGGGCCAAAACAACACATATGTTCAGCATTTACCAGCATGGAGGTTCACAGAGTCTCCTCCTTGTGTCTGAAGGCACCTTCAACGTCCAGACTTGAGAGAGCTCCCCTCCTATTCAGCAGCTATCCGCATGATTCTCACAGAGACTACTCCTGTGTCCGGGTACATCAAGAACCCAGACTGAGACAGCTCATACTCCTGGAGACACCTTCTTGTGCCTGGACTCCTTGTCCAGACTAAGCGAGCTCTCTGACTGTGTTCGCAGAGACACCTACTTCTGGTCTCCTAATTAACACCTGAGTAGTTTTCAGGCCTGAGCTGCAAGTGTGTAATGAATGTAAGGTGTAGTGACCTATCTCCACCACTAGTTTTACAAAGCCACACATTTCCCTTATACCATACAGCACAGTACCTAGGTGAAATGTACACCCCATTCAACACATATGCTTCACTGTCTCACAATATATATATGTCACAATGACATGTGTATATATATATATATATATATATATATATATATATATGTGTGTTTTATGTGTATATATCTATTCTTTCTTTTGTGATTTAAATACTATTCATTTGTATCCATTATATGTCGGTTTTGCAAGCCTGCGAGAAAATCTCGCAAGTCGGATGAAATCGGATGTTACAACTACGGTCAGATGCGACTAAATCGCATCTTTCCAGTAAATCGGATGCCAGACGGATGACTGTTCATGACGTTTTGCTGCGATAATAGGACCGACTAAAACGGTCCGATTTTTTGTCGTTGTGTGTGACTCCGGCCTTTGTGAAAAAGCATAAGATGAAATAATTCTTGTGAAGTGTAACCCAAAAATAGGAAATAAGTCACATTAAACCCATAGACAAAAACAATATTATATACTATTACAAAGACTAACTGTGTAAACAAAAAATAGTTTTATATGAATATAAGTATACGTTTATAAGTTATATATTCTACATAACATTAACAAAAAACAGAATTTTCCTAAATATTTGTGTGAATACTTTTCTGTTGTGAATGTGCTAGAAATGAATTCTGAGCAGAAGCTCCCTCTGGTGGTTACAAACAGTACTGAACCATTCAATGAAGATTGGCAATCAGGAGTTACAGACTGGTCTTCTATAAGGGAGGTTCCCTCCCATCATGGTTGCCAGTGATCAATTGTTCTTGTCTCAACTGTGGTTCCTAGTTCACTGGAAGCTTGCTGAGTCTTGCCTCTTCTCCTGCTCGCAGATAAGATATTTCTGTTTTGTTTTTGTGCTTGCTTTTTGCATTGTTCCCTGCACTTCTGTGGAGGTCAGCCAGTCCCCTCCGGGGCTTGTGCTCCTCTCAGTTTATCTGAGCCACTGTTATTTGTTCATTTGCCTTTTCCAGTTTTTTCAGTGGCTGCGGCTTAGTTTTGTTACACCAGAGAATTAATTTAGGTGGTAGAGGTCGTTTGATCTCAGGTGTTTTGCAATTAGTAGAGTTGGTATTTTTTAGGGTTTTTTGGATTGCAGTAAGTGTCCTTCCTATCCTTTTTCTTTCTAGGCAGATGGGCCCCAACGTTTGCTCTTACTATTTTCTGTCTGTGTCTGTATTTCCTCTTGTCTAACCGCCATTCTGTTTGGGGGGTTCCCTTTTTCTTTGG